>OY804595.1:50840051-51190051 GCA_963680895.1 Fragum sueziense
CAAACAAGACTGGGTTTAACGTCCCTACTAGAAAAGGCGTTTGAAAACATTGAGACAAAAGACGAAACTGCTGATACGCAGCAGTTTCTCTTTTTGTCTAAATAATTTCTGTGCAATAAGTAACACAAATTTTACCTTTATCATCATTTATTTCATCGGCAGCAGCAGCATTCAAATTGGACCACCTTAAATTGTTGTCGTTTGGGAAAGGGTTGAACCTTTTTGTTGCAGTTACGAGGTTTTCGTTGAAAAGCAGCAATGTACAAGTTCATTGTCTCCTTTTTAAAAAAAATGAAGTCGTCATTTTTCTAAAATAGCTTCTAATTCAATTGTGGAATGTCATCTGACACAAAGTTTTAATTATTCTTGAAAAGTCGATCGATTTAACTTTTTCCCAAACGCCAAACATTTGTGGTGGTCCAAATCTAGAGCTGTAGCAAATGCAAAATTAGATTTCAAAATAGATTACATGTTCTATTATCATTATTTTCTAACAATATAGCACGGAACACAATGAAATTCAGGAGATTGCTCGTTTTCAATGTTTTCTTCTTTCGGTTCAATGTTTTCCCAAGCTCTTTATAGAGGCGTCAAAACCAGGTCTCGTTTGAGAAAGGGTTTAAGTCACGTTTTGTACTTTAAGAAATTAAGAAAAACAACAGAATAACGAAAAAACAAGGCGAAAAAAGTATGAAAAAATGATAATAAAACCCTTTCCCAAACAAGACTGGGTTTAACTCCCAAATAGAAAAGGCTTTGGAAAACATTGAGACAAAAGAAGAAACTGCTGATACGCAACAGTTTCTCTTTTTGTCTAAATAATTTCTGTGCAATAAGTAACACAAATTTTACCTTTATCATCATCTATTTCATCGGCAGCAGCAGCAAATTGGACCACCTTAAATTGTTGTCGTTTGGGAAAGGGTTGAACCTTTTTGTTGCAGTTACGAGGTTTTCGTTGAACAGCAGCGATGTACCAGTTCATTGTCTCTCTTTTTTTAAAAATTAAAGTCGTTATTTTTTCTAAAATAGCTTCTAATTCAATTGTTGAATGTCATCTGACACAAAGTTTTAATTATTCTTGAAAATTCGACCGATTTAACTTTTCCCAAACAGTTAGGATCGATAGTCCAATTCCAGAACTGTTGCAGATGCAAAAGTCGATTTCAAAATATAAAATATTTTATTACTTTTAGAACAATACATCACCAAACATATTGAGACGAAAGGAGAAAATGCTGGTCATCCGCGTTGTCTTCTTTCGGTTCAATGTTTTCCCAAGGTCTTCTTAATTAGAGGCGTCAAAAATTCAGATCTCGTTTGAGAAAGATCTCGTTTGTCACGTTTTGTACATTTCGAAATTGAGTCAGACGACAGGATAACGAGAAAAGACAAGACGAAAAACTAAAAAGAAACCCCTTTCCCAAACAAGACTAAGTTTAATGTACCTTATAAAACATTGAGGCAAAAGAAGTTTCTTCTGATGACCAGCAGTTTCTCCTTTTGTCTCAATATTTTCTGTGCTATAATTTACACAAATTCTACCTATCACCTATTTATCCATTGGATATATGAAAAGTTATACGCTAAAACAAGATTGCGTTGGAAACATGGGTTAGCACATCGCTGCTTTTCAACGAAAACCTCGTAACTGCAGCTTAAACCAAGCTGCAGTTGCGAAGTTTTCGTTGAAAAGCTACGATATATTTATCTAGTACAAGGAAGTTTAACACTACAGGTATTTCACCGAAAACCCCACCACTTTCGTTTTTGTTTTATTTTGTTCCTTCTTTGGTGTTGAGAAAGTATGTTGGTGTCTTTCTTATTATTACATTAAAACCGTAAGTTTATCTTTTCAAACAGTGTTTTAAGGTTTACGAACTGAGAATGAAAACACCACTTTCTAGCCATACGAAATGCACCAAATTACACACACTTGTAAATACACTTCACATAAGTTGATTCACCAGGCCGGATTTCAAGATTTTGCTTCAAGAAGAAAATAATTTACAAATATTATTTTACTCTATTTTCATATGCAAGGGAGGTAATTTCGAACATTTTTGTCAAATATTTTCGTAAGTATGCATTAATTCAAAATTCTAAACCATACAAAATGCTTATATTTGTATTTGGAATGGAAATGTAACACAGATTAGGAATTACTGGCACTTTTCAAATTTCGCCTCTGGCTCTGCATTTCATTCTCAGTTCGTAAACCTTAACAAAGAAAAATCGTTTCTATGTGTAGACCTTTTTTGAAAAAAATACCAATTTATAAGATGTTCGAGTCGTATAACTCATCGTTTATAACAATTACTGTAGACTTAAATTGTATACAAACATTTTACTTCATATTGCTGAAAATTACCCAACACAAACACTTTCTCTTTCAAGAACAAGCGATGTTTGTAAAACATATATGCCCCCTCAAGGGCCTACATTTGATGTAGGTCAAAGTCCAAGGTCAAGTTAAGAAGGTCCAAGGTCATGGTCAAATATGAAAGGTCTTGGTAGGGGGTGTCTATGTGTGAGATATCAAGTCTGTATATGTAAAAGTAAAATGAAATATAGGCCAGGTTAAAACTTTTAAAAATAGGCCAAATGCCAAGGTCAATGTCAAATGTGACAGGTCTTGGTTGGAGGTGTCCATGTGTGAAATATCAAGGCTGTGTGTGTAAAAGGACATGATATATATGCCTGGTTTAAGTTTTTTTAAAAGTAGGTCAAACTCCAAGGTCAAGGTTGCAATACTCAAGGTCATGGTCAAATGTGAAAGGTCTTGGTAGGAGGTGTCTACGTGTGAAATATCAAGGCTGTAGGTGTAATAGGACATTTAAGATAAAGGCTAGGTTAAAGATTTCTAAAAATATGTAGAAATCAAAGGTCAAGGTCACACAGGCCAAGGTCATGGTCAAATGTAAAAGGGCTTTGTAGGAGGTGTCCATATGTAAAATATCGAGACTGTATAGGTAACAGGACATGAGATATAGACCTACTTAAGTTTTTTAAAAGTAGGTCAAACTCCAAGGTCAAGGTCAAAGGGGTCATGGTCATAAGTGAAATGTCTTGGTTTTAAATGACCATGTGTGAAATATCAAGGCTGTGTGTGTAAATTGACATGAAATATAGGCCAGGTAAATGTATTATAAAAGTTGGTCAAACACCAAGGTCATGTTCACAAGGTCCAAGGTCATGGTCAAATGTGAAAGGCCTTGGTCGTAGGTGTCCATGTGTCAAATATCAAGGCTGTATGTGTAAAAGGACATGATATATCGGCTAGGTTAAAAAAATTAAAAGTCCAAGGTCAAGGTCATATTGTCCAAGGTCATGGTCAAATGTGAAAGGTCTTGGTAGAATGTGTCCATGTGTGAAATATCAAGGCTGTATGTGTAATAGCACATGAGATATAGGCCCAGTTTATTTTTTTTAAAAGTAGGTCAAACTCCAACGTCAGCGTCACAAGGTCCAAGGTCATAGTCATATGTGATAGTTCTTGATCGGAGGTTTCCATGTGTCAAATATCAAGGCTGTATGTGTAAAAGGACATGATATATCGGCCAGGTTTAAGTTTTTAAAAAGAAGGTCAAACTCCAAGGTCAAGGCCACAAGGTCCAAGGTCATGGTCAAGTGTGAAAGGTCTTGGTAGGAGGTGTCCATGTGCGAAATATCAAGGCTGTATGTGTAATGGGTCATGAGATATATGCCAGGTTTATTTTTTTAAAAGTAGGTCAAACTCCAAGGTCAAGGTCACAAGGTCAAAGGTCATGGTCAAATGTGAACAATTTTGATAGGAGGTATCTATGTGTGATATATCAAGGCTGTATGTGTAAAAAGACATGAGATATAGGCAAGGTTAAGAATTAAGTGTAAAAATCAACAAAGGGTAATAACTCCAAGAATTTGATCGGCAAGGTTATGGTTCTTGTGCACTGCACCTCTCCACAATGAAATCTATCCACCTGTAAAGTTTTATGATTCTACCTTACATACTTTTTGAGTTGATCGACAGAGTTACGGTTCTTGTGCACTGCACCTCTACATAATGAGATCTATCGACCTGTAAAGTTTCATGATTCTACCTTTAATACTTTTCGAGTTATGCTCCGGACAAGGTTTGGTCTACGGACAGACCGACCGACCGACCGACCAACCGACCGACATACCGACCAACATACCGACCGACCGACACTTGCAAAACAATATTCCCCCATTTTCTTCGAAAGGGGGCATAACAACTGTGTTTTCAAGCATTAAAGAATGGTGAATATATGTGAAATATGTTCAATTTTCAAGAAAGATAGTCATATTTTATCGTTAGGCAATAAGATTAATGCCTGGCTATTTTTGTCAGGCAATAGGCAAAAAAGTTAGGCATTAAGCTTAAAGCCTAGAGTGGTTTAGGCAATAAGCTTACTGTCTAGGCAATAGCTTATTGCCTAGGCATTAAGCTTATTGCCTAATTTTACTTATTGCCGCTAACATATACTGAGAGGCAAAAATAAGTATACACCCCAGTAATTCAACGTTTTCTGAGAAAAAGATTTATAGATTACTACGATTTTTAAACGCCACCGAAACGTTGTCGTTTGTTTGATGTAAACCTCTTGACCTACCGTCTATATGTCATTCCTTCCGTTGCAAAGGTTTTTGTCATGGGCCATAGCGTCATCGAAAAGGGGGATTTAATCAATACATAATTAATGCAAGGATTCCCATTGACACAATCCCTACATTTATGAAGGGATTTGGATATTTTTTCACAGGAAGTGCCTAGTCACCTAAGACCATGCGTTTATTGTTACAGTGATTTTCCATATTACGATGCGTCATGTCAAAATGGGGCTTGATGCAAACAAGTTATCTGGTCTAACTACTTCTAAAATTATAAACGGTGTTTGATAAAAAGGGGGTGTCTCAAATCTGCCCACGCATGAATTTTCTTTTAATTCTGCATGGTGATAGAGGACCATATACAAGCTATGAAAATGCATTTAGTTTCTTAGATAATCCAAACTGGATTCCAAAAAGCCACCTTGACTTATTCCCACTATAGCATGAAATATGGTCCCTTTTTCATGTGTCGCAAAACTTTAGTTTTGTGCATTTTCAAGATCTGTCAATTGAATTTGATCCGAGACACATAAGGCATTACATTCATACCAGAAAAGGTATTTGAGGAAATTATTATGAATGTTTTTTTATTGAATTAATCATGAAAAAATGCATATTTTTCAGCAAAATTTTGGAAAAGAGTAAAATTGAATTCCAAAGTTAAGTATGTTGGAGTCTTTGTCAAGATTTCATATCATCACAAAAACATGCTACATATTTCTTCTTACTTTGAGCCAAATTATATAGAAATCCAAAACCGGTAACAATGTCATATAATACATATTATTGATGAAGGTGATGTTTTGGTCCAAAACCTGTATTCAGTAAAAATTTGATTGTGCTAAAAACATTTTTATATTCAGTAAAATCAACTGTAGCATACAGTACAAGCCTACAGCAATATTCATGCCCAAAAACCTCATTGGAAAAAAACATAGAATTAATATAAATATTACTTATATTTACAAAATTACATGTACGGAAGCCAAGATAGGCATACATATACACATTACAAGTTTTCTTTACTATTTGGTCACATTGTCTATGCACCATTTTTAGTGAGACTATGACATGCAATAAATGTCAAGCCAAATATTATGAAATTGAAAAGACGCTTAGAACCGGTACGGTAAAGCATCAAAAGGTGCCCTTCCGGGTAACCAATACATAACCAAATATTTGTGCTCTAAGCGCCCCTAATGAACTAAAATGATATGGAAGGCCCCCTTTGATTCAGTAAAAGACTGTTACAGCATTATATCTTTTCATTTACACAGTTGAAAATGTGCTTGTTTATATCAAAAGGTGGCCCTATTGGGATAAAACAGGGTGCAATTATTTCCTCAAATTATTTTTTCTGACCATAGCTTAACCTGTATTGATACACAATTTATACACATTTCAATGATGTCATACGATTAACGTGTTGTTTAGCCATCAATAGCCCTTAATAGTCACATGGGAGCTGGATTATCTGTTTCTTATGCATCACAACAATGTTTTCACTTTTGCACGATTGTCAAATGCTATCAGAGAAATCGGTGCTTTTTCTTATTTGCTTTCTCATGTTTCAAAAGATCTATTTATAACTCTTGCTGTTAGCTTTCATGAATCACGGCTGACTTGAATAATTTGAAATGAATTTTTTAGACAATTTCCTCTCTTTTTGTAAAGTAGGTACACCTGGGACAAGATTTAATGTGACCCTGGACAAAAATATTGTAACCAACTTTGAAGTCTACCCCTAAGCAAACTTACATACAAAATTTAAAACCTCATGGCTGTGTAAAGCTTTACAAAAAGAGCTTATTTTTATGATATGAAATGTTTCCCCTTTTATGCTGCCACAGCAACAAAAGTTTATGACAAAAAGAAATTCTAATACACAGAGTTGTACTCCTTTAACGCGAGGATACTTTTTATCAAGTTTCAAAAAGATTTACATATCAGATTGGAAGAAAAAAGAATTTTTGAGAAAATGCCAACAGACAGACAAGCACACGGACAGATGACAGGAAATAACCGAAAAAATGCATTGCATCTCGATTTATCCTCAGGTAAACTAAAATAACCAAAAACGTAATCAAAACATTTGAAAAAAAGTCATTTTTAAAAAATCTTAATTTTGTCCATTCTTGGAAATGTGCACTATTCAGGGGGAAATTCCAAAAGCAACATTTTACCGGTTTTTATTTTTTCTCGATATTTAACGATGATCATCAGTATATTTGTGCGCAACTTTTACATAATTTTCAAATCTTGACAAAAACTGGAACAAAGAAATTTTTTGAACAGAATTTGCTTAAAATATTTAAAAACAACGAATTTTTGGGTTACCCCCTTACACCAGTTGATATAAAACAATTTTTTTGTACATAATTATATATTTTTTGTTTCATACAGGATCATGCACTAATGGGCATTATTTTTAGAATAAATTACGCAATAAACTAATAACCAGAACGCTTGCACACTGTTTTAATCAGGGTACCCTCTTTTTTCATGGTGAAAACTTAAAATTCCGAGAAAATTGTTTTCTGGAATGTTCGATTTGAAACATTTCATGAATATGAACCGTTATCTAGTGTACTAACTTCACGCCAAATTTCATTAAATTCCGAGCGTGGGCAGACTCCCATGTTATTTTTCCTATTCGTGAGACACCCCCTTTGCACAGAATGTTCCTATGCTACACGACTAAGTGTAAACTTTATTCATATTGTCACGCTTCGTTCGTATTATGCTGCGTCATAGAAAAATGGGCCTTAATGGCAAAAAGGTGCATATTGATCGAATTCTACCAGCAACTGAATAGTGTGTTATAGTGTTAGAGAAATTTTAACGTTGTGATTTGTTGTGGCAAATAATAAAGAAATTAAATACGAATTAACAGCAATATTTGATGCTCCACTGGGTCGCACGTGCAAAATTTGCAAAGGACCTCTATGGATAAGGCGAGAAATCTCCCTAAAAGGCTCTAATGGAAAAGTCAATTTTCAAAACATGCAAAATGATGATTATTTTGAGCTATATTGTTAGATGGATACCTTAATCCTATAAAAAGTGATTTTGTTCAATCAAAACGATTCGACATGTACAGATAACTCTTGGTTTCTGTACCTACCCCCAAAATTACATTTTCTTACCCCACCGGTATTCATTTAACCAGAATTAAGTTTTCTACGATTTTATTAGCAAGATTTTTTCTGTAAATGTAAGGACAGTTGGTGTTGAAATCATATACCAGTTTTCGTTTTGTCCTTAATGCGCATGCGCATCATTGAAACGAGTTTAAAGGCGAAATCTTCCCGCCAAAAATATGGCAATTGGTATTTGAGCGCTAATTTTAGTATAAAAGTATGTTCCACCCCGTGACCCAGGAAATTCTTTTTACCAAGGAAGCATATGGTCAAGTGAGACAACATAATGTCAATGGGAAGCTGGGTCAAGGGGTGGAACGATGTTCACCAGCCCATGGAAGGTAGGTATTCCTCAGTTTTTGGCGGGAAAGTGCGCTTTTAAAGTTGTTTCAATAATGCGCATGCGCAATACGGACAAAACCAAAGCTGCCATATGATGTCAACACCATTTATCATTGTATTTGTAGAAAATAAATTGGAAATAAAACAAAAAGAAACATCATTTTACGTCTATGAATACGGGTAGTATAAGAAAATGAAACTATTTAGGTGGGCACAAAAATGAAGAGTTATCTGCACCTATAGAACTTTATAAATGGCAAAAAAACTGTATTCATTTCATTTATTTATCTTCCTGACCATAAAGCTTAATTTTGTTTCTCAATTTGTTAGTTTTGAAAATTGACCCATCGCGCTGAGCCTTTTAGGGAGATCTCTCGCCTTATCCATAGAGGTCCTTCGGCATGTAGCAAGAGTATGTTTAATTAAGTAAATTTGTGTGAAATTTAACAACATTGCATTATTGGTTTATGAGTAGGAATAAATTGTACAAAATGTTGAGTCGATATGATGGAAATATCGAAAAACAAAAAGTGCATACTTTCTTTTGCCTCTCAGTATATATATTATTATTTTTACAACAACGTATACCTCACGATAAATGACCTGGCAGAGCTGTCATGCTAATCGAACGAGATGCTCTGCCAGGTTATTTATCGTGAGGTATATATGTCGGAAGCAATCTTGAAACTATGCAGTTTTAAGAATGGGTAAATGATACGGAACTCGTTTTGAGCAGTTTTGAAACTGCTTGATATAGCGTTTATATTGTTATTTTGATGTAGAACGGCGTACTCTCAATGCAGAACCCATCTTAAACATATTTCTTTTCGGAAGGGAACTTAATAAAACACAAAAAAAATCATATTAGGTTGTTTTTATTTGAATACCTGTTCGGTACCGAACAACCGAAGTTTTGCGCCGAACCAAAAACCCAATCCCTACAACTTCCGTTCTACTGAAAATGATTCGTACCCTAGAAAGTTCGTACCTTAACTTTACCAGTTCGTTTACTTGAACAAAAATGCATATCGTCCAATTTATAGACAATATTGTCATGATAGTGATATGGTTACTCGATTCTGATTAATTATTTGCGAAAAGGTTGCAGTAATTCCATTTTGCATCATCATTTACAGTTTTTTCAATGTACCGATTTTTAATATTGCCTAGTTTATATTGTTTTGAACCTTAATTAAATCTAATTATTTATTTAAAGTTTTCTAACCCGAAATTAAAATACTTAATTTTCGTTGAAATCCATTGGGTAAATCTAATTGGATATACAAATGTGAGAGAAATCTTGAGACTTTCTCGGCATTTGTAAAATATTTCCTTGTGACCAAAAAATTTCAGTCAGTTTACACGGTGGAACTAATTAATTAACCCTATCATGTCTGTCAGTATACACAAACAAGTTGGTGCAACTTATTCATTCATCCTATTATATAATGTTTGTCAGTATACACGAATACGGCAGTTTCACAATAAAGTGTCCACAATTGTAACAAAATTGACAAAATTTCAAAGTGGTTACTATGGAATATCATTATTATTTTTTGAAAGTATGGTATTTGATGCACATAATCTGAGAAAATCTTCCAGTAATACTTCTCCTTTATTGAAATAATGGCTAGAGTCAATGGTTAAGTGTCAGAAATTTCAAATTCAATAAAAAGTGTGTTATATGGCAAGATTTATCACAAATTATTCTATTATGGAGAAAATATGCAGTCATAAGTTAATAAATGTATTGATACAAATTTTCAAACAGCAGTTTTTGGTATATTTTAAGAATATTTTTGAAAAATCAAGTTTTTCTGGATTTTTCTACGAGGATTTAAACATATATAGTCTTTGTCATTGCTTTAAAATTGAGACTAGTACATGAATAATGTTGATTTTGTCATATTTCAAAACTAGCCAAAGGCTAAATTACCTAAAACACCATTTTTGTTGACATGTTTGGTCCCAATCTTCTGAACAGAGCTTTTAAATTTGCACAATTTTCGTTGCGGACACTACAGTACTCTTGAATCTATCCCTTGTGATAATTATGTAGTTTTTGTGCCATGAACTATCTTTTTTGTACATATATATCTTTGCTAGTGCTAACATTTCTGTTGAAAAGTTAGCTAAAACACTTGTATAATGAATGTGCCATGAAATCTTTCAAAAAGACACAATAACACAAACAGGTAATAAATCATAAGGAGGCTTGTAAAATGCTTGATAAAACAGTTAGGTACATGGAAAACTTATAGCTGTAACAAGGTATTTGATAAGAGGATGAAGTAGTAATTGGCTGTATGCAGTTTGTCCTTTTACTTTATTAATGACGGCATTTTCAGATCCGTTGCGGACACTACAATAAGATTCAAATTAATTGATCAGACAGACTTGTTCTGTTGTTTTCTACCACCCAGGGTATATTATTAACCAAGTGCTCTGTATTAAAACTGCTGATTGTGTTTCTGTCATAGCATAGGGTGACAGGAGTGACATCCTATAGGCTAACTGTTACATACTTTATTAAACCTTGTAACAGAGACCTCGCTGAAGACTTTTTATTATTTTTTATCAGTCCATTTTTCTTTCTTAAACCTTATACCATAGTAAAGAAATAATAATTCTTCATGCAATTGTGCAAAATGAAGCTTCCAGTCTTCATCAGCTGATGATTATTTTGTATTTTTGAAGTTAAAAGCTGTTGCGGACGCTACTAAAAAATTTAAGCATACATTAATTTCATGTTTTCTGATATACCAGTACATCTATACATACCTACTTATAACTGTTTAACAATTACAACAACTGGTTCAAATCTAACCAGTGACTTTATTAGTGCAACATCACAAACTTTAAACAATATACACATGTAATATGGTCAAACAACTTGTAGCCGTTTGTAACACAAGAGCAGCTATTTGTAACACAAATGTCAAAACTATAAAGGAACTTCAAATTCAGGCAATATGGTCAAAAGAACTGCAACTAAAGATTTGTAACACAATCACCATATGCCACTTCACTTTCAGTCAGAATGACTTCAATGAAGCATATTCTTTATTTGCTCTGTCAGTATCATGGGAAGACCTGTGTACCATCGGAAGACCTGTGAACCAAGGGAAGACCTGTAAGCAGATGACCAGATCATTATGGCAGAAACACTAGCGAATTGTGTAGAGAGACTTCTGACATGGACGGATGGCATGGAGAAAAAGGATTTGAGAGTCAATGTAAGAAATATGAAAGTGATGATGTGATAGGAGCCCCGATCAATTGCAGGAGTCTCACAGCTTTTCATGAGCAGTTTGCCTCAAAGGAGTAGGTACAAACAGCATACAAAGCAACGGTTGCCAGAAATGGGTGTGCAAGAAATGTAGCTGACTTAAAAGACTGACAGTGAAGCCAGGCTTCAGATGCACTAGATGCAAGGATACTGCCCCCACTTACAGTAGACCACAAAGTGAGGTCCAGGTCAGAATAGACAAGCTTGAAGTGGTGCTTTTCTTCTGATATATGATTGATCAGCAGGTGGTGGCCGAAATCACACATGTAAAGACTGCCTGAAAAAAGTTTAGAGAACTGACACCCATGCTAACATCACATTACCTCTCAAGCAAGACTCTGGGTTGAGTGTACTGGACATTTGTTTGGAGTGCTATGCTACATGCCAGCTAGACATTGGCTTTGATCAAGCAAAACCTTTTATGTTGCTCAACAACTATTTTGAGTCTTTCATGTTTCTGATTCTGCATCTCATATCTTCATAACCAGGTTAATTCATGCATACATTGTTGTAATAAGAGGCTTTTTTACATGGTCTTATTCTTAAGTTCCTTTGGACATTGGTTGTGCCATTGTTACATCAGATGTGAAACAGGAATGTCATTTGAGAGATGCAGTTATATAAATGCCATAATATGTAGTGTCCGCAACGCTTTTTGTATCAATATATCGTGCCAAGGCATAAACAAAACACAAAAAGGCAACATTACATTTCTTCGTTTTATATGTTAAGTTTGAAACAGCAAAAAGAAAATGCATAAAAGCCAAATGTAAAATTCACATTATTTACAACACATATTTTATTTAGCTATTTAGTTATGCTGCTATAAAAGATGTTTAAAGCTTATCATTGAAATAATTGGATTAATAACTTCTCTACCATAAAGCAACCATAATTAACAGATGGTGAAACACATTTTTATACTAAATATGACAATATGTAACAGCTTTTAATTCCATTTTTATTTAGCGTTGCGGACACTACAGACTGTTGCGGACACTACACTGCAACCCTTTCTGCTTTTATTTTTTAAGTCTGAAGCTGAAGCCTCCAATATTTTGGCCATTGATAGAGTACAGCAGTCTGTTTCAATATGCAAACTGATAACTTCATGAGCTTAGGAATAGCAGATTCAGGCAAGCATTTGTTTGCGTTGCGGACACTACACAAATTTTCGTAGAAACAGCTACTTGAAATTTAAAGATGTATAGAAACCACATCTGACGTTAGGCTTGTATCAGATATTGTTATTTGTACATGATGGCATCTCCAGATGCTCTCCAGTATAAATTTAGTATTGTTAGTGCTATTTATGCACTTAAAAGAAGGCACTTAAGAAAACATACCTGACAAAATGTAAAACGCATAACGGACCACGTCATCCATGCGATTTGGTGTAAAATTCTTAATTTTTCACCAAATTGCATGGGGTAAAAAGTGTGTAAAAGTTAAGGAAACCTGCTATTTGTACAATAACTAAGGTTCTTAAGGTGATGCTTTTATTTATCTAAAACAATGCTATGAAAATTGCTAATTTTTCAATGTTACAGCATAACGTAAAAAAATGACTGATTTCCGACTACATTTTGCCCTAATGTGAAAAAATCATGTATATATGCATATCATATACCATTTTGAAGGGTAATGTGATGGCTTGTGGGCAATTTTGAAGCATTTGGACTTTAAATAGTGTATAAATAAACCAGAACATCTATTATAACAAAGACAACTTTTATGTGGACACTTTATTGTGAAATTGCCGATAAGTCAGTATATGCGAACAAGTAGGATAATCAAATTCATCCACCCTATAATGTCGGTCAGTATACGCGAAGAAGTAGGTTAATCAAATTCACACATCCTATAATGTCAGTCAGTATACGCCAACAAGTAGGATAATCAAATTCAACCACCCTATAATGTCGGTCAGTATACGCGAAGAAGTAGATTGATCAAATTCACCCACCCTATAATGTCAGTCAGTATACGCGAACAAGTAGGTTGATCAAATTCACCCACCATATAATGTCAGTCAGTGTACACGAACAAGTAGGATAATCAAATTCACCCACCCTATAATGTCGGTCAGTATACGCGAACAAGTAGGTTGATCGAATTCACCCACCATATAATGTCGGTCAGTATACGCGAACAAGTAGGATGATCGAATTCACCCACCCTATAATGTCGGTCAGTATACGCGAACAAATAGGTTGATCAAATTCACCCACCCTATAATGTCGGTCAGTATACGCGAACAAGTAGGTTGATCAAATTCAGCCACCCTATAATGTCAGTCAGTGTACACGAACAAGTAGTTTGATCGAATTCACCCACCCTATGATGTCGGTCAGTATACGCGAACAAGTAAGTCGATCAAATTCACCCACCCTATAATGTCGGTCATTATACACGAACAAGTAGGTTGATCAATTTCACCCTCCCTATAATGTCGGTCAGTATACACGAACAAGTAGGTTGATCAAATTCACCCACCCTATAATGTCAGTCAGTATACACGAACAAGTAGGTTGATCAAATTCACCAAACCTATAATGTCGGTCAGTATACGCAAACAAGTAGGTTGATCAAATTCATCCACCCTATAATGTCAGTCAGGTTATGCAGACAACTCGGTGGACTAATTTTTATTACCCTATAATGTCGGTTAGTATACGCGAACAAATAGGCCTAGCAAGACTGGGGTACCCGTAGATCTGGGCCCAGTGGCGGATCCAGGGTTTCTGTGGAGGGGGTTCGAACGTAGGCCTACAAATGGGAGGGGGCTCGTTTTCCTATTATTACTCAAATTTTAATGAATTTCTACATGAAAATTAAAAAAAGGTTCGATTAAGCCCCCACCCCCATCCCCAAACCCACCACTGGGACCTACACAATATCGTCTGAATTTTTGTTCTCCTAACCCGCTAATATTGATAGTTTTCAATGTAGGCTAAAGTGCTTTAAATAAAATAGATCTAGATCTATCAAAAGTTTGTAACGATTTTTTTGTACGGACAATTTTAAGTAAACAAAAAATGTCTTTTGGGACAGAAATGATCGTGAGAAATAAAGACAAGAGCCGTCACAGACGGATTATGCTCCCCGAATAAGTGTTTGTCACAAAATAAAAACTATCATACATTAAGCCCCCTTTTCCCATGACAGCTTTTTTGTACACACATTATTTATAGAATATGGTCTAGAACATCCTGTTTATTACATGAGCACAAAATTTCATTACATTCTGCCCATTAGATGAAGAGAAATAAGAGAAAAACTAATTTTTACACTAAGGCCCCTTTTTCCATGACGCAGCCTTAAATTTACAAACGGAAAAAAAGGTCTCTAGGTATTGACCCTGGGAGTTCACATGTGAAGTTTCATTGAATTTGGTCCAAGGGTTGCTGAGATATGGCTGTGGACGGACGGACGGACGGACACACGGACGGACGGACGGACGAACGGACGGACGGACAGCGTGGCGACTATTTGCTCCCCCGAAATTTTTTCGGGGAGCATAAAAATGCCCATGGTCTCAAGTAATTCCTTCATTTTCCACGATGTTTTACTTTTTCCGAGACATCTCATCAACAAATAATCCTGACTTGGAGATCATTGCCTAGCAACGTAACGCCAGGTAGATAGATAATCAGGTCCGCAATAAAATCTCGGCTTACGAGACTCCACGTTATTTCGCGGAGTTTCCAATCTCTGTTGTTATTATTATTAAGTCTTTGTCAGAAGTGAATCAAAAATCGAAATTTACTCGTAAAAAGTCCTTTCAGGTCGTTGTTTGATTTGAATATCAATAATTCAGTGAAAATAAACAGTCTAAATGGTTCTGCATAACATACAGAACTCATGCATAAACAGTTTTAAAACTGCATGAGCAGTTTCAAAACTGCTCATCCAGTTTTGAAACTGAGTAAAGTTCCGTATACGCAGTTTTAAAACTGTTCAAGTTCTAAAACGGTTCACAACATAAATATTAATAACAAAGTCCCACAATATTTTCTTCACAAAAACACAAAACGAATGGAAATTTCAATGTACTTAGAAACGTCGTCTGCAACATCTTTGAATTTGAAATGACCCAAAGAAATTTTCGTCTGGTAATGTTTTAAAAACAATGGGGACCAGAGGTTATGGTACTGATTATCTCCTTTTTCTGTCTATATTTTCAGGGGCTTTCTCTATTCCGCAAATTTTCATTAAAGAGCGCAATTAGCGCAACACGTACTACATAGGCTGTCCAAAAAAGGAACCCATTTTTGAACGTGAATTACTCATGTTTAAAGTAATGTTTTTTCCACTAAATTTAGACATGCAGTTAGAAACGCCAGTTTTCTATCAGCAATTCAAATGTGATCGAAAAATGTTCACACGTTTTGTTAATATTGGCATACAAATGAATGTGCTCGGAAAACCTTTTTAATACGATATCGATCTATCTGTTAGTTAGCGCGCGTACACTCATTGAATATATTTACGCACCACAATTGTTTGATATATTCAATACAATACAAGAGCGATTTCGAAACATTTTATTCATATCAATAGCGTCAATTCACGTATTTTTTGGTCGTTAACATTCGCAGAGGCCCTCAAAATACGCTACGCACTCGGGCGTTAGCATATTTCTTGGGCCTCTTCGAATGTTAATGACCTCAAAAACTTGAATTAACCCTATAAAGTATGATAAAGCGAATAAATCTAATGTAATATAACCAGTTATACTTGTAATCTTTTAGACAAGATGGCTGACTGTCCAGATTACTTCACGATTATATCCCTGATATTATCCCGTATGATGAACGATGTGGGCGTTAACGAGGAATGTGTGATAAAGCGAAGAAGGACAAATCTGATGGCAGAAAATATACTCACATTTACCCAAATAGTATGTAACAAGACGGCGCCACATTATATATTCGGTAGTCAAACAGAAGGGACAACAACAGTTGACCTTAATTCAGATATAGATTTGCTTGGTTTAAGTGAAGATATCAAAGTGATACAAGACTGGAAAGACTGGAAATGTGGTGAGAGAAACCTTCTGATGCTCCGTGACGAAAGATTATATCCTGGATACTGTAAACTACAGGTGCTTTACAAGGATGTTCCATTACCAGTGAGCGAAGATCATTGTCCTAGAGGTGGACTATTTTGTATTGATAGTGATGGGCATGTTTTATTAAAGGATAATGGTGCTGATCAGATTTACACAGGATTTGATCGTCACGGTCCTGCTGCAACTAGTACATATGGCAACGTAGAATACGACAATGTCCCAGCCCTACGATGTAACACCTGGCCTTTACACTACAAACAATGGACACCAACTAATAAAAAAAGAGACTGGCCTACACCTCAAATGATACAACACATGAAGTCAACTGGTTGTTTTGTTGTAAAGGCAGCACACAGACTTGATGAAAGAAACGAAACATGGAGAATTTCAACATCTCTCGCTGAACGATGTTTGATGTTCAGTCTGAATATAACACAAATCAGGTGTTATGTACTCCTTAAGATGATCGTTAAAACATTTATAAAACCCCACCTACCTGATACCATATCTAGTTATATGTGTAAAACCCTGATGTTTCACTGTATAGAGAATACAAGGCAAGAGCTATGGACAGAACACAATCTACTAAGATGTGTTCATCTCGCCCTTCTGTACATGATAGCTGCAGTTCTGGATGAAAACTGTCCCAACTACTTCAATGAGTCAGCAAATCTTTTTCTGGGAAAAATAAATATGGATAATAAGAAGAAGTTGGTGTCCATTCTTCGGGGGATGTTGATATCTCGAGGAAGATTCATTCTCTTTATTAGCCTTGACAGCATTAATCGTAGACTAACAACATACATAAGTGATTTTAACTATGTGGTCCCACAGGCAGAAGTGAAAATCTTACAGTTATATCAGTGTGAGCAGTGCCTCTATGTTTTTCTACCAAATGTCAGTACATTTCAAAGAGTTAAAAGACACAAATACAGTGTAGGTATGAGAGATGGTTTATTTGCTAAAGTAGGAAATTTTGCTGCAAAAGAAAAAAGTGGCATGTATATGTCTACCTTTTTTGTGTTCTTTCCTGGCAACTGTCGACGCGTCCAACTCACTGAATCAGAACTCTCCGATCAAACCGTCAACATTGAAGCTGTTTGATCTTAGCCTACACTCTGACGTGACATCATCACGACTCAAGTTTGCGTCATTCCTGTATTGTACAGGACAGTTAGAGAGGACATTGTCGGTTCTGCAGGACGTAGAGGGGAGAATGACAGACAGTGTGATGGCGATGTGTGGTTGTCATGATACCAAATGTCCTCCGAGATTCTTAGAGCTGGAAGCCAGACAGAAGTATCCAACAACCGACAGACTAGCCCTATGTGTGATATTCTCAAAGGCTGAGAGTCCATGTTGTCCTCGAGAATTACAGTATGAGATGTTTAGATCTACAGAGGATGAGAGAATGAACAGAAATAAACACGATAATACCTGGATGGATCTGGTTGTGATGGATGTCCTCCCCTGTCTATACTATCTACAGTACATGACACACAGACAGCTTGGACATTATGACCAACAGTACACGGCACTTAACAAACTGAGTGACTGTGTTCGTAACAACGAGTATCTAACTCACAGAGAAACAGCCTACAATGTGTTAGGACAGTGTATGGAGTATGAAGGGTGGCTGGATGCCGCGTTGGTATGTTACAGAAGATCTCTCAGTATAAGACCAAACAATAACGCTGTGAGATGGCACATAATGCGGTGGATAGGTCGAGTTAGACAGGGACGCGTTTGAATGTAACTGAAAATCTCTCAGAATAAGACCACCGACAATGCTGTGAGATGACAATTATGTGGTGAATGGATGGAGTTAGACGGGGATGTGTTTGAATGTTACAGAATATATCTCAAAATAAGACAAAACAACAACGTTGTGAAATGTCACATTATGCGGTGGATAGGTCGAGTTAGACGTGAACGGGTTTGAATGTTACGAAAAAATCAGATAGGCATTCTGCATTCTGCATTAAAGGGCATAATGATAACAAAGCATACCGATGGGCATATTAAACCTAAAAGGCTTGGAAAATATTGAGACAAAAAGAGAAAATGCTGATAACCAGCATTTCCTCTTTTTGTCTCCATAATTTCCAGTGTGGTCTGGGAAAGTGTTAACTGACTGATACCAACGAGTTAAGCTTTATAAAGTAACTGCCGTCCTATCGTCGTAAATAACATCTAGAAGACAAGCTTGTAAATTCAGTCAACTCGACGTCTTTCTAGCAAGCTAGAGTTTTTCAATAGATACGAGTATATCATATAGAAATTTGTTCTTTTCTGATATAGGTATAGGCTTTGCATTAGATAATCGTGTGTTATATTGGCTTTTAAAGCTATAAAAATAAGTTATTTCTTGATGTAAGAAAGTGATATATAGAATGCAAGCTAACAATTTTTCAACATCGAACCATCGGATTGGCTAGAAATTAGTCACATGTCATTTTAAAACGTACGTTTATAGTTGGCAAGATCCAATTAGTCGACTACCTATGACTGACAAGTTAACTGAAATTTTGCCATGACTTATGTTACATGTACATACAAAGGAGTTTATCTTTATAAATTGTCTACCAAATGAATGGACGTAAAAAAATACGCTAAAGCCCTTTTTCTGAATATTGCAGGTGCTAATTTGGATTTTCCAAAAAAATCAGTTTAGAATTAAGACAATTTGGCAAATTTGATCAACTAGCCCCCCCCCCCCCCCCCCCCGTTCCTACGTAACTCCAATTATGACAAACCCACGTACTCCCAAATTGTCGCCTTTCTTCCAAAATCTCGTAACTGCAGCTTGTTTTTTAAAGCTGCAGTTACGAGATTTTCGAAGAAAAGCGACGCAATATTGTTCGTCTCGTAAACAATAGAAACGCTCATGAAATATATGTCGTTGTTTTTCAACGAAAATCTCATAACTGCAGCTTGTGTTAAGCTGCAGTTACGAGATTTTGAAAGAAAAGCGACACAATATCATTTGCATCGTAAGCAATAAAAACTCATGAAGTACATGTCGTCGCTTTTCAACGATAACCTCCTACCTGCAGCTTGTTTAGAGTTGCAGGTACGAGGTTTTCGTTGAAAAGTAGCAATGAACAAGTTCATTGTCTTTGTCTTTTTCTAAATAGCTTCGAATTCAATTGTGGAATGTCATCTGACACAAAGTTTTAATTATCCTTGTGTCAAGCTACAGTTACGTGTTTTTCGAAGAAAAGCGACACAATAAGGTTTGCCTCGTAAGCAATAAAAAATCATGAAGTACATGCACAAGTTCGCTGTCTCTCTTTTTTTAAATTAAAGTCGTTATTTTTTTCTAAAAAAGATTCTAATTCAATTGTGGAATATCATCTGACACAAAGTTTTAATTATTCTTGTGTCAAGCTACAGATACGAGGTTTTCGACGAAAAGCGGTAAAATAATATTTGCCTTGCAAGCAATAAAAAATTACATAAAGTACATGTACAAGTTCATTGTCTGTCTTTTTTAAAATTAAAGTCGTTATTTTTTTTTTTTTTTTTTTTTTTTTCTAAAATTGCTTCTAATTCAATTGTGGAATGTCATCTGACACAAAGTTTTAATTAATATTGAAAAGTCGATCGTTTTAACTTTTTCCCAAAAACGGAAAATATTTATGAAGGCCCAAATCTAGAGCTGTTGCAGATGCAACGGTAGATGTCAAAATATATATTATTACTATTATAACAATGCAGCACAGAACACTTTTATATAAAAGGAGAATATCGTCGCTTTTCTACGAAAAACACGTAACTGCAGCTTGTTTTAAGCTGCAGTTATGAGGTTTTGGCAGAAAAGCAGCGATATGTTGGTTATCAACGTTATCTTCTTTTGGGTTCAACTCTTCCCAAGCTCTTTTTTAGAGGCGTCAAAACCAAGTCTCGTTTGAGAAAGGGTTTAAGTCACGTTTTGTACTTTACGAAGTTGAGTCAGACGACATGATAACGAGAAAAGACATGACAAAAAAAATAAAAAAAAAACCTAAACCCTTTCCCAAACAAAACTAGGTTTGACGTGCCTAATAGGAAAGGCTTTGGAAAACATTGAGACAACGGAAGAAACTGCTGATAAGCAGCAGTTTCTCTTTTTGTCTCAATACTTTCTGTGTATTAAGCTAGACAACTTCTACCTTTATTATCATAATAGTTTATCCATCGGATGTATAAAAAGTTATACACTAAAACAAGATTGCGTTGGAAGTGTGGAATAGCATATCGCTGCTTTTCAACGAAAACCTCGTAACTGCAGCTTGTTTAAAGCTGCAGTTACGAGGTTTTCGTTGAAAAGCGACGATATATTTATCTAGTACAAGGAAGTTTAACGCTACGGGTATTTCACCGAAAACCCCACCACTTTCGTTTTTGTTTTATTTTGTTCCTTCTTTGGTGTTGAGAAAGTATGTTGATGTCTTTCTTATTACTGCATTAAAACCGTAAGTTTATCTTTTCCGACAGTGTTTTAACAAAGAAAAATCGTTTTTCTGTGTAGGCCTTTTTGGCAAATATACCAATTTATGAGATAAATCTTGATTTTAATCCAGTGAAATGGAAATAGTCGTACATGGATCATTATTCTAATTGATTCGTTATATAATGAGATTTTAATGTCGTTATGATTTTAAAATTGTTTAAGTTATTAGTGGTGACAGGAGCTCTTATGAACTCTTGCTATTTCTCTCACCAGTATTGTCCGTAAATATTGACCTGAACCTGTCGAATATGCAATGAGAAATTGCGATGCCATAACAATTAACGTATATATTTATATTTACAACAACGCATATATTTATAACAAAGTCCCACAATATTTTCTTAACAAAAACACAAAACAAATGTAAAGTTTCAATGCACTTGGAAACGTCGTCTGTAACATTGTTGTAAACCGTTTGGCAATACTTACCATTTTAAAATGGGCATATCCCCATTTTAAAATTGTTAATCTGATCGTCCCATTTTAAAATGGGAAGGTCGGAAAGTACGACACTGAACTAGCTATACTTTGTTACTTAAACATTTTAATTCTTGTACGAAGAATAAAAGAAGGTCAGAAAAGTTTTTTATTCAATAAATACAATAGGAAAAACTAATATTAGAGCATATTTATCTCGTTAAGCATGTCGATCTATTGGGAAATTTCGACAAAACTCACTTGGTGTTTCAAGTTACCTAGCACGGCTACGAACGGCATAAGACATTCTCTTTTCTGAAAATTAAAAAAATTCAAATGTATTTAATAGGCATATGCACCTATCAATGTGTTCCCAGAATTTACTAATTGGTTTTAAGCACCTTACAAACGAAAGCCTTTGATAAAAAAGAGTCCGGAATTTTAAACTTAGTTTTCCATGCTTGATAACAAGGAAACAAATAATTTAAGTTATAACTCACTCCCAAACGGCAAATTTTTGTTCAATACGTAGGGTGCCTATTGAAGGAAGTTGCGGATGACAATTGCAATTAAATTTTGCAACTTTCTGCCCACTTTCTAATTAGAAAATATTATGGGAAATTAAGAATGTGCTTGTAACAAGCATAAGGTGCGCATCACGCATAGCCTGTATAATAAACTTGGTGTGGACAGTCTGTACATCATGCACAAACAGTCTGTGCTTTATTAAACAACATTTACAATCAAAATAACCCAGGGCAGTCTTCACATCATATATAGCCTGAAGGCTATAGTGAAAAGTCTGCATCATGCACAACCTTATGCGTTCGTGTCACATAAACATTTTGAATGTGAAACCAGCAATGGGGCACCAACAATTTTTGGTGGAAACAAAGATAACTTTGGGAGTTGGCAACATGCCATTCAATTGATGGATGGCCTCAGCAAAGAAATTTATTATAATAGGCCTGTCCCACCTTACCGAACATTCGCAGCGAATTCATACCGAATGTCAAGTGCGAAATTCGCAGTGTTTGTTGTCATTTTATTCGGTGAACTTTGGTTTTCAACGATTGTGTACCGACGTCCGACCATACACCGAACACATAATGAACTTGTAGCGAATGTGTCGAACAGCCAACGATGTTTCTCCGAAATATACCCCAATTCGTTCCCAAACATCAACGAACCCCTACCGTTTCAGTAACGAATATAACGTCATATTCGGAATGGCATCGTCAGGATCGGTGTGTTTCGTTAGCGGTTTGTTTACCTTTTCGGCCAGATCGGTAAATAAACGCACCTTCATCAGAGTGCAAACGCTAGTCATTCGGTGATAGTCTAACGAACATGTCGAACAGGAATTCATCTGCGAATTATTACCGACACCATAACGAAAGTAAAGAATGCCAGACGTGCGCCAACCGATCCCTCTGCGAACGATTACCGAACTCATTCCAAAATTTTGATTCGCTTCATTCTTTAAAAAATTTTGTGCATGCTCAAAAACATTTTTAGGCGTCTGCGAATACCGCGTAATGTCGACGAAAAGCACCGAATGGCACCGTAAACATACCGAACAGAAACTGTTTGTGGAACGAACCTTTAACGAGTACACCGAATTAAGTTCGGTACGCATTCGGTGTAAAAATTCGGTTAGGTGGAACAGGCCTTTTAACAATAGGCCCTATACATATTTTCAGGATTGATGGTGCATCAGCATGTTTCAAATTCAAGTTTAAGACAAACCAACCAGTCAAAAAGTTTGCTAAGTCTTCTTGACCAGTTATGTCTTTATTCAAAGCAAACATTTCAGATCAGCCTGATATTCACAGAAATGTCGGCCTGATGTCGGCTCTGTAACAGCAAACACTATCCGTCCAATATCAGCTTTCATAATCGGCCCGACATCAGCTGATATCCTCTGTCAAAATAGGGCATATATCGGCTCCGTAACACCAAACGACATCTGCTGACATATGGCAGAATGATACATGTAGGCTTTGCCAACTTATCAAGAAATTGGTGATAATTGAATTAAGGTAGTCCAACCCTAATGAGATTCTTGCAACTTCAAAATTTTTCGAGCAACATTGTTAACTTATTGTTATGTAATCAGAATTTATATGTGCGACGTTGTAAACATTACTCCGTGAAAAGTTCCACAGCCACATGTAAACAACATTACCAAAATAATTCCAATGTCCCGTGAATCTCATTTGGGATGGACTACCTTAGGAAGATGTTGGTAATGTCCGCTGTCTTTAATAAGAAAGAGTCTACATAAAAATCGCTAAGATTCCCTGTGAATCTTATAAGGGATGGACTACCTTAAATACATGATGGAAATGTCAGCTGTACTTTGTCAGATGAATGGCTGTATTCTGGTATTCTGCTTTGATGGCTTATGGCTTTGCCGATGTACAGTAGAATGATACATGTCAGCTTTTACAACTGAACAATAGATTGCTGATGATTCAATTCAGGTACTCCACCCCTAAAGACATTCATGCAACAATGTTAACATTGTTACCTAATCCCAACTTATACGTACGACGTCATTAACATGCAGTGGTGGAGAATTCCAAGGCTAAATATTAACAACATTACCGGAATACTGATCTGATGTCGGGTGAATCTTATAAGGGATGGACTACCTTAAGAACATGTTGGAAATGTCGGCTGTACTTTGTCAGATGAATGGCTGTATTCTGTTATTCTGCTTTAATAGATTATGGCTTTGCCGACATGTGGTAGAATGATAAAAGTGTACATGTATGCTGTTTTTGCCAACTTATGAATATATTGCTGATAATAGAATTAAGGTAGTCCACCCTTATGAGATTCATGCACCTTTAGAATTTTCGAGCGACATTGTTAAACTTTGTAACATTATCCGAATTGATATGTGCGACATTGATATTATTCCGCTGTGAAACCTTCCACAACTGCAAGTTAACGACATTGCAGGAATAATTCGATGTCACATGAATCTCATTTGGGATGGACTACCTTAGGAAGATGTTGATAATGTCTGATGTACTTTGTCAGATGAATGGCTGTATTCTGGTATTCTGCTTTGATGGCTTATGGCTTTGCCTATGTACAGTAGAATGATACATGTCGGCTTTTACAACTGAACAATAGATTGCTGATAATTGAATTAAGGTACTCCACCCCTAAAGAGATTCATGCGACATTGTCAACATTGTTACCTAATCCAAACTTATATGTGGGACATCATTAACATGCAGTGATGGAGAATTCCACGGCTGAATGTTAACAACATTACTGGAATACTGATCTGATGTCGGGTGAATCTTATAAGGGATGGACTACCTTAAGAGCATGTTGGAAATGTCGGCTGTACTTTGGCAGATGAATGGCTGTATTCTGGTATTCTGCTATAATGGATTATGGCTTTGCCGACATATGGTAGAATGATAAAAGTGTATGTCGTTTTTGCCAACTTCTAAATAGATTGCTGATAATAGAATTAAGGAAGTCCACCCCTTATGAGATTCATGCACCTTCAGAATTTTTGAGCGACATTGTTAAACATTGTAACGTTATCCAAATTGATATGTAAGACATTGATATTATTCCGCTTTGAAACGCTCTCCTTCTACATGTTAACGACATTGCAGGAATAATTCGATGTCACATGAATCTCATTTGGGATGGACTACCTTAGGAAGATGTTGGAAATGTCCGCTGTATGTTGTCAGATGAATGGCTGTATTCTGGTATTCTGCTTTGATGGCTTATGGCTTTGCCGATGTACAGTAGAATGATACATGTCAGCTTTTACAACTGAACAATAGATTGCTGATGATTGAATTAAGGTACTCCACCCCTAAAGAGATTCATGCGACATTGTTAACATTGTTACCTAATCCAAACTTATGGGACATCATTAACATGCAGTGGTGGAGAATTCCACGGCTGAACGCTAACAACATTACCGGAATACTAATCTGATGTCGGGTGAATCTCATAAGGGATGGACTACCTTAAGAACATGTTGGAAATGTCGGCTGTACTCTGTCAGATGAATGGTTGTATTCTGTTATTCTGCTTAATGGATTATGGCTTTGCCGACATATGGTAGAATGATAAAAGTGTATGTCGTTTTTGCCAACTTCTAAATAGATTGCTGATAATAGAATTAAGGTAGTCCACCCCTTATGAGATTCATGCACCTTCAGAATTTTCAAGCGACATTGTTAAACATTGCAACGTTATCCAAATTGATATGTGGGACATTGATATTATTCCGCTGTGAAACGTTCCACAACTACACGTTAACGACATTGCAGGAATAACTTCCATGTCACATGAATCTCATTTGGGATGGACTACCTTAGGAAGATGTTGGTAATGTCCACTGTACTTTGTCAGATAAATGGCTGTATTCTGGTATTCTGCTTTGATGGCTTATGGCTTTGCTGACATATGGTGGAATGATTCATGTCAGATTTGCCATTACTTATTAATAGATTGCTGATAATTGAATTAAGGTAGTCCACCCCTATTGGGAATCATGCGACATTGGAATTTTTGGAGCGTCATCGCTAAAATTTGTTACCTAATTCGAACTTATGCCTGCAACATCATTAACATTCTGTGGTGGAACGTTCCATTGCCACATAGTTTTAACTAGCAGAATATATTGGATGACACGCTTCAGATCATGAAAATATTCTGTTTTGTTGACCAATGCCTCTATCAATCAACGACATAGGCCTACCGCCAACTAATCTATGATAATATCCCTGATTCTACAAAAAATATGCCAATACCACACCGCCTGGGCGTCAGAACGTTTATATGTAACCACCTGAAGACTCGAAGCGACGCCTGCGCAGACACAAAGGCTGTGTCATTAACTCGCGGACATGGAGTCCCGACTCACTTGACAAGGCATCTCGGACTAATTGTTGTAAATTCTCATTTCAATAATATGACAAAAACAACGACAAAAACATCACCTGCACGTCCGAGTACTTCTGTGACATTATAACACTCTATCGTAAAATCCATATATAGCCAAAGAGGAACTGCATTGGTTTTTATTTGAGGTCAACAAAGACTCTATGTATTAGTTAGTGTTCAACCTAGTTTTTGGACCAATGAAATTGCAGTATTTTCAAATATAACGACGCTCTATTTCGCGTAGACACCACTGTCGGCCAGTTTACGTGACCTATTATATAGCCACGCCCCGTCTCGTGTGATTTTTAGCTCCGCCCATCTGTCGATACATGACAGATCCTTCGCAAGTTTTTTTTTTTTTTTTGTTTTGTTTTAACCCTTTCCAAACAATCAATTTCTATAGGGATCCCATTTCTAAGCTTCTAAATAACAAAATATTATGTTGATAAAAATTGAGTTTCTCTTTAACCCTTTCCCAAACGACAAAATTTTAGAGTGATCCACTTCAGAAATTGCCACAAATGACAAAATAGATGCTATTAAAGATAGGACTTGTGTAAAATATGACATAGGAAATATTGAGACAAAAGGAGAAACTGCTGGTTATCTTCTTTTGTTTCAATATTTTCTCAAGCCTTTTCTATTAGGGACGTCAAAACCAGGTCTTGTTTGGGAGAGGGTTAAAACAGCACAGAAAATATTTTGGCAAATGGTCTTGGTGAGTCAATTTCGATGAGTACCCACAACATAGACATATGGATTTGGTAAACGATAAATGAAATAATGTAAAATCAACATCATTTTCTTCTTTTGTCTCAATGTTTTCCCAAGCCTTTCGTTTAGGGGCTTTAAAACTAGGTCTTGTTTGGGAAAAGGTTAGAGAAGGATTTATGCGTCGTCTGTAACAATAGCAAAAAGTAGAGTTTGTTCTCGATTACTAGAGAAAAAGACAAATGGTAAAACTTTGATTTTTACCTTTTTCGTGAATAGGTTACAACAGTTGCTACGTCGATATTCCCTCTAACAATTGGGTTGGCGTGATTAAATCTGAATCGTCTATTTCGTCAAAAAAAAAAAAAAAAAAAAAAAAAAAAAAAACGTCCAATTTGAAACTTGCATCCATGTGGACGCACTTCACGGGTCTTTACACAATTTTTGGCGGGGAATTACTTCCGCTGTTGTTTCAGTGTTATGAGCCAATAATGAAGCGAGGTAAATGAAGAATATTGACGTCCAAAACATCGTATATGGTTACAATCAAGCTGTGAATACGCTATTTAGGTCTCTATCGGATGGAATTATTTTGGCGGGAATTGCTTACACTGTTGTTTCAGTGTCACGAGCCTATGATATGGTGCTATTACAGTTGTCGCCACATCGTATGGCACGTGTTTATGTTTTGTTTAACGTTCAATTACATTTGAACAAAATATAAACAATTATACGATGTGGCGACAACTGTAACTTCTTGTTTCTTTTTTTGGAAAAATGATGTAATTCCAGTCTGATGCAATCAATTATAGCTCCGGTTGGAGGCGTGGTTTGAAAAAGGATTGTTTAATTGTATGCTTTGATTGGTTGTCGAACACTAAGTCAGATAGAGTCTGTATAGTAGATTCTACACGAAATAAACGCCCAAAGGCTGCGCCTTTGAGCGTTTATTTCGCGTAGAATCTACTATACAGCCTCTATGTAATTATGCTTTGTGTATGCGCCACAGTGTCATGTGGCGTCATGTTAATGTCAAATGACATCATCAATGATGTCACTAAACCGCCAATGCGTTTCCTACGCCGAAAACTAGATCATGGCAGAATTTCAACAAAATAACACATTTTGAATGTGCGTTTTCTAATTAATCGTGTTATAATGGAGATACAGTCGACACTCATTGTGTCGAAGTCGGAGGGGCCGCCAAAATATCTCGACATATCCGGAGTTCGACTCATACGATTTTGTCCGGCTACAATAAAGCTGATATTCAACCGTTTTTTAAACTAATTAAGTACGATTATTATTCAAATATAGTAGGAAAAGAAAGAAATTGCTCGTTTCGAGCAATTTCTATCCTTTTCCTACTATATTCAATAGCTATATTCAATTCGAAATTATTTTGTATGAAAAAAATTATGTCCATTGATGAGGACGGGACCAGATTTGAACTTCGACGTAAGCGAAAATTCGACTTATCAGATGTCAACATAACGAGTGTCGCCTGTAATAACAAGTTTAGAGGTCTTTATTTGCCAAATAAAAACCTCTGTGCTCTGAACTACATGTTATGGCAAATACCTTGGCCCTGAGCACCTTGGTTTTTACCTACACATGTAGTTTGTCGGACATCTGTTTTTATTTGGCAATTAAAGACTTCTAAATTTGTTATTATTCATAACTAGTAATCGATCAACGAAAATCAACAGATCAAACAGTGGCATTTCTTGGATACAATAAAGTCAATAAAGAGCTGGTGACTACTCATCGGCGATCAGGCAGAATATTGCTACAAGTCTAATAGCCAAACGCAACTTCGTACTCATCGCAAACATGTCTGACCATTTAATTTTGTCTAAAGTTATTTTAGATCTGAGCTCTAGCTGCTGGCTTTACAAAAGCAGAAGATTAGGTATCCCCAAAATTAGATGTCGCAAGAAAATGTTAAAGAAGAATCTTTAGAAATATGTATTAATCTAGGCATTTTTGATTGAATGGAATTGGCCCATAGTAATTTAAAATTGCTAAAAAGCGAAACATGTATATATGAAAGTAATAAGGAACAAAACGAATCCATACTTCAATCTACTGTCGAGATTTCGAATTGAAATAGTCCTTTAGCATAGAAAATATTGGTGGAAAAAGGAGAAAATCCTATTTATCACCAGTTTCCAGCAGCGAATCAAGGATTTCTGTGAAGGGGCTTCGTTTGTACACAAACGGGGTTCGTTTTATTAGTATCACACACTTTTGACTAGATTTCTGCATGAAAATAATATAATCAGGCTTCATATGGGGGTTCGTTTGAAACACCCCCCCGAACCACCTCTGGATCCGCCACTGGTTTCTCATTTTTTCTCTTTGTTTTGAAAAGATGTTCTCTGGCATAAATATTAAAATAAGTTATTTCTTAAAAGGTATGCATCTTTAGTCACAAAAGCGGCCGTGGCAACATAAGACTTCGTATCATACAAAATCACCTCTTATTTCACATACAACTCGATTTGAAGCTTATTTCATAGTTTCCACTTTTAAAAACACTACATTTGAAGAGTGTAATAGGATACGATGTCATGATATTGTAGAAGGAACTACTTTGCCACGCCCCCTTCCCATTTCCAAATGGATCGAGCGGATTCGCAATACCTTGAAATTGCCAAACGGGAAGGTATTGCCAAACGGTTAACAACAACATCTTTGAATTTGAAACGGACCAAAATTTTGCCGTCTGGTAATGTGTAAAAAGCTATGGGGACCAGGGGTTATGACACTGATTATCAGCATTATCTTCTTTTTCTGTCTATGTTGTCGGGGCATTTCTCTATTCCATAGAGTTAAAGGAGTGCAACACGTAGTACAAATGATAATCAAATGAAGAACATAAGGTAGAATACCCGAAATACGGCCATTTTGAGATTCATAATACATCGGATTTTTTCGAGCCTCGTCCTTACGTATCCGAACTTATTCGGGCGCGGTCGTAAACATTCGGCTGTGAATTTTCCACCGCCGATTGTTTTCGACGTCACCCGGGTAATTCCGACGTCGCGCGAATCTCATTGGGGTACTAGTCTACTACCTTAAATCTGCTTCTATGTTTAATCATATTACGGGCGCAAGTTAATGACGCATGGGATAATTTGGTAGACATTTACATTGTAATGCAGTTTCTAGACAGTGAACAAATGATAAAAGCTGATTAAAATGTGAATTTTCAAGTACAATAAATTATCAAAGCATGTGTTGCAACAAGGGTTCAAAAATAGATTTTCTTCAAATTGTGAATTGATAGGGTTACACAATATCTTTAATTTGTATGTGTAAAAAACACTGATAAGGGCTTATTTTTGGAGATAATAGCTAACAAAGTATGTGGGGTAAATTGACATGAGAAGCAAATTTTTACTTTGGAGTTAAATAACTTTTTCTGTATATATCAGATCAAATTGAAATTTTGCATGTACTTTAAATGTACTGAGGAGAAAAGATTTTTGGAATCATTAATCATGTATATTAGTTCGTTAATTTTCTTTATTCGTCCTTCTGTCAATCTAAGATTGTGCTTATTTTTGATGTACTAGCTTTACGAAACTATCTCTACAGCTTTTCTTTTTGTATAAATTTACATGATATTTTGATATCTTCTGTCCTAAGTACGTGCAAAATTTCAATTTCATCTGATCTATGCAGAAAAAGTTATTGAACTTCAAAGTAACAAATTGCTTCTCATGTCAATTTTCCCCACCCACTTTGTTAGCCATTATCTCCAAAAGTAAGACTTTCAGATTTTGTACACATACAAATGAAAGATATTATGTTACCCTATCATTTCACCGAATTTAAAGAAAATCTATTCTTATACAATTTTGAGCCCTTGTTGCAACCCATCCTTTCGTCGTTTGAATGCTATATACGAGGATCACAATACACAATACGGATTTCAACATATCACTCTAAAGATGATATTATACTGAACAATCATTTTACAGAAAGACCAACATAGACTGCTCTATTCTAAAAGCTACTGCAGATGGCAAAATGGACGTTGATGAATATCATTTATGTGAAATAAAGCAAACAAACTGAAAGTATAGATGAAAAAAATCTGTTTATTACCAATGTCTTCTTAAAATTGTCTCAATCTTTCTCAAGTATTTTCCAACAGGAACGTAATAACCGGTATGATTTTCAGTAATATTAATTATATATTTTTCAGGCAAGATGGCTGCCTGTCCAAATTACTACACAAATGTATCCCTGATATTTTCCAGATGATGGGCAATCTGGATGTTAAGGAGGAAAGTGTGATAAAGCGTAGAAAGTCTAATATAATATAGCCAATTATATACCGGTATGTTTATGTTTCATTAATTTTATTTTTTCAGACAAGATGGCTGACTGTCCAGATTACTACACGGACATATCCCTGATATTATCCCGTGTGATGAACGATGTGGGCGTTAACGAGGAACATGTGATAAAGCGAAGGAGGACAAATCTGATGGCAGATAATATACTCACATTTACCAGCATAGTATGTAACAAGCCAGAAGCACAACATATTTTCGGTAGTCAAACTGAAGGGACGACAACACTTGACCTAAACTCAGATACAGATATTCTTTGTTCTCTTGAAAATACAAACGTGATACAAGACTGGAAAGACTGGAAACATGGTCAATGTAACCTACTGATGCTTCGTGATGAAAGATTATATCCTGGATACTGTAAACTACAGATGCTGTACGCTAACGTTCCACTACCAGTGAGTAGCGATGATTATCCTAGAGGTGGATTATATTGTATTGATAGTGATGGACATGTTTTATTAAAGGATAATGGTGCTGAGAAAATTTTCACGGGATCTGATCGTCACGGTCCTGCTGCAACGAGTACAGATGGTAACGTAGAATACGACAATGTCCTGGCACTATGCTGTGGGACCTGGCCTCTACACTACAAACAATGGACACCAACTAATAAGATAAGAGACTGGCCTACACCGGAGATGATACAACACATGAAGTCAACTGGCTGTTTTGTTGTGAAGGCATCACACAGACTTGATGACAGAGACGAAACATGGAGAATTTCAACATCTCTTGCTGAACGATGTTTGATGTTCAGTTTGAATATTACACAAATCAGATGTTATGTACTCCTTAAGATGATCGTTAAAACATTCATACAACCCCACCTACCTGATACCATATCTAGTTATATGTGTAAAACCCTGATGTTTCAATGTATAGAGAATACAAGGCAAGAGCTATGGACAGAACACAATCTACTTAGATGTGTTCATCTCGTCCTTCTGTACATGATAGCTGCAGTTCTGGATGAAAACTGACCCAACTACTTCAATGAATCAACAAACCTTTTTCTGGGAAAAGTAAATATGGATAATAAGAAGAAGTTGGTGTCCATTCTTCGGGGGATGTTGATATCTCGAGGAAGATTCATTCTCTTTATTAGCCTTGACAACATTAATCGTAGACTAACGACATACATAAGTGATTTTAACTATGTGGTCCCACAGGCAGAAGTGAAAATCTTACAATTATATCAGTGCAAGCAGATCCTCTATATTTTTCCACACCTTGTCAGTACATATCAAAGTGTTACTAGAATGAATTGCAGTGCAGGTATGAAAGATGATTTATTTGCTAAAATAGGAAATTTTTCTGCAAAAGGAAAATTACAGAAAAAAGTGGCATGTATATGTTTACCTTTTTTGTGTTCTTCCCTGGCAACTGTCGACGCGTCGAAGTCACTTAATCAGAATGCTGAGATCAAATCGTCAACATTGAAGCTGTTTGATCTTAGCCTACACTCTGACGTGACGTCATCACGACTCAAGTTTGCGTCATTCCTGTATGTTACAGGACAGTTGGAGAGGGCACTATCGGTTCTGCAGGACGTGGAGGAGAGAATGACAGACAGTGTGATGATGGTGGGTTGTTGGTATAATGCCAAATATCCTACGAGTTTCTTAGAGCAAGAAGCCAGACAGAAGTATCCAACAACCGACAGACTAGCTATGTGTGTGATGTTCTCAAAGGCTGGGCGTCAATGTTGTCCTCAAGAATTACAGTATGAGATGTTTAGATCGACAGAGGACGAGAGAATGGGTAGAAGTAAACATGATAATCCCTGTATGGATCTGGCTGTGATGGATGCCCTTCCCTACTTGTACTATCTGCAGTACAAGACACACAGACAGCTTGGACAACATGACCATCAGTACATATCACTTAACAAACTGATCGACTGTGTTCGTAACAATGAGTATCTAACTCACAGAGAAACAGCCTACAATGTGTTGGGACAGTGTATGGAGTATGAAGGCTGGCTGGATGACGCGTTTGAATGTTACAGAAGATCTCTCAGAATAAGACCAAACAATAACGCTGTGAGATGGCACATAATACGGTGGTTAATTCGAGTTAGACGGGGACGCGTTGGAATGTAACTGAAAATCTCTTAGAATAAGACCAAACAACAATGCTGTGAGATGGCAAATTATGTGGTGAATGGATGGAGTTAGACGGGGATGTGTTTGAATGTTACAGAATATATCTCAAAATAAGACAAAACAACAACGTTGTGAAATGTCACATTATGCGGTGGATAGGTCGAGCTAGACGTGTACGGTTTTGAATGTTACAAAAAATCCAATAGACATTCTGCATTCTGCATAAAGGGCAGAATGATAACAAAGCATACCGATGGGCATATTAAACTTAAAAGGCTTGGAAAAATACTGAGACAAAAAGAGAAAATGCTGATAACCAGCATTTCCTCTTTTTGTCTCCATAATTTCCAGTGTGGTCTGGGAAAGTGTTAACTGACTGATACCAACGAGTATAGCTTTATAAAGAAACTGCCTCCCAAACGACGTAAATACCATCTTGAAGACAAGCTTGTAAATTCAGTTTACTCGATGTCTTCCTAGCACGCTCGTGTTTTTCAATAGATAAGAGTACATGTATATCATTTAGAGTTTAGTTCCTTTCTAATATAAGTACAGGCTTTTCATTACATGATCGTGTGTTAATTGACTTTTAAAACTATAAGAAAAATAAGTTATTTCTTGATGTAAGAAAGTGATATATAGCAATTTTTCAACGTCGAACCATCGGATTGGCTAGAAATTAGTCACATGTCATTTTAAAACGCACGTTTATTGTTGGCAAGATCCAATCAGTCAACTACCTATGACTGACAAGTTAACTGAAATTTTGCTATGCATAAAAATGAGTTTATCTTTATGAATTGTTCACCAAATGAATGGACGTAGATCTAAATCATATTGAAAATTTCTAAATTACATTGTAGCAGCACAAAAACCTTTCAACGTAAAGGAGAAACTCGGCATTTCCTAAACATGGTATATCAAGTGGAGTCGTCAAAAGTGTTACTGTTTTGGAAGGGATATAATTATTTGAATGCATTCCTTTATTAGTCCAAATTGCTTTCCTTCCGTGTCAGTGGATAAAGGAGAAACATCTTCAACTTAAAAGTTATGAAAAAACTTCTTTTCATTATGTTTGACAATATTTTTGAATTTTGTAATTTCAATTTTGACAAATAACACCAAATGGTGTACGTCTCGTAACCTATTAAAAAGCTCATCAATGGCTCAGCGCGAAAGGGTTGGAACTGCCTATAAACATATAGACATTTACAACCGTTTCGCGCTGAGCCATCGTCATGGAATACATACACAAGTTCTCTGTCTCTTTTTAAAAACCCTTTCCAAACGATAAAATATTGTGTCTCATGTTCAAAGCAGCTGCTGCAGACATCAAATTCAATGTTCATGAAGATTGGATTTGTGTATTACATTTTTACTATAGCCGGTAAAATATTGAAACAAAAGGAGAAAATGCTGGTAAACGTCATTTTCTTCTTTTGCCTCTCTGCTGTCAAAGCCCATACTGTTAGGGGCGTTAAAACCAGGCCCCGGTTTCTAAAAAAACGTAAGTACGTTCTTAGACTCAAATCTGAGCGCCGTACTCAAATCACACGAAATCCAAGTGAACTCAATCAAATACCCGGGAACGTTAGAGAATATTCCATTGAAGTTGAGCATGTACTCATGAGTATGTACTTAAGTTTTTATTATTATTATTATTATTATTATTATTATTATTATTATTATTATTATTATTATTATTATTATTATTATTATTATTATTATTATTATTATTATTATTATTATTATTATTATTATTATTATTAGAAACCAGGGCCTGGTGCTGGTGTATTTTTTTTTCTTTTTGTCTTTTTAAAGGGTTATTTTTCTAAAATAGCTTCTAATTCAATTGTTGAATGTCATCTGACACAAGGTTTTAATTATTCTTGTGTCAAGCTACAGATACGAGGATTTTGACGAAAAGCAACACAATAAGGTGATCCTCGTAAGCAATAAAAAATCATGAAATACATGCACAAGTTCATTGTCTCTCTTTTTTTAAAATTAAAGTCGTTATTTTTTTTCTAAAATAGCTTCTAATTCAATTGTGGAATGTCATTTGACACAAAGTTTTAATTATTCTTGAAAAGTCGATCGATTTAACTTTTTCCCATACGCCAAACAGTTAGGGTGGTCCAAATCAAGAGATGTTGCAGATGCAAGAGTAGATGGCAAAATATATTATTACCTTTAGAACAATATAGCACAGAACACATTGGTATAAAAGGAGAAAAATTATGCTGGTTATCAGCGTTGTCTTCTTTCTGTTCAATGTTTTCCCGTGCGCTTTTATATGCGTCAAAGACGGATCTCATTTCTGAAAGAGTTAAAATCACGTTTTGTACTTTACGAAATTGAGACAGCCGACAAGATGACGAGAAAAGACAAGATGAAAACTTAACCCTTTTCCAAATAGCGAAAAGTTAGGGCGGTCCAATTTGAAAGCCGCTGAAGACGACAAAATATAGGTTAAGTAAAAGAGGATTTGTGTAAAATGAAGCACAGAACACATTGACACAAAAGGAGAAAATGCTGATAATCAGCATTTTTCTTCTTTTGCCTAAATGTTTTCCAAATCAAATCTTATCTACCAGTCCGTATCATTTGATGTAATATGCATGTTTGCAGAAATTCTGACACCTAGCATTACCGCGGCTGAAAACCATGTCACACTAAAATAATAGAAAATCTTCCATATTTCTTCGAATATTTGACTGATTTGAAAATGGTATGAAGGAGAGAGTGCGGAAATACACAAGGCATATACTGGGTGTGATAGGTCTTGTAAAAATCTGCTGATAAAAAAGTTATTGACTATCAAAGAAAATTTTCCTTGGTCGTCAATAGCTTTTTGGCTGAACTTTTTGTTTTTATTGATAGACAAAAAAGCATTTAGATTTGATCATTATTCGGATGATATTGTGGAATAGGGAACGATTTTATTCAGTTAACCGTGACGTAGTTTCGGACAAACAATAGTGTTTCGTAGGTGTTGTTATAAAATCTCGTAACTGCGGCTTGAATCAAGCCGTAGATACGATATCTTTTTAGCAACACCAATGTTTAACGGTAAACCAAGCCTATTTCAAACAGAGAACTTATTGCTATTTCCAAATGCCCGACTATGCAAATTGTTCGTCTGACTTTTTGTTGTTCACATGCAACTGCAATTGCATGATGGTATTTTGTTCCATCATTTTTCGTCTGGCCGTTTTTACAGAAACGAGACACTGGGCGGCCATTATGATGTCTATCCTATTAACCCGTTCCCAAACTAGATCTACACACTCGGTTAACCCATTCCCGAACATGGACGCTTTTTGGCGCCCTTCAACATAAAAGCTTTAGAAAACATTGTGGAAAATGAAGAAATTGCTTGTGACAAGCAATTTCTTCATTTCACACAAAGTTTTCTAACCCAAAAGACCAATAGATATTAAATTATATTCACTTGAAATTGTCGTCTGCATCATCTTTGAATTTGGAACAGTCCAAAATTTTGTCGTCTGGTAATGGGTTAAGATTACTCATATTTGAAAACCGTTGTAGACGACAAACGGAATTGAGCAAATTGCAGCAGATAAATATCAGAAAATAGTGATTGAACATGCTGGGCTGCTATTCACCAACCAAGCTAATTCCAAGTTTTGTCTTTAGAATTACACAACAATCCATCCGATTGGCCGAGACATACGTCTCGTCCAATCAGATGGCTTGTTGTAATTTTACTTCAGAAAATCATTTTATAAAATGTTGTTGAATACGGCCTCTGGTGCACGGTGGATAATCACGTGATGCAATAATTACTGAATGTCTTCAATAACTTTGCTAATACGGGACCGATTTGAATTCGGTTTCAAGCAGAGAATGTGGACAGACGTCACGCATTAGATGGACGTGGTTGATTTTTGAAAAAATTAACTGATAAAAAGGTTATTCAAGATAAACCAACATTTTTGTTTATCTTCAATAACTTTTTTATCAGTGGATTTTTTTTAAATCTACCACGACCATGTTATTCCCGACATTTTTTCCACTTTCTCTGCTTTAAACTGATTTCAAATTGGTCAAGTATTGACAAAGTTATTGAAGATTATCGGAAATTCTTAGTCACGTGATTATACACTGTGTGGTGTCTAACATTCTTTTCGCTAGCATTATTCTATTAGGCATAGATACATGGAAAAACATGGATTGTTTCGGATGTTTTTAATTACAAATAAAAAAATAATTGAATCAGTTTTCAAACACCACATTACTTTTCTAGAAGTAAGGGAATGGGAAAATACAGTTGACACTCGTTATCTCGACATCGGATGAGTGAGATTTCTACTTAAGTCGAAGTTAAAATCCGGCCCGTCCTTATAAACAAAATATATATGTATTTTCTAAACAAATAATAAGCACATGAAATATAGAAGGAAAAGGTGAAATTGCTCGTTTCGAGAATTTGTTTCATTTTCCCTGGTATTTTTTATTCTTCCCGAAGGGAGATCATATAGTCGCCGCTTTGTCTGTCCGTCCGTCATTCCGTCCGTCCGTCCGTCCGTCCGTCCGTCCGTCCGAAGCGATTTCTCCATAACCCTTGGGCCAAATCAAATGAAATTTACCATGTGAACTTCCTATGACATAAAGCCGATGTACTTTTCTTGGTTTCTAGATTTGAGGCCTCGTCATGGGAAAAGGGGACTTAAGGTCAAATACACTTTTTCTCTAATTTCTCATAGTCTAATGGTCAGAATTTGATGAAATTTCGTATTTGAGTAGCAAATCAGATGCCCTTGACAATAAACTATTTAAAATTTGCGTATAAAAATATGTATTGGAAAAAGGGGCTTAACATTTGTTAGCTTTATATTAGCTCTGCATGACATATAAGTAAGTAAGTAAGTAAATTGTTTATTAAAGTGACATGTGTATACATTACAAAGACAATTAACAAATTGATAATAAATTACACCCGGCCCAATGGGCCTATAAGTCACTATGAAAGTAGTGTATTTGATAGTCAATAATGATGAGACAACATGCCTGAGTGGTTTTCCGTTTTCCGTACATATATTTATTGTGACAATGCCTTATTCGGGGAGCATTGTCCGTCTCTGACGGCTCTTGTCTTCAAAAGCTATCAATTTCGGGGGGCATTAATCTTGTCGATCATGGACTTACATGAAGAGCAACAAAAATATTCCTAATCAAAACTGTACGAAATCGGATGTGTCGAACTCCGGATATGTCGTGGTATTTGGGCGGTCTCTCTGTCTTCGACACAGCGAGTGTCGACTGTATAGCTCACGATAAATACCTGGTAGTGCATCACTAGCTATTGGCAATGGATGCTTTGCCAGGTAATTTATCGAGAGCTGTAATAAGGATTGTGCCTTTGTAAAAAAAACAGCCATTACCACTGTTCCATGATTATTCTATGGTCAATTCTAAATTGCTCCGTTTGTGTAAACGAAAACGTTTATTGATCTCTATTTTAACAGTAACAAATAGCTTATTTAAGAATGTTACTATAGTCGTGAATTCAGTCAAAGGCCTATTGAGAATTGAGAATATCATTGGAATCTTTTTTCGCACCAAAACAGAAGAATCAAGAATCCCAAATGAATTCGTTCGTCAATTTTTCCATCAGTTTGTGTTTTCGCAACGTGATAATGATGTCTATGGACTGACGCGAACTTATGTTGGCAATCGTTATATAACTAGTCGAATATACTCCCAACCAGTTTTTCCTTATATAATTCTTATTCTCTCTCATACTCTCCCTCTCTCTGCATCTTTATTATTCTTTCTTTCTGTCTCGTAGTCCCTCTTTCGTACATAAAATAATTATCTAGCTCCCTTTCTCGTTCTCACTCTTTCATCCACTCGTTCTCTCCCTTGATAATGAATCTGTACACGGTCAGCCCTAACATGGGCTTTTTTCCCACACCCCAGCTCAAATAGTCGGTGTAAATGCAAAACCTCGTATGTCGATTCTTACGATTTTCAAAGTACAATTTTTTGTGCCCAGTGAAAGACAATTCTTGCCGGTTTTGAAATAGTTTTACTTATTAGTATTGATGACAAATCATTTGTGAACAATATGTCCAAATTTCAAGTAAAACATTTCAGTTTGGGAAAAGTTATTTCACTTTATTCCATCCCCTATGAAATTTTCCCAAAACGAGATACGAGGTTTTGCATTTACAAAGACGAAATGTATTATTTCTTCATTTGACACAGCTATTTGATTGGGAGTCTAGACATCAACCAAGAATAGGTCACCATTTTCTTTAGATCAACACTTACCCAAATAAAGATCTGGGTTTTATGCCCCCTTGAGAAAAATATTCGAAACCATTGAGACTAAAGAAGGCTTATAATCAACATTTTCTTTTTTGTCTCCATACTTTCAGTGCCATAACTGTGCAACATGTCATCATCTATTTACTAGTCTGAATGAGCTTTCAATTTAGACTAGCCTACAACAGGAGTAGATTATAGTATAGCGGACGATAATCGACCTGGCAGAGCAGCCCATGCTAGTCGAATGGAATGCTCTGCCAGGTGAATTCTCGTCCGCTATAGCATTTATCAATAAGGAACAATTTTCGCGGGATCGTGTGCTAAAAATAGATTTCTGGTGGGAAATCCCTCAACAACGTTAGCCGGGTACCAGTCTAATATTTTGTTTATCGGTCATGAATCGGACATTTTTCTCGTAACTGTGTTACCAAAAAAAAAATATTATTTTCAAGCGAGATATTAGTCGATCATAGATAATGCAGGCGGGAACTAAAACTACGAAACATTGCGCATATTCAACATGCAACATTGGTTCCAGATACGGAGACAGGCCAGAAATGACAAACGTTTTTTTCTTGAAATTCCTCAGCAGCTTAACCAGAAAAAACATCGAAAAGTCTGAAAGATCATGAAACTTCGCGGGTAGATAGATCTGACCAAGGAGAAGTGTAACGTAGGCCTACAAGGAGCATAACTCTTCCTTGCTTATTTTGTGAGTTTTTGCCCTTTGTTGTAGTGAAAGCCTGTGGGGGTATCAAATCACATTCAGCGACAAATTTTAGGGTTTTTTTTCTAGATTAGCCTAATCCTTTCCCAGACAAGACCGGTTTAGACGTCTCCAACAGAAAATTCTTGGGAAAACATTGAGGCAAAAGAAGAAAATGACGATCGACCAAATTGAAAAGACCTGCACAGCAGACAAAATGAGTGTGAATAACTTCTCTGGATATTGATGATCATTCTTCTTTTGCCTCGATATTTTCTCTGACATAAAAAGCTTAAAGTATTCCTATCCGTTTTGTCATCTGCAGACTTTTCAATTTGGCCCAACATGACATTTTGTCGTTTTGGAAAGGGGAAGCGAGTACGCACGAGCGGCACGACAAAGCCAAGGCAGGACCGTATGTGTAAACATTACTTGTCAACTGGTTATTTCATAGTTACCGATCTTAACAAGAGCTGTCACTGTAAGATGACAATGCCCCCGACACCGCTTTGATTTTAAATTATGGCCAATCTATGTTCAAGGTCAAGGTCATCCAGGGGTCAAGGTCACCAAAGTATGTGCCTACAGAAAGGTAATGTACCAAGGAATGTTGTGGTAAAGTATGAAGCGAATATGTTAAAAAATAAGGAAGTTATGGCCAATGTTAAAGTTTTTGGACGGAATGACGGACAGACGGACAGACAGACGGACGGACAAGTCAAATTTATGATGCCTCCCTATCGGGGGCATAAAAAGTACACGACAGTGCAGCAACCTTCTCAACTCTGAATTATAATGTTTCTCAACAAATGATTACGGCAATCCAGCTCTTAGAACGTCATCTTCGGCAAGTTGAATGTGGAAAAACTTCGCGAGATTCACAGCCATATTTGTACGATAGAGAATTCCCAATCTAATTTTAGACCAGTGAGGCGTGACGACGACGTATTTGTTTACACGAGAAAACCAAACCCTATTATATTCTGTTTTTATTCGGGAGACAGGGAGGAGCCTAGTAAACGGTTCATTACATTGGGGAGAAACAGCCTTCTCGATTAGCGGTAAATCGTCGGTATTGTTGCAAAACATTATAACTACAGCGTGAATCAATCTGTAGTTACGAGGTTTGATGACAACACATTTTACAATCGTGCCTCTTTCAATTTCGAAATATATTCATGCTCGTGCCGCACGATTTTTCTCTTTTATCAACCCAGGTATCGAGAAGTTGAATAACCTCTTTACTTAGCCACACCCTGTCAGGTGAATAAAAACGGAATATATTGTCCAGCAAGATTAACCCGGGACATCTGCATATGTAATGACCCCACTTCGGCAATGTTTTGTTAAGACGCTCAACTAACGGACTTTGCACGCGGAAATTAAGTTGTCCCAGTTTAATTTGGTTGGACAATACACGCCATCACTAGATACCAAACACTTTTCGCATCATCAGACAACGGAAATTAACGAGACATATTGGTATATTCTGATTTTTTTCGGGAGACAGGGCGGAGTCTAGTAAACGGTTCATTACATTTAAGCTTGAGGAGAAACAGCCTTCTCGCTTAGCGGTACATCGTCGGTTTTATTGCAAAACATTATAACTACAACGTGAATCAGGCTGTAGTTACGAGGTTTTGTAACAACTCATGTTTCAATAGAACGTTCTTTCAATTTCGAAATGTGTTCATGCTCGTGCCGCACGTTTTCTCTTATACCAACCAAGATATCGAGAAGTAAACTCGTCGAATAACCTCTTCGCTTAGCCACACCCTGTGAGGTGAATAAAAATGGATTATATAAATTTGCAGGCGTCATCCGTTGCAACGGAAATTGACTAGGGATACCCCGTCAATTTCCGTTGCTACGGATGATGCCCGAAGATGCACGGAATGTTTTGTAGTTAGTGGCGGGTTGTAATCCTTAACGAATATTATTTCCAAGGTATTTCCAAGTCTTTATTTAAATGGAATTCTTTGAAAGGCTTCTCTCCGTACATGATCTAACGCCCTTAACGATCAATTCTACGGATTACAACCCATCACTTTTTACAAACGCACCTCGTGTATCTTCGGATGTCATCCGTGCCGACGTTAATAAACGAGTGATACCCTCGTCAATTTCCGTTGTGACAAATGACTCCCTGAGTAATATACAAAGGCGTACATTGTATGCCTATGTATCTGGTCATTGCGTCTCCTCAATTTGTTATCGGTCTCAATAAAATGAATATTCCTGATTTATGAATACAACCCGTTATATAGCCTCCTAAAATACTTTTATATTCTTATCTAATTACCGGAAAACTATCACGAATTGATTCTTTGAGAAAATCTTGAAATCTTTATTACTTTCATGGCATTCGAAGTATGATTCTATATTGATGTAGTTAGCAAATTATCTTTGTTTTAAATAATTCACAATTACATGTGCTACTTGTGATAGTGACTTAAAACGACGTGTCTAGCGTGTACAATCAGTCAATATAGGCCAACTTCGCTTGGGACTATCGAGACAATGCTCCCCTGTTCCATCTGTCGGATTCATCTAGATTCACAAAAATGGTCCAATTTCCTGATCATGGGTTTGAGAATTATCAGACTAATGCTGTAGAAATGGCGGGAAATAGCATTGACTACTTCATAGTGTTCACTTGGAGCGAACAGCGCGGCGAAAGTTCCAAACGAAATCGGCCATTGTTGTCAGATATTGTTGTTGTGGGCGTGATTTCAGATTCTGGGACAAATCTAATCAACTTTTATGATGAGTACCAATATCAGGCCCGTGGGGGAGGTTTGGGGGGGGGCGCTCAGTCCCCTCCTCCCACAGAGTTAGCCAAAAATGCCGAATTTTCCTTATTTTACAATGAAAATTTAGGGAATATCCAATTTAGCCCCCCCCCCCCCCCCCCCACATTTTCAGACACAGGCGCTTCAGCCCACCCAATATGGAATTGCTTCCTACGCCATACGGGCCTGAATATCAATACATTTTATGCTAAAAATATATTGAATTAATCGTGATGAATTGATAAATCGTAGCCTACATTTAAGTGTATTATAGCGGACAAAAATTGACCTGGCAGAACATTTCATTCGATCAGCATGGGCTGCTCTGCAAGGTCATTTATCGTGAGGTATAGTGGTATTGTTCAACAAGGTTAACCCGGGACAACTTAATTTTCGTGCGCAAAGTCCGTTAGTTGAGCGTCTTAAGGATCCGCTAAACAGTTTGACAGTGAATTTGCGCCATTGCTGGCTCCAAGTTAGACAAGTTTTTCAGTAAAAATTTGTTTTATGTTCTTTTACATCATGATTAAAACATGCCATTGGCATAGTTCATTTGACAGAAAGAACAAAGTTGAGCACCAAATTCAACAAGACAAGTCGAAAATTTGGTGTTTCTCCCAAAACCAGCAACTTTTTCTAGACAACAAATTTTCTTCTTTGAGATATGCCAATATAATGTGCACATTCTAGTCCAGGTAGTACTACCTTGATATGTCAATATATCACAGCAGTTTTCATGATATTCCCCAAAGACCATTCCCGCCCATGCTTTTTCATCGGACACCATTTGCAAAATCCATCGACTCCTATTCAGTAGTGTTTTGGGGGCATAAAAAGATAGGCAGCGAAAAAAAATGAAAAGTACCTTTAAATTTGGTTCATTCTTCATCTTCAAGTACGATGCATTACATCGATCGCGTCTTCACCTTCATATAATCGTCGATTTAAATGTCACTCAATCGTTTCCGGCCGAAGATTCGTCCATCTTGTAAACAGTGGCTTCATACGCGCATATTCGTATCTTTGATAAAAGTTATTTTTCGTGACTATTATCGAGATTTTCAGTTGTAATTATCCTATTTATTATATTAACAAATATCTATAAAAATTCGATCGGTAAATCAACAAAAAAGTTTCGCAAAATTCGGACTATTTTCAGCGTTATTTGGTTGTGCCGGGAACCAGCATCCTCGAATTTGTAAACAAAAAGGCAAACATCGAACAGATCTGCGTAAAAAACATATTTAATGAATGGTGAGTTGTCAGACACAATAGAATTGATATTTGAAAGGTGGTGTACGTATTACTATTCTTCGATTTTCAAAGAATTTGGACTATGCCATGCATAAATATGAAATAATTTGCGCCGGAAATGGACTCTCTTCATGTATTGAAATTTTTTCGAAAACTATTTTATTTCGCAAAGACAAAACGTGCATGCATACTTAATACAATATGCATTCCGTCTCTACACAAAAAATATTTTAAACGATATATCAAACGAAATTATATTGTAGCATAATTTAAGAAATGTATGGTGTAAAGCTACGACCATTACAAATTAGTAGCGTCCAGATATGTATCATGCTTTTTTTTGATAATTTTCCTTGCAATTACCGAGCAATACAACATTACAACAAAGGGAATGTTATGCTAACTTATAACACAATTCTGATAACAAGATACCTTGAAAATATGTTTACACTTTTGGAATCAATATGAAAAATGTAAGTGGTGTGTCAATAGAAAAATGGGGAAAGGTAATTATTATCATGTGACATATGTCTTCACTGTAGGAACCATCACTGATTTATTTCAGTTCATCAAATAAAGAAAAATAACAATTTTATTAGAAAACTTACTTTGACTGCTTGAGAATATGGCCACATATTTTAACCATACATAGTGTTTCAAAAAAATAGTTCCACCTTGAATTTTATATGAAAAATGAAGAAATGTCCAAAGTTTATTTCGTAAATGCACGTTTTTTGTAGAAAGTAACTTCATGTAAGTAGTAGTACTACCAAGTTTAGACCATGGTGTATGTTTGTGTGAAAAACTAGCCAACTTCATTCAAGGATAACTATGTTCTCGGTTTTCCTGGAAGTCGTCCTTTTTCGCAATGTTTTGATTATGCTTTACAAGGTAGACCAGAATTAAGTTGCCTAATATCTTCTACTCATGCAGAGCTTTAATTTGATATATAATATGGCATATACATGTTAAGAATAAATGCAAAAAATAACTTTGAATTTTGTGTAGATACCGAATTTACCTGAACCTTAACAAAACAAAGCCGTAGTGGGGTCATTACATATGCAGATGTCCCGGGTTAATCTTGCTGGACAATATCATAAAATCACTGACAAAATGTTATTGTTTGTCCAAAATTACGCCCTATTAGATTAGAAGTAATTTTACACCCACCTTTGCACCTTGTTGACGGCATAATAATCCAAGCAGTTTAATCCATATATTATCACAAATTTCATCCAAGAAAATCCACCGACCTTCCACTCATATGTAGCGTGGTGTCTTTTAAAACACGTGCAAACGCATGCCGCACGGTCTGAGAACAGATTAACAAGCATTGTGTAATTGTATTGACTTGGCGTAACTTTAACTTTGATTATCATTAATGGGGAACGATTTTATTAAGGGTTTAGAAAAGTCCAAAACGGGTGATATTGTGTCGCTCGGACTCACTCCTGCCAACAATTCAAACAATTGTTTCAATGAAAATTACTTAAATATCCTTGTACATTATGACAATAACATGCTATATGCATAGGTCATTTGCCAGACAGAGCAAAACAGAGAAGAAAAATCCAATGAAAAAGTCGAAAAATTGGGATTTCTCCCAAAACCAGCAACTTTTTCCCCATAACAAATTTTCTCCATTCAAATATGTCAATATAATGTGCAAATTCTAAATGAGGTACTACTACCATCGTACACAGAATAGTGAAAGCGGTAACCGAGATATTCACGAAAACACATGGCATGCAAAGATTTTTGGGTCGGCCATTTGCAAAAATTGTTTTCAAAATTTGCACGATGTAATTCACAAGTACTTATAAGGTTTACACAAGCTATTGCATTGCAGCTGTCATACCTGATATCTGTAGTGCGTGTTTCAATGGCACAAAGCAACGATCCATGGACAGTAAACAACTTTTTCTGTTATAAAATGAGTCTACCTATTTTCATTTTCGGTTTCCACACCTTCCTTCTTGCCGGGTTAGACGAGAAAATTATTCCGCAAAATAAAAAATAAAACATTTGACAAAACATCACACAACATTGATAAACGATTGTATTGATGATAAATTGTGCAAAATTTAGGATAGAACCGATCGTGGAATTTGATACTTGACATCTGAAAAATACGGACTACTTACTAACGCGCCTTACTCATATGCGGATATATGCCGTGTGTAATCCGCCGGACATGTAAACAATATGAAAACGGATGGAAACATTTTACAGTTTGGGTTTAAAAAGGTATATATTCGCTGGCAATTGATCAGAATTAAGAGCATCTATAAGTGTAAAGACAATGAATACACGATCCTTCTTCGATTTTCAAAGATTATTGATCGCGTGATTTGTTATTATGAATGATAAGAAACCGGAACTCGTGTTTGTTGACATTTTGAAAATTGGTTCAAAAACTAAGTATTTCGTAAATAAACAACTTCCACGCATACTAAACACAATTTAAATGTCTTCTATTCCCATATTTACATTTAAAATGAATTATTAATTGAAATAAGATTTCAACTTGAATTAAGAATAGTATGGTGTACAAAGTTGGTCATTACAAAATTTTATTTTCCAGTTATGTATCACATTTTTTCTGTATAGTTTCAATGCAATTACAGAGCAATATTGCTTAACAATCAAAGGGAATATTATACTAACTGTTGATATAATTTTGATAACAAAGAACTTTTATAATGGGTTATACTTTTGAATTTATGGGATAAAACTTGATAGCATGTAAATGGAAAAATAAAATAAGGCCCAAGGTGTCAAGTGACATATGTTGTGGCTGTGGCAACAATTTTTACTTGAATTTAATCGACAGACTTAAAATAAATGATCATTTATGATAAAACCGCCTTTGACAGCTTGAAAAAATGACCCCATTATCTAACCATACCTCATGTTGCAAAAAATAGTACCACCATGAATTACATATGAAAAATAAAGAAATGTCAAACTTTTTTTCGTAAAGGCAGTTTTTCTGAATAAAGAAACTTCGTGTAAGTAGTAGTACTACCTAGATCAGACCTCTGTGTATGTTTTTGTGAAAAACTAGCTAACTTCATTCAAGGATAACTACGTTCTCGGTTTTCCAAGAAGTTGTCCTTTTTCGCAATATTTTGATTATGCTGTACAAGGTAAACCAGAATTAAGTCGCTTAACATCTTCTTCTTATGTAGAGCTTTAATTTGATATATAATATGGCATATACATGTTAAGAATAAATGCAAAAATCAACTTCAAATTTTATGTTGATACCGGATTTACATGAACCTTAACCCATGATTATCGAACAACAAAATTTCAAGCTTGTCCAAATTGAAAGAATTTGCAGGCAACATTTTCAATGTGATGATATTCGAAATCTTATTACTTTTTGGGCAGAAATCATTGTGGAAAATGAAGAAATTGTTTGTAAGAAACAATATCTTCATTTTCCAAAATGTTTTCCGGAGCCTTTATATTGAGAGGCGTTAAAAAACGTCACTGTGTGGAAATAAACCATCATAACAAGTTTCAGGTAGGCTAACCACGGTGGACTACAGCAACAACAACAACAACAATTACAGATGGTCTTCAATAATTCTGCTAATCGACGGTGTAAAATTAATGCAAAAACTCGTAATCTACGTCAATTATTGCGACTTACAAAGTAAAACCTCGTTTGTCCAGTTAAGACAATTCTTATACGTTTTGGGATATTTTTTAAACGTTTCAATTTCAGAAAAGTTACCAATTTTGTTTCTTCCCCTTCAAAATCTTTCCAAAAATGAGATGGAGGGTATTGCATTAACACCGATTTGAAAAGGCTTTGAAGCAGAGAAGATGGGAGAAGGCCAACGATTTTCTGGATTTGGTGGACATTTTTCTTTTCTTTTTTTTTTTTTTTTTTTTTTTTTTTTTTTTTTTTTTTTTTTTTTTTTTTATTTCTGCCACAACTTGTTTAGAATTTGGTTATGGCGATTCGGTCACTAATGGGTAATGAAGAGGTTTATATATTATTGAGTTCTGTGTACGTCTCCTAGTTTCAATTAATTACGGAGTTGATTGATTTATGGACAGGAACCGATTTTACGACGCCATAAACTATTTGTTAAAGCCTCGGTAATGACCAGTCGTATCGACTTCCAAACATAGAAAAATAACATCTAGATTCGCAAACCCGAACATTCAATGATATAGACGTGTAAACAGACGTTTTATAGTCGTTATACCAGAAATATTAGACGGATTTGAACCTTTAAACTAATATATGATTAAGTTATGACGTAATTAGACCCCCAACAGTAAGCAGTTTCTCGACAGGGAATCACGTGACAATACAATTTAAGAATAACTGGAAAGCCCTAAAGGGATTGAGTCACTCAACATGCCTGGATTTCTTGTAAAATCAAATCCAAGTTTTGACTAGATTTTTCAATACTTGTGGTTTTTAGAGCAAAAACAAAGTAAAAACCACCAATCATGTTGTCAAAGCAAGACGAATGATTTGCTAATATTTCTGGGATGTTAGAGGGCTAATAAAATTGAAACAATCATTTTGCAAAATGCAAGGGCACATACAGTATGAATTCAGTCAGTGAGTTTATAATCAAGCTAAAAATTAGATTCGTTCTTATGGACACCACCATCTGTCCAAATTTTGTCTATATTAGTCTTTATTTGTGGCCGCAAGAGTGGAAAGGTGTCGAAAACTGATTTTTTGTCAAATTCAAGGCACATAACTCAGATTGTGACAGTGTGATCATGAATGTTTTCGACCGTGCCCGAATAATTCCGACGTCGCACGAATTTCGTTAGGGAAAAACTACCTTAAATCTATATTTAACCCATTCCAACACAATAACTCTTTTTGACTCAGTATTCACTAGATGATGACTTTGGAAAGCATCGTGGAAAATGAAGAAATTGTTTCATTCCCACAATGTTTTCTGCCCCAAAAGACCAACAACTTTTATTTCATTTGAATGTGTCGTCTGCAAAATCTTTGAATTTGGATCAGTCTCAGAAATTTGCGCTGTTTGGTAATGGGTTATCCAACAAGCACTTCTATTGGTTTGTTGGTTTCCTTCTCCAAGTCTCAATTAATTACAGAGTTGATTGATTTATGGAAGGCCACTGATTTTTACGACACCATAAACTATTTGTTAAAGCAATGTAATGACCAGCCGTATCGACTATCCAGGCTAATATGGTTAGGCTGTTCTATCGTTTTGATTCATCCCCATTCTGTGTCAACGAATCAAAATCCCAAACATAGAGGCCGACTTCGCGCGAGACTATCCTGGCCCCAGTTTCTCGAAAAACTTAAGTACGTTTTCATGCTCAAATCTGAGCACCGTGTTCAAATCGCACGAAATCCACGTGAAATTCAATCGAATACCCTTCAACGTTTGAGAGTATTCCTTTGAAGTTGAGCATATTCTCATGAGTATATAGTCTATATACTTAAGTTTTTTTCGAGAAACCGGGGCCTGGGCCCCTGGCAAGTGGTAAGGCTGTTCTATTTATTTGATTTACACCCTCCCATTTAACCATTTTCTGCTATTGTCTAATTTTCTATGCTATAATAAAAACAGAGGCATTCTTTATCTAATCCACTTTGTGGTCTGAAGCAGCATTTGAGTTGGGCCAACTTCAAGTGGTGCCGTTTTAGAAAGGGTTAAATAAGTTTCGTGGAATAATTGTGTTCAAACAATCGGTGAATATAAGGATAGAAAACTTACGAATACAATTTCCTGGTCACATAACACTCCACCTGAATGGAAACAAGTAATGTCGTGCCATAAACTATGTCTAGAGTTCAGATAACTAATATAAATTGTTCCGTCTACGATCTATCTTCGGATAAAATGTCGTTCGTCTGTCTGTCTGTGTAAATAACGATGAGTGATGACCGCCATCAACAATTATAATTTACTTATATGTGTCTGTTGTATCATAGATATTTCGTTCTGGGAAAAGGGGCGGTCTCCATATTTTCTTGTTTTGGTAGGTTGCATCCAGTCTATGCTTACACATGGAAGGTCAAGAAAACTGAGTTTGAAACTATGTTTGCAGCATCACATACAGTACATATAGAGCTCGATGGTTAGTTCCCGAGCCCAGGTCTGTCGAATAATGCGTTGTCAAAACCCCGTAATTACTGCTTGAAATAGCTCGATTTAGTAAGGTTACGAATGTTCGATCTCCCACCGACGAAATACGTGTATGTTACATATTTTTAAAAAAAATAGTCACATATTTCATTTATTACTTTCATTACATTACTTTATCCATCAGAATTTACTAAATCAGCTAAATTGTGATAGATTGAGCTGTTTTGAAAGCAGACAACCTGCCCAGGTGGGAGGAACATGTGCATGGGGCCCTTCCTCAAAGTTGGTTATTATTGCCAAATTATCCTTATTTTACACAGAAAATTAAGGGAAACCCTAATTTAGCCCAGCTCAACATTCAGACACTGGTCGATCCGGCAGGGGCCTGAGCCACTAATTATAAAATTGCTTCCGACGGGTCTGCTGTCAGAATGTCGTTAGCAAGAATACCACGTTAGGCATCCTGCAACCGTATCTCAATGTCCTCTACGTTAACCCATTACCAAACGACAAAATTTTGGACTTGTTCAAATTCAAAGATGCTGCAGACGACAATATGAATTGGATGAAATTTCACATTCTTTGATCTTTCTGGTTAGAAAAAATGTGGGAAATGAAGAAATTGCTTGTCACAAGCAATTTCTTCATTTTCCACAATGTTTTTCAAAGCCATTATCTTGTAGGGAGTCAAAAAGAGTCACTGTGAGGTAATGGATTAATAGATAAATACCAATAAAGTAGCTGGGATTTTTTTCTCCGCAAGGTCAACCATGTTAGAGCTAATTTGTCTAATTTTACGGTCTCCAATGATTTACTGCTTTGTAAAGAACGTTTGTTACACAAACCGTGATAATTATGTCTGTGAAATGAATTGTGAATTATATATGACCTTCTACTGGTAATTTACGAGGATTTTGTACTCTCTATAGCTCACGATAAATGACATGGCAGAGCATCCCAGCCTATTGGCTAGGGCTGCTCTGCCAGGTCAATTATTGTGAGCTATACCAGATGACGAAATAGGAATGAATGTTGTGTTAGAAATATATTGGATTTACCTGCATGTGTTGATAAACCGTCGGTGTTGCTATAAAATCTCGTAACTACGAAGTTTTATAACAACTACGAAATGAAATTGTTTGTCCGAAATTACGTCACGATTAACTGGATAAAATCTTCCCTATTGTGAATTATATATGATTTTCTACTGGTAATTTACGGGAATTTTGTACTCTTTGCCAGATGACGAAATTCCTAGTGCTGCTGCTTTGTTGTTGTTATCGTCTTGACTGGGAATTCAATTCAGTGGCTCATGAACACGATTTATTACCAAAATAAGTGCACTCTGCTAGTTTTAAATACAGTACATCCTCCTCCAAAGTAGGAATTCCAGCGACAAAGAAACAGCGTGAAACATTTTGGACAGGCCAAAGCAGAAGCAATCCGCATAACTAGAGGGAAAATGTTTATTATGCGCAAATTGGTAGGCTTACGATTGGTAAAACATATCCCAGCTCGATTGGTATTTGAACCAAGGACCACAGTATAGCTGTTCCTGCAATTCCACACTGAGCTACCGAACCAGCTATCGATAATGACACAATGTATGTTACCAAAGACATGTAGGCGGCTATGTGACCAACGACTAAATCAGGGACCTTGTTCTGGAAAAAAACAAATAAAATCACAAAATCGATCTTTAACATGGTTTAATCAGTATCACTTTAACACAAGGGCCGTCAGAGACGGACAATGCTCCCCGAATAAGGCATTGTCACAATAAATGTATGCCATGGAGAGCACTTTATTGTCAAGGGCATCTGATTTGCTACTCAAATATGAAATTTCATCAAATTCTGACCATTAGACTAGGAGAAATTAGAGAAAAACTGTATTTGACCATAAGTCCCCTTTTCCCACGACAAGGCCTCAAATCCAAAAACGGGGAAAAGTACATCGGCATTTTGTCACAGGGAGTTCACATGGTAAGTTTCATTTGATTTGGCCCAAGGGTTATGGAGATATTGCTTCGGACGGACGGACGGACGGACGGACGGACAGGACGGACGGACGGACGGACGGACAGACGAAGCGGCGACTATATGCTCTCCCTTCGGGGAGCATAATAAACATGGACCATTTAGCGATGATATATTAGATCTAGATGGAATTCAATAAATACCAACATAACATGGCATACATGAAACTTGATTAACAGTATCATATTGCTACGTGTACATGTACAAGAACATTAAACACATATACACACTGTTAAATAATTTCCGAAACACAATATTTCAGGCTGGTCCATATTGAAAGGGGTTGAGTGTGACAAAATAAATCCGACCTGAAAGCATGCCCAGGGTATAATGCAATATGACTAAATATAAAGTGGTTATAAACTTTTCGTCGTTTACCTTCCAAAAGGTCATAACTACGACTTGAAGACGGCTTTTTTGAATGTGTACAACATTTTTGAATGTAATCAGCGATTTTCTTCAAAATTTTCAAAGTTCTTATCGTAGACATAATAAGAAATTGTTTGAAATACCGTGATACTTTTCAAAACAAGAGGGCCAATGGCCCTAGGTCGCTCACCTGAGATGGGCTTTTATAACAGCTCAGATTTCTTACAGGTAATGCGATAAAGGGTCAAAGATCATATGAACGCCGCTATGCGATTTCAAACCACAGAAAACCCAGAAAACTACCTTAGTGCAATATCATATGTAACTCAAATATTAAGTTTCATCCAATTCGGCTATGTGGTTATGGAGAAATTGCTTTGGACAGATGGAATTAAAATAAAACATACAGACTGACAAACAAACAGAAATTTACAAATTGACCTAGATCTATGACCTACCCAAAATATACATTTCAAATAGAACATCTACTCATGATAAAGAACACATTTACCCATACATATTTTAAATCCATGCATAAATGTAGATGCTATGCCCCTGATAAGCTGATTTTTACAAGAAGTCCCCTTTTTCTGTGACAAGGTTTCATATTGAAAAGCAAAGAAAAGTACCTCTTAGCAATATCATAAGCAATGCAAACATTAAGTTTTGTCAAATTTGGCTCTGCGGTTATTGAGAAATTGCTTCTGACAGATTTCGTGTAATTTCTCTTTTTCTGTTGCTGACAGATTTCGTGTAATTTCTCTTTTTCTGTTGCCATGGCAACCAGAGTTGTTGTTTTTTATAAATTGCAATTCTGTTAGCAATTTTTTAAATGTGACCTCCTAAGGAATATTTCTGCCTAGTTTGGTGGAAATTAGCCTGTTAGTTTAGGAGGAGATATCATTCAACTATGTCTTTGAGATTTAGTGGAAAATCTCCTTTTCTGTTGCCATGGCTACCAGAGCTTTAAAAGGATTTCAATTGTTTTAGCAATTTTTAAATGGAACCTCCTAAAAAATATTTCTGCCAAGTTTGGTTGAAATTGGCCAAGTAGTTTAGGAGGAGATGTTGTTCAAAGAAATTATTGAGAATTAGTTAAATTTCTCCTTTTCTGGTGCAATGGCAACCAGAGTTTTTAGTAAATTTCAATTCTTTAAGCAATTCTTAAAGAGGAGCTCCTAAGGAATAGTTTTGCCAAGTGTAGTCGAAATTGGCCTGGTAGTTTAGAAGATGTCGTTCAAAGATAGTATTGAGATTCAGTCAAATTTCTCCTTTTAGGTTGCCATGGCAATCAGAGTTTTTTATGGATTTCATTTCTTTTAGCAATTCTGAAAGGGGGTCACCTAAAGAACATTCCTGCCAAGTTTGGTTGAAATTGGCCAAGTAGTTTAGGAGGAGATATTGTTCAAAGATAGTATTGAGATTCAGTCAAATTTCTCCCTTTCTGTTGCCATGGCAACCAGTGTTTTTTTATGGATTTCAATTCTTTTAGCAATTCTGAAAGGGGGTCACCTAAGGAATATTCCTGCCAAGTTTGGTTGAAATTGGCCCAGTAGTTTAGGAGGAGATGTCGTTCAAAGATAGTATTGAGATTCAGTCAAATTTCTCCTTTTCTGTTGCCATGGCAACCAGAGTTTTTTTATGGATTTTAATTCTTTTAGCAATTCTGAAAGGGGTCACCTAAGGAACATTCCTGCCAAGTTTGGTTAAAATTGGCCATGTAGTTTAGGAGGAGATGTCATTTAAAGAAATTGTTGACGGACGACGCACGACCAACGACACACGGACGTCTGACAAAAGGTGATCACAATAGCTCACCTGAGCACCTTGTGCTCAGGTCAGCTAACAAAACACAAATCTGTTGCTACATGTACCAAATAATCTTCATAAAATTCAATGTCAACTTTTTTAATTACATTTTAACAAAATAAGTTGATTTTTCCACATTTTAATTAAAATTAATTTTGAATAGCAAACACAATTGAAGGTTGTTATATCAGACTTCAAAGACTCATTTGAGGCTAATTAAAAAGTAAAGTCTATCCAGATTCCAACAAATTGGTCTTTGCATACAGTGAAGCAAAATATTTCAGTGGGTATGTGGTGCTTTTTTGTTTTGTTTAATCCTTTCCAAAGACCTGATTTTGACATCCCTAATAGAACAGGCTTGGGAAAACATTGAAACAAAAGAAGAAAATGCTGATAACCAGCAGTTTCTCCTTTTGTCTCAATATTTTCTGTGCCATATTTCACACAAAACATGTCTTTAATATCATCATTTTTTTCGTCTGCAGCAGCTTTCAAATTGGACCACCCTAAAATTTTGTTGTTTGGGAAAGGGTTAATGAATGCCATCTACAGTATACACCATATCGTTAGTGGGAAGTCAAAACCTCCTAACTAGAACTGTCGCAAAGCGGACGAATACCCCCCACTAGGGCCTTGTCACTGAAAAAGTGCTATCGGTCAAAACTACTCCCCCCCCCTCATTAAAAATTTCAAAGTGGCATAACTCTGAAACTAATGACTGGATCAAGATGAAAATTGCAGGTGCACAACTTCATATGATAGGGAACATCCTGATAAAATTTCAGAAAAATTGGTCAAAAACTGTGGGAGGAGAAGAGGACACAAGATTATGTCCACGGACGGACGGACAGACGGACAGACAGACGGACGGACAGACGGACAACCTGATTCCAGTATACCCCCCCATAACTTTGTTGTGGGGGGTATAACTACAGCTTGAAAAGCTGTATTTAAGAAATTTTGACTACCCATCGACAATCTACATTCTTACAATACTGTCAAGGAAACAAAAGAAAATGAATTTTTCAAGAAAACCCATTTTTCAATTAAAAGACAAAGAAAAATATAAGATTGAGTATAGTAACAAAAGCTGCCAACTGATTAACAAATTTGAACAAAAGACATTAACAAGTGCATACAATTGATATTCTCTTCTGCTAATAATCTTAAGTCAAGTACTTCATTATATACTCAGTTCCAAAAGAAAGTGTGCACTTTTAAATTTTGAATATCTCGAAAAGTATACAGCCTACCAAGAGGAAATTTTGTACGACACATCTCATATCTATTGACAAACGATATATTGATGAAGAAATCACATAACATGCACAAATTTTCGGCTTGATTTCAATTTTGCATTTTAGTGTTTTACGTATGACTCACATGCTGGAGGAGTTATCGATCAGAAATTACACTCGCTGCACTCCTTTTGGCATATCGTAGCATAAAATCACATATTCATTACATTTGTACATAGTGCATTAGCGTGAAACGAATTACAATTAACATTGTTGAGCAAGACCGAACCTGGTGAAAACAAAAACCTTCCAAAAATTTGAATTGGTACGGCATTTATGTTCTAAAAGCAATTCGTCATTTGTATGGGATCTTAAAGGCAAACAAATTCGCTTTGAAACATTATTGCACCGTTTGACGACAATTTCAAAGACTACTAAAGTAGCGATTACTAACATTGACGTACACGTAAAGTCTACAAGAAATTTCAAGCTTTAACGTGGAAATGACTTGGAAGGCCTGGCCAAACCCTACAATGGCATATAAGCTTGTAACTCTATCCACAGGAAATGCTGTAAGGAGTGCAAATCTCAACACCATCAACACCATAATGATCTGATTCTATGTATGCAATATTAGCAATTCTATTGACATCTGTTTTGATGCCAATTTTCTTTAACCCTTTCCATAACGACAACATTTTAGAGTGGTTCACTTCCAAATCTGCCACAAATGACAAAATGGAAGTTAATAAAGATAGAATTTGTGTAAAATATGACATAGAAAGTATTGAGACAAAAGGAGAAACTGCTGGTAATCAACAGTTTCTTCTTTTGTTTCAATGTTTTCCCAAGCCTTGTCTATCATGGACGTCAAAACCAGGTCTTGTTAGGGAAAGGGTTAATGTCTAATCTGAAGTATGATATTACTTTTACTACCTAAATTGACATTAACTTTCTGAAAATTAAGGTAAATGTAAAACGCAAAAGTGCACACTTTCTTTTGGAACTGAGCATACTTTATTGTAGTATCATATTGATTTTTTTTTTTCTTTTCACAAACAATACTAGCTGGTTTTGGGTAGTATTTGACAGGAACAAAGACAGCCAGAAATCCAAGAGGATTGATTGATTGGGGTTTAAAGCCTCTTAACCACTATATGGTTAAATCGTGGAGACTTGAGCACCTATCCATGGATTCCTGTAATTTCTTATAGACAACATCCTTACTGAACCCTTAGCTGCTTGCCCACAAATCATTGGTGGGAGGCAACTTTGTCAGAAAAGATGTTTGTCACAGCCAGGGATTGAAGCCTTGCCCTCGAAAGTAGGAGTCTGATACACTGCAAACGTCGCTATGGCCACTGCCAGACACAAGAAGAACTGTATCCCTCCACTAGCTGTTGCTATATATCAAACTAACATTCTTCATGCTAAAATTTCCAAAAGAAAACAGAACTAGAGAGCGAAGAAACCCTACATCGCTCATTTTATATGGTCTCGAGACATACAACATGCAAAATCTGAAGGCTCGATAGACTCTTAAGGCATTGCTCAAATTTTGTCTGAAAGTTTTTGACAATGATTGAGCCGAAATTCGGACCTCAAGAGCCAAAATCGTTTTTATAACATTGACCTAATTTTTACCTAGTGTGTAGCAATATGATCAGGTAACTAGAAAGACCTGAAGGAAGACCTGAAGGTCTTGAGTCGCTCCACAGGCCTGAATTTCTTTTAATATTAAATTCAAGTTTTCACTAGATTTTTGAATACTAGTCTTGTAGTTCTTACAGTAAAAACAGTCAAAAGCAGCAATCATTTGGTCAATGCATCAAGAAAGTAAATGATTGACTAATATTTTAGGGATGTTAGAGCAATGATAAAATTGAAAACTGTGATTTTGCCAAATTCAAGGACACATAATTCAGTATGTATATTTAAAATCAAATCGAAAATTAAACACATGCAAGATCTTATGGTCACTCATTCTGTTCAAATTTTGTCTATATTAGTCAATTTTCGTGGCTTCAAGAGTGGAAAAAGTATCGAAAACTGAAATTTTGTCATTTTCAAGGGCACATAACTCAAATTGTAACAGTGTGATCATGTTGAAAATTACACATAAGCAAGATCATGTTGTCAACAAGATTCTTTCAAAGTATCATCTTGATTGGTTAACATTTGTGGTTGTTAGAGTGAAAACAAAGTCGAAAATGGCAATTTTGTCAAATTCAAGGGCACATAACTCATGATGTAAGATTCCGATCAAATTGAAAATTACACCCAGGCAGCATATAATGCTTATATATATTCTGTCCAAGTTTTGTCTTGATTGGTCAATATTTGTAGATTTTAGAGTAAAAATAAAGTCAAAACCAGCAAAATAGAGCCGAAAATGGCAATTTTCAGCAATTTCAAGGGCACATAACTCATGCTATAAAATTCAGATGCTGAGAATTTTACCAAGGCAAGATCTTATAGTCAGCATCATTCTGTCAAAGTTTTGTCTTGTTTAGTCAATATTTGTAGTTGCTAGAGTGAAAACAAAGTCAAAATACAGCCGAAAATGGCAATTCTGTCAATTTCAAGGGCACATAACTCATGATGTAAAATTCAGATCAAGCTGAAAATTTTACCAAGGCAAGATCTTGTAGTCAGCATCATTCTGTCAAAGTTTTGTCTTGATTGTTCAATATTTGTAAATTTTAGAAGTCAAAACCTACTATTTTTGACATTCAAGGGTAGATAACTCTTGAAAGTTATTCTGGTACAATCCATATTCTTTGAAGGAATCTGAGAGAGGGTCACCCAAAGATCATTCCTGTGAAGTTTGGTTGAAATCCATCCAGTAGTTTTTGAAAAGAAGATTTTTAAAGAAAAAGTTTACGGACGCACGCACGCACGGCGGACACACCGTCATGACAATAGCCCGCTGGCCTGAAAGGCCAGTGAAGCTAAAAAGACCAACACAAATCGTGGGTATGTTAGTCCTGTCTACATAATAATATACATGTACACTACAAAAGCACCAAATATTCACATGAGCCGAAACCTGGAAACAAGACCTTTGTAGCCAGAGCAACAGATGCAGGAGCATAAAAATTGTATATTACTTTAAAATAGCTCATAAAATATTGAGGCAAAGGAAGAAAATGCTGGTATTCAGCATTTTCTTCATCTGCCTCAAAATTTTTCCAAGCTTTCTCTATCATGGATGTCAAAACGGGATCCTATTTGATTAAAGGTTAATTCCAATATGACAGGAAACATTGTGACTTCTAAAAAATACAGTAACAATGACAACAACAACAACAGTTTGAATTTTCTACACAAAGACAACATAGAGCACAACCGTTTGTTAACTAGGCAAATACATCTAATAGATGACAAAATTTCACACTGGTTCACAAAATTGTTACAGCTTACACTTTTGTTTGCTTGAAAAATCAAATACAGGTCAAAAGGCAGCATGTGGAAACATTTTGGGATAATGACACAAGGCTTGTCTCCTGGTTTCTCTTTTCCCCTTATAGGTTGTTCCTTTCCTGTTCAGTTTTATGATTAATGAGCAATGCTACAGTATTTTAGATGAGTATATTTTTAACTCTGCACCATTTTACTTTGTTCAGTCTCATTGTCTTGTGGTGGACACCAGGTGGGGCAAACTTTAGTCTCTGGCGAATCTTCAAGGGATCGTAAGGATCTAGCCATTCATGGATATTTTGCCAATCACATATTTTTAGCAATATCCACACCCAACTGATCCCAATGTCTGCATTTTAAAAGTATCCAATCACAGTCCAAACATCACAAAGATTATTCATCATACGGATGGGCCAGAAAATGGTAGAGGAATGCAGCTTTTTTCAATTCTTCAGATCTTGCAAGGTTTCTCCGACTTTTATTGTCCTTCGTCTGTGCTTGCTGTGGTGGTGCCCGCAGAAATACGTCCCCGAACATGGATGCTGGAATGAGAAAATACTATCATGTGAAAATTTTGAATATTTTTAATTTCCAAAATGGACTTTTTTCATCTCTTGAGATTTTGCAAGATTTCTCCTTACATAATACATATAACATGAACAGGAATAAAAGTAAGAGTTCTACTGTGGCATTAACCAATATTTTGTAGACTTATTTATCTGTACAGGACCAATTTTTGACAAGAGTAGACACAAAATTATGACAAATTTCAGGTCAGGTTTATCTAATATGTCTACTGTATGAAATATGACTGGTTGTTATGTAACATGATTAAACTGAGTATATAGACTCAGGCCAACCATATTTTACAAGATACATGAAATAAAGAGTAAGAATTCCAGCAAGAAATTGTAGCTTTGAAGCTAAATATTTTGTAGACTTATCCACTTGTACAGGATCAATTTTTGACAACAAAATTATGACAAATTACAGGTCAGGTCCATCTAATATGTCTGCTATATGAAATATGACTGCTTATAACTTTGTGTAATTAAACTGGGTACAGTCTGAGTTTAACCCTCTCCCAAACAAGACCTGGTTTTGACATCCCTGGTGGAATAGGCTTGGGACAACATCGCGACAAAAGAAGAAACTGCTGATGACCAGCAGTTTCTCCTTTTGTCTCAATATTTTCTATGCCATATTTTACACAAATTCTATCGTTAATAACATCCATTTCGTCATTTTTGGCACTTTTTGAAGTGGATCACCCTAAAATTTTGGCATTTGGAAAAGGGTTAACCACATGTCTGTCTAATGCTGATATACAGCCACAATAGGAAAGAACTTATCATCTGATGAAGCCTAATAATTACCAATCAGAGGTGGCATACCAATCTGGCCTACATGTAATTCACACTTTTCTAAAATATGAAACCAAATCAGGTTTTTCAGGTAAAAGTTCAATAATTGTTATCTATACAATTATTGAACTTTCTTTGGCCAGAACAAGACTAGAAGTCTGAAAGACTTCTACAGCTATACAAAGACATTATATACTATGAGTAACAAAATAACATTATATGGAAGGAATTATTTTGTAAAAGAATCATGGAAGCTTAATTACTAGGAGCTCATTCAAATATCAAGATATACTTCAAATGTTGTTAATCAAAACATTAACATACACATATACATTTTCTTTTCAATTCGTTAATCTTTTGATTTGATAAAAGACAACAAAATGAACAAATTACTAAGTTTGGAAATATGCATCACAGCTAAAGATCAGATTGCACATGTGTACATACTGGTCTTTTAATCTTACTACAAAGACTCGATAATGCAACCCAAAAACATAAATACACAAATGATTGAAGTCCCATTGTTACAATATATTCTGTTACAAGAATATCATATTTGGAAAGAAGACAAAACTAGTTTGAGCCAAGAACTAACAAGGGAACCCACTTTACCCTAGAGACAAATACATAATATAGCAATGGTCAGAGTCCATCCATCATATTGCTATAAAAGGTCAGTGATCAATAGTATTCAATACTGGTCAACAACTGACAGTTACAGATAGGATACTTAATAGAGTACCGTAACATTTACACTTGTTTTACAGTCCCTGACATGTCATGCAAAGATAAGTATGAATTTAAGTAAAGCTTATAAAAACAATGTTGAGCTTCTTATTAGACCAAGATTTGGTAATGTCTTCCTTTTTTCCCTTAATAATCACAGCACATTTACTTAATCCTTTCCAAAACAACCACATTAATTAAAGGGTGATCCACTTTGGAAGCTGCTACAGACAGATTACTATATTGGTGTTCATAAAGAAAGTATTTGGGTACCATTTATTACAGAAAATATTGAGGCTTAATTAATGCTTAATTAAGCATCTTGGTTGACGTGTTGGAGTTACAGGAACATTTGCCAATCGCCAAAGTCAGATAGACATTGTGTAATGCCTGTTATACAAGAAGATTTCTAACATTAACGCCTTATGCGTTTCAGGTTTAAGACATTTAGATCGATGTCGCATTTAATATTAACTTACTGCAGTCACCAAATAAGACGTTTTACGGTACCTGTTATTGTAGCAAGTAAAGTTTGAACCACGCAATACTGATTTAAAATGGAAATTCTGATACCGTTCTGTTTAAATGTTCCATTTATCTAAACTGTAACAATTTGAACATTTCTTTACCATCATTTTTCAACAACAGATTATCAAATTTATATATTGAAATAAGTTTTTGTAATATCAAATCAGATATACTTAACAAGAGCTGTCCGAAGACAGCGCGCTCGACTTTCTAAGTTGCTTAGTATAAAGGGGGCATAACTCCAAATATAGTGGAGCCAGGGTTATGGGCCCTGGTAGTAAGGTAGAAGGTGTGATGGTGAATAAGTATTCCAAGTTTGGGTTGAATCCCTTTGATAGTATAGAAGTTATTGATGTTTGAAAAAACTTTAACCTTTGTTGCAACGCCGACGCCGGGGTGACAGTATAAGCTCTCATTTTCTTCGAAAAGTCGAGCTACAAATCGGACATTAGATAGGGCTGAGGCGTTTCTTTTGGACGTCAGTATAATTACGAAATGGTTCAATTACCGTGTAATAATAGAACTTACTCATAACATTATACAACTATCACATAAATTAAATGCTAGATTGTTTAGCTAATTCTACATGAGACCATCAAGTTCTGTGACCATCTCTATTTGCTGAACCATTGTATTATCAACACATTACCACATGATGACGCATTTTGGCACCCAAGAAGATTATTATAATTCAATGGCTTTGGAAAACATTGTTTGAAAAAAGCTGCTTGTGACAAGCAATTTCTTCATTTCCAATAATGTTTTCTACTCAGAAAGACTAAGAAATGTAATATTTCATTCAGTTGAAAATGTCCTATGCAGCATGTTTGAATTAAGACTAGATTACAATTTTGCTGTGATAAACATTTTCAAAATAAAGCCATTGCACATGAAATGAGTTTCATGTTATAATGATTTGGTAATAATAATGAATTTCCTTTCAGAGCAAAGAAGCACTATCCATTATTCAAGCTAATAACATACAGGGTAAAACAATTCACTGTCTTTATCATTTCAATTTAGTTCCCAACAGACCACCGTAATTATTGACCTATCAATGGAAACAAATGACTCAAGCTCTGCCTCAGCGTCAATCGGAATTCCCAACTGGAGCACCCATCTGTTTTGACGTTCTTTCTTTAACGAGATCCGTTAGTCTACAAACTCAAATGCCATATGTTCATGAACGGCCATCTATCAGTCGGTATTTATACCACTATACATCATTAGTGTCTGAAATCTTTACTTCCCAGCATCCATGTCTCGGAACGGTCACAAAAGACAATTGTTTTAGATACTAATTTTAAGCTCTCAGAGCCTTTGTAAGGATTCATTCAAACTTTCAATTGAGTTTCAAAAAGTGCATTTTCATTCCTTTAAGTTGAATTGTTAATGAAAAAAAGATTTTCATACTACAGTACTACAGTATGCATACAGCTCGTATGTTTTATGCATAAAACACTTGCCCACTACAGTAAAAATAAATTAAAAGTAGAAATTGTAATGAAAAGGCATTTTTTTTATACTAATTCCCAATCAATAGTTGATTTTAAGACCATGAACAAAGACACTTTAGACAGGAAAATATAAATGTCATAAGGCATTAACCCTTTCCCAAACGACAAAATTTTAGGGTGATCCACTTTAAAAACTGCCACAAATGACAAATTGGATGTTATTAAAGATAAGATTTGTGTAGAATATGGCAAAGATAATACTGAGACAAAAGGAGAAACTGCTGGTTATCAGCAGTGTCTTCCTTTGTTTCAATGTTTTCCCAATCCTTTTCTATTTAGGACGTCAAAACCGGTCTTGTTTGGGAAGGCATTAAAGGACAGAAGACAAAAACCAGTTGATATAGATACCAATGACTTGTCAGGTCTAGCTTATCACTTATTTTTTTGTTATCATGGAGAAACTGTTTGACTAAAACCGCTGAATCAAAAATGACAGAGGTCTTTAGGGACCTGGGTTGTTCATGAGAAAGTTGTACTGCTCATGAAATTTAATCAATCTGGTTATAAAATGCAACACTGTCATGGCCGTTATTGGAAATAACGAAGTTTAAATTGGCCCCATACAAAAACATTGATTCTGCTGATAATGATTATAGGGTTGAAATAAAAGGACCTGTAGCAATTAATCACATTTTCTGAAAATTGGTAGATTAGCAATACACAGCAAATACTTCATAGAGTGGCACATATCAGTGGCGGATCCAGAGGGGGTTAGGGGGGGTTCAAACAAACCCCCCTCTGTGGCCAGATTATTTCATTTCCATGCGGAAATTAAGTCACAATTGTGTAATACTAGGAAAACAAACCCCTCTATTTGTATATTTGAACCCCCCTCACAGAAATCCTGGATCCGCAGCTGCATATACACCAAAGAGGACCTTGTCAGTGAAATAGAGCATCTTTTTTCATTCAAGGGCAGATAAATCAAGATCAATTACAAAAAAAATTATAAGATTAATTGTAGTAAGTTTGATAATCTTAACCCTTTCCAAAACGGCAAAACCATAGGGTAATCCAAATAGTCTACCTACCAATTCCGAAAAAGTGGCTAGAAAACATTTTCGTAGGCATTTTTTGAACATGGAGTTTTGATGTATTATTTGCAAAGTATAAGGCTTGCCTGATTTGATAAGACCGGTAGTCGCCTCCAGTCGGCCGTATTAAGGTCACAAAACAATGTCAAAGGTCATTGAGTGCAAAATTCACCTAAGCCCCCTTTAAATGCGTATAACTCTGTCAATTATATGTCTAAATGCACGAAAATGGTTTTAAATGAAAGCCAAATAATTTATCTTGCATATGAAATATAGTTTGTGATACTTTTCTCATTTGCACATTAATTGATATTTGACGAAATGTAAAAAGAGGCCAAAAATGTGCAGAATTTGAACGTTGTGTAAATGAAAATCATGCTGCATATGAAATATTATTGCGATTTCAATTACACAAACGCGCTGAAAAATTTCTATAAACCCTAAGCAAAAATTTAAAATCACATTTTGTAGTAAAAAGTCACTATTTCTAAATGTAGGTACAGCTCAAAGTCAGCTGGGTCAATATTTGTATCGATCGTTGCTTTTATACAGTGTACATGGCATTTCAACAGTACTGATGGAACTAAAATGATATCATTACATTTGTCTGTATATTGACTCTGAATAGATTATATAAGTATATACCTGCGAAAATAACATTTAAAACAATGACTTTCACGGTGTAAATGTTAAAAAAGTGAGTAAAAGTTACCCCACCCACTCAAATAACCTGGGAAATTGGTACAATTTACTTTGGCGCCCAAAACAGTTCAAGTAATGTAACGAATAAACATTAACAATCTAGAACAGTTCGTTTATGGTATAAAAAGAAAAAAATCACTAGTTCGGAAATGGTTGACAAGGTTATACGAAGAACACATAGGCCTGTATACATGTTTGGACTTACTACGCCTCGCCACCTATAAATTCTGATCGGTTACTGTGCACTCATAGGCCTCAGATTGGAAAGACTTGAGACATAACTACAATTCAGTAGACACAGAAAAGCTTATTCAATAAATAAAAAAGATGATTGGCACGGTAAATTGTTACGCTCACGCCCGTAGGAACAGGGGGCTAGTGGGGGGGGGGGGGGGGGCTTAGCTCCCCCTCCAAAAAATGGAAAAAATGCCGATTTTTCCTTATTTTACACCGAAATTTTAGAGAAAATCAAATTTAGCCCCCTCTAATATTCAGAAACAGGGGCTTCAGCCCCTCAAATATAAAATTGCTTCTTACGGGCCTGACGTGTACATGCAGAAGTAGCAAAAATGGCATCTTCTATTTATTGAAAATCGAAAGCCCTTTTGGTCAAACTAAATAATAATTTCTGTTTTCATAGGAACTGAAAAAGTAAGTCAATTTCGACAACATAATATGCGATTAACTACTTCTATCTTCATATTTTTCTTAACTTCAGAGCGTGTATATACACTCACCCGAACTTCTAAACGGCCACCTCATTCTCTCACCTACAAATCAACATCTCTGAGGAAAACTCATGTTGTTTTTGTTCTTTGTAAAATACATTCATTTTTGAAAAATATGACACAGTTTCACGAAGCTGAGTTCGAAATCAATGAAATGGTGACGTTTAGAAGTGCACTACCCCATAAATAAAAATTCGCATATCACAACTTAATATCCCATCTGATCTCTGTGTGCATTTATCATGGCTAGGAATCCTATTCTCGTGGATAATATGCATTCTTGAAGATACTGTTGGGTATGGTACAATGCGTAAATACCAGGTTTGCCGTGTCAGGTCTTCTTGATCGTTTACTTTGGCAGTGCTCGAATCCGTCTGTTTTACAAGTCCAAGACGAGATTCTTGATTAATCACGAAACGTATTTTGTGTCCAATCCATTTTCCGATAACAAAAGGGATGTTCAGTACAGTTTAGGCTTCAATATTTGTTTAACAGTGCGAAGGCTTTGACATTTCGTTGACGATGCGGCCTAGGATCGCTTTTATTAAAGCGTCTCATAGCCGTTTGTAGTGGATTTGGAGGCTAGGATTACCCAAATTTCGTCTATCGTTATTTGTACATGCATGAAATTATTTCTAAAAAATGCTTTATAAAGCTGTCCATCTTGTTGACGAATAGTAGTCCTTAACTGTGGCCGTCGTCGTGTTTTATGAACACTTCCGGTACGCATGCACTCATCCTGAATTTGCTTATTTGTGAAAAATCCGCAAATATCAGATTCGATCCATCGACAAACAATTAAAACGATATGTTTACCCCAGAAACAGAAGAAATCGAATTATTGCATTGAGATTTTGTTAGAAAAGGAAATAATCAAATTGACCTTTCTGACTGGAGCCCCAACATCAAACATTCCTAAGGTCATTTCCCGCGTTTTAATAATAATTCTTTTCATGTTAAATGTTTTTCTGACTGGGCTATTCATATGGATAAATTATCAAAACAGAATCGATATTTATCACGTAATTCAAAATACACACGTGCAATTTTAAGGTTTCGATCAAAATGACGTCACATGCTTCTCTTTTGACGTGACACTACTGTTCTTTGTTCGGAAAGATAGAATGTGACTTCGTTAAGTACAAAAAGCAAACACACAATCCAAGTGAATTTATCTGATTTATTTATTCAAACAAGAGGGCCATTGGCCCTGAAGCGCTCACCTGACAGGCCCATAGGAAGCAATTTCATAATGGGGGGCTATAGACTCTATCCTAAATATTGGGGGGTGGGGGCTAATTGGGATTTCCCCAAAATTTTAAGTGTAAAATTAAGAAAAATTGGTATTTTTGGCCAACTTTGGAAGGGTTTAGCCCCCCTAGCCCCCCTGTTCCTACAGGCCTGCCTGACATAATAGCTTTCTGTATATGGTGTGTCTGAGCCTCCAAAATGATCACATTTTACTAAGATTTGTGGCCTGTATAAGATAATCATTCTGACAAATTTTCAGCTTGATTGGGCAAAAAAAATCCCCAAGACTGGACCCCATGACCTAGTTTAGGACCCCAGATGACCAAATTTTGAAATTGTCTGAGATTTTATCAAGATAATTATTCTGACTAGGCTGATTGGGCATAAAATGTGGCCTCTAGAGTGCACACAAGGTTTTTCTTAAATTTGACCTAGTGACCTAGTTTTTGACCCCAGATGACCCAATTTCAAACTTTTTGTACATTTCATCAAGACAATTATTATGAGCATATTTCAGGTTGATTGGGCAAAAAATGTGGCCTCTAGAGTGCACACAAGGTTTTACAAAGATTTGACCCTGTGACCTAGTTTTTGACCCCAGATGACCCAATTTCAAACTTGTCCGAGATTTTATCAAGACAATCATTCTGAGCAAATTTCAGGTTGATTGGGCAAAAAATGTGGCCTCTTGAGTGCACACAAGGTTTTTCTAAGATTTGACCCTGTGACCTTGTTTTTGACGCCAGATGACCCAATTTCAAACTTGTCCGAGATTTCATCAAGATAATCATTCTGATCAATTTTCAGGTTGATTGGGCAAAAAATGTGGCCTCTAGAGTGCACAAAAGGTTTTTTCTTAGATTTGACCCCGTGACCTAGTTTTTGACCCCAGATGACCCAATTTCAAACTTGTCTGAGATTTCATCAAGACAATCATTTTGAGCAAATTTCAGGTTGATTGGGCAAAAAAATGTGGCCTCTAGAGTGCACACAAGGTTTCTCTAAGATTTGACCTAGTGACCTATTTTTTGACCCCAGATGACCCCATTTCAGGCTTGTCCGAGATTTCATCAAGTCAATCATTTTGAGCTAATTTCAGGTTGATTGGGCAAAAAATGTGGCCTCTAGAGTGCACACAAGGTTTTTCTAAGATTTGACCCTGTGACCTAGTTTTTGACCCCAGATGACCCAATTTCAAACTTGTCCGAGATTTTATCAAGACAATCATTCTGAGCAAATTTCAGGTTGATTGGGCAAAAAATGTGGCCTCTAGAGTGCACACAAGGTTTTTCTAAGATTTGACCCTGTGACCTAGTTTTTGACCCCAGATGACCCAATTTCAAACTTGTACGAGATTTTATCAAGACAATCATTCTGATCAATTTTCAGGTTGATTGGGCAAAAAATGTGGCCTCTAGAGTGCACACAAGGTTATTTTAAGATTTGACCCAGTGGCCTAGTTTTTGACCCCAGATGACCCAATTTAAAACTGGTCCGAGATTTCATCAAGACAATCATTCTGAGCAAATTTCAGGTTGATTGGGCATAAAATGTGGCCTCTAGAGTGCACACAAGGTTTCTCTAGGATTTGACCCAGTGACCTACTTTTTGACCCCAGATGACCCAATTTCAAACTTGTCCGAGATTTCATCAAGTCAATCATTTTGAGCTAATTTCAGGTTGATTGGGCAAAAAATGTGGCCTCCAGAGTGCACACAGGGTATTTCTAAGATTTAACCCCGTGACCTAGTTTTTGACCCCGGATGACCCAATTTCTAACTTGTCCGAGATTTCATCAAGACAATCATTCTGAGCAAATTTCAGGTTGATTGGGCAAAAAGTGTGGCCTCTAGAGTGCACACAAGGTTTTCCTAAGATTTGACCCTGTGACCTAGTTTTTGACCCCAGATGACCCAATTTCAATCTTGTCCAAGATTTGATCAAGAGAATCATTCTGAGCAAATTTCATATTGATTGGGCAAAAAATGTGGCCTCTAGAGTGCACACAAGGTTTTTCTAAGATTTGACCCTGTGACCTAGTTTTTGACCCCAGATGACCCAATTTCAAACTCGTCCGAGATTTTATCAAGACAATCATTCTGATCAATTTTCAGGTTGATTGGGCAAAAAATGTGGCCTCTAGAGTGCACACAAGGTTTTTCTAAGATTTGACCCAGTGACCTAGTTTTTGACCCCAGATGACCCAATTTCAAACTTGTCTGAGATTTCATCAAGACAATCATTCTGATCAATTTTCAGGTTGATTGGGCAAAAAATGTGGCCTCTAGAGTGCACACAAGGTTTTTCTAAGATTTGACCCAGTGACCTAGTTTTTGACCCCAGATGACCCAATTTCAAACTTGTCCGAGATTTCATCAAGACAATCATTCTGAGCATATTTCAGGTTGATTGGGCTGAAAATGTGGCCTCTAGAGTGCACACAAGGTTTCTCTAGGATTTGACCCCGTGACCTACTTTTTGACCCCAGATGACCCAATTTCAAACTTGTCTGAGATTTCATCAAGACAATCATTCTGAGCTAATTTCAGGTTGATTGGGCAAAAAATGTGGCCTCTAGAGTGCACACAAGGTTTTTCTAAGATTTGACCCCGTGACCTAGTTTTTGACCCCAGATGACCCAATTTCAAACTTGTCCGAGATTACATCAAGACAAACATTCTGAGCAAATTTCAGGTTAATTGGGCAAAAAATGTGGCCTCAAGAGTGCACACAAGGTTTTTCTAAGATTTGACCCCGTGACCTAGTTTTTGACCCCAGATGACCCAATTTCGAACTTGTCCGAGATTTGATCAAGACAATCATTCTGATCAATTTTCAGGTTGATTGGGCAAAAAATGTGGCCTCTAGAGTGCACACAAGGTTTTTCTAAGATTTGACCCCGTGACCTACTTTTTGACCCCAGATGACCCAATTTCGAACTTGTCCGAGATTTGATCAAGACAATCATTCTGATCAATTTTCAGGTTGATTGGGCAAAAAATGTGGCCTCTAGAGTGCACACAAGGTTTTTCTAAGATTTGACCCCGTGACCTACTTTTTGACCCCAGATGACCCAATTTCAAACTTGTCTGAGATTTCATCAAGACAATCATTCTGAGCTAATTTCAGGTTGATTGGGCAAAAAATGTGGCCTCTAGAGTGCACACAAGGTTTTTCTAAGATTTGACCCCGTGACCTAGTTTTTGACCCCAGATGACCCAATTTCAAACTTGTCCGAGATTACATCAAGACAAACATTCTGAGCAAATTTCAGGTTAATTGGGCAAAAAATGTGGCCTCAAGAGTGCACACAAGGTTTTTCTAAGATTTGACCCCGTGACCTAGTTTTTGACCCAAGATGACCCAATTTCGAACTTGTCCGAGATTTGATCAAGACAATCATTCTGATCAATTTTCAGGTTGATTGGGCAAAAAATGTGGCCTCTAGAGTGCACACAAGGTTTTTCTAAGATTTGACCCCGTGACCTACTTTTTGACCCCAGATGACCCAATTTCGAACTTGTCCGAGATTTCATCAAGACAATCATTCTGAGCAAATTTCAGGTTGATTGGGCAAAAAATGTGGCCTCTAGAGTGCACACAAGCCAAAGGTTGACGCACGACGCACGACGGACGACGGACGACTGACGACGGACGACGGACGACGGACGACGGACACAGCGGTATCACAATACCTCACCATGAGCACTATCGTGCTCAGGTGAGCTAAAAATAAAAGTGGCCGTTTAGAAGTTCGGGTGAGTGTAGATCAAAAGCACAGAGTGGGAGCAAACACCAAAATTCTAAAATATACAAGTGAGATCTTCAATATTTTAGGCAGTTTCAGTGAAAATCAGTAGTAAAATAGATATATCATATGAAATCAGTACTGTAAATGATACATTAAAGCAACATCCGGCATTCATTTCTTTCTAGCAATGTGTTATCTTGAAACAGTTGAGCCGGGGCACAGGGTAGAAAAATATAGAAACTGGTGGATTTTTCACAATTAGTGGTATTTTACAAAATCAATTTTGATAGCCGTGTCAAAATTAAGATTCAAAACAGCTTTTAAGTGGGTGGGCCCGGGGTAATTCTTGTACTAGTAAATCCCACAATTCAATGACATAGTTTGATAAGATTCGAGTGGCTAGAACTTTCGTTCAAACATCCTTCCATAGGCCTACACATTTCACAAGTGAAAAAAACGTTTACGGATAAGCCGGACGATCGTCCTTTTATAATCCAGGCACATCCGACAGCTATTTCCACGATGAACCATTCTTTTAAAAGCAATATAGTCTGTTTCGATGGACAATTGACGAAAAGTACGTTCACAAGAACCATTGAAATTATTTGCCAAATGTGTTGAAGAGCAATTGCCTGTAGTTTATGACGAGTCGTCTTCTTTTTGCAACCATCAAACTCTGGATGAAGAGATCCAGAGATGCGGGAAGGGGGTGATTAAGATAACAATTGATTAAATGACTGCTACTGTGGAGGACTTCTTTAGATCAAGTATAAACAATTGGCAAAATAGATGGAAAAATAGTATAGTATGGAGTTCGAAGAAGTCTAAGTGGAAAACAAAACAAAAAAAAAATAACACAAATATCTGGTTCTGTCTATGCGATGCTAAAAACGTTTTGACCCCCCTTAACACACAATGGCAGAATCATGGTATATACTGTAGGTTACAGCGCATACACTTTGACGTATTTTTAATCTGTGAAAGCTATTGATAACATTGTTTGAATTTGTCTAAATGTGATACTGTATCATAAAAACGAGAAAGTAGGAACGGTTTTTACTGGACTAACCGTTCTCGAAGTGTGACGAAAATGGTTCTTCAACTAAATCTAATTTGCTAAACATGAACACAGACTAGTCAATTTACACATTAAAACAGACCAGAATTTAGTCTATGTACAGGTACCACTTTGTGTGTAGCCTGGGTCTAGTCGTCGGTAATATACAATGTGATGGATATGATTCAAAGACATCGATATATGTAAAATTGTGGCACCTGTGAACAGGAGTAGAGGAACAGCAAAACATTGTTAGACTAAGTTGCATGGTGCACAGCATTATCTCGGGAGAATACTTAGAGTTCATTTTAAAGATTTCAGAGATCATGAAACAGAACTGCCATGCGATTCTAGATTTTTAACGCACTCCAACCCTTCAAAAAAAGAGGCCTTCCTAAAAGCGCTGTCAAATCTGGCAGATGATTAAGGTATTCCATCCATTATTAGATACCAAACACTTTGTGTAATTTTTCCTGCATCTTCAGGGTGTCCCGTTACAATACAAGTCGACAAGGGTATCCGAATTTTAAAAATCTGAATATCCTTGTCAATTACCGATGTCACTGATGACGCCAAAGATGCACGATATTTAGCATCTATTGGCGAATGAAACATACCACAATAGTTATGTGACGCAAATAATTATCCAAGAATAACTGATATGATCAAGCCTTCATCATTTAGACCTTCTGAAACAATACCTGTTGTTGAGCCTAGCTGTTGAGGGAATAGAAGAGCACGCTCATTTCTTAAGTTCTTTCCCATGGATGCATTCCCAGAAAAAAATGTAATTACGTCTCTGATTCTACCAATTAGTCCAGGGTTTTGTGCCCTTAAACTTCACAAATGGATGTGTATGCTGAGAATCTCTTGTATCGACAAATATTAAGATTTCCAAGCAAATGATGGACTCTGTGTGTGTTGTCATAGGATTAAGGTATACTTTTGATATGAAAGCAAGCGATTTCTGCAGTATTGAAATACAAAATTCAATTTTTTGACTTTTAATTATTTCGGCATGCTGCACAAAATACTGACCAATCAAGTAAATAAAAACATGATCCTGTTCGATTTCCTGAATTAAATCACATGATCTGAGTTATGATGCCAAAAAATGTCTGCAGCTTTTAACATACGGATTCACTTTTTTATATGGTACAACAATACTCCGATACAAATGAAAGATAAACATTTGATTACAACGAAAATTATCATTGAATGAAGAGTTTTTAGTTATGTTATTAGAAGTTGGTCAGTGCCCAGAGGTTAGTCAGGTTTATTGTCCAGAGGATAGCTAAAAGCAACTACAGGGTCATAGATTTCCTTATTTATGCACAAAGAGTTCCTTTGTGCCAACTCCACAACCCATTAGTTCTTAACTAACATAGTAAGAATTAGCTAGCGATCGTTGTGTCTTTATAATCTGATAATCACCAATAACATAATGTAATGTTTAATTAAAGATTGAGTGATTTTCATAATTAGAGATAGGCCTACATAAAGAATCATATTTAGTTCAATTTCTAAAACAATTAAAAGATTATTGGTTACAAAATCAGAAAGACCCAAAGACTAAATCTCCTGTTGTCTCTAATGAAACCATGTACATATCTAAGTAAAAACATGTATTGATACCTTCATTGGCACTTAAGACCTTTACAAATACCATAATCGCATACCAGAACTGCAGTCAGACTTATGATTGTGATATTTTTTCCATAAAATGGAATGATCCGTTCCTAATTACATTTTATAAACATGATCGAATGCTCTCGTAAGTCCACCATATGTAATCACCCAAATTGCAATAATGGAATTTAACGTTCGGTTTACAGAATGAAACTACACCATTTATTAACGAACGAAACATGTTGAAACATATTTATTCTTACCTTGAATGTCTTATGTTCGTAAGATAGTGAAATGGCTACTTTCAGCTGCTGATTATGCTTAATGTTTGTTTTATTTTGAGTCTTGTTTTATTTAATTGCACTTTTAATGACTAGGAATTCGTCAAAAGAGGCTTAGATTTGACTTACTGATGTTGATATAAGCTATATATAGTTCTAATGCTGTATTATTAAAGCAATTTTTTGCCAATGAAATTCTTATTATATTTTAGGAAAATGCATCAAAAGCCATAAAAAATCACGAAAATAATATTTTTAAACAAGAATTTCCAATAAAACATCATAAAAATTTCGAGACTATCATTTATGTGAAGTTCGTATTGCTACACCAATGTTTGTGTTTTTGTATTTTTTTGGAAAATTTACCCCACCCACTTTTAGCTATGACTACAAGGGTAAGCCAATGACTAATTCTGTAAGCAAATATATATCAGTAAACAACAGATGTCTAGACAATTTTTAAGTATAATGTCATTTATCCAAACATACCGTTGGTATTTTTTAGGATTTTTTTACTTTTCGAAAAAAACTATTTTTTGTGATTTTTTGGCCATTTTTTGCTATATTTATCAAAATTTACAAATACACAAATTCGTAAAGTTACATATTGTTATTTTAAGTGATAGTACTAATCGTCAGCTTTATTTAGGTACCAAAAGAATTGTTTTAGCTTAAGAAATGTGTAAGTTATGGAGTATTTTAGGGGGCATGTGTGAATAATGTACCGAATGACCTTTGACCTAGTTTATTTCAACCAATATCGCCTGCTAGAGGCGACTACCGGGCAAGCCGTACGTACCATGCCTTGAAGATATCATTGGACCTGGTAGTCGCCCATGTTCAGAGAATGCCTACGAAAGTCACATTTTTTGACTTTGTAGGCAGACTAAAACCAAAAGCTGCTGTAGACGATGAAAAAGATGTTGATAAAATAAAAAATATTTGTGTATGATATAGCACAGAAAATATTGAGGCAAAAGGAGTAACTGCTGGTTATCAGAAGTTTCTTCTTTTGTCTCAGTATTTTCCCTAGCCTTTTCTTTAGGGAATGTCAAAACCAGGTCTTGCTTGGGAAAGGGTTAAGATAGAAACTGTAAGGAATTGCAAACACAAGAAATTGCCAACAAAGGGACAGACAGACATACAGACAGATGGACAGACATACATACTCACCTAAATATTTAATTTCTAGTTTGTTGAATTTGGATTCTTCTAGCAGATCACGCAGGAAAGCACACAAATATTTAAACACGTTTCTATGGCTGTCAGGCACACTGGACATCACCTTAAAAAAGACAGAGACAGGACTTAACCCTTTCCCAATCACAAGATGTTCGGAGTGGTCCTATTCAAAAGCTGTTGTAAATGACAAAATTGATGATAAAGGGAAGGGATTTGTGTACAATTTAGTACAGAAAATATTGAGACAAAAGGAGAAACTGCTGGTTATCAGCAGTTTCTTCTTTTGTTTCAATGTTTTCCAAAGCCCTTTTTATTAGGGACGTCAAAACCAGGTCTTGCTTGGGAAAGGGTTAACACTCTCCTAAACGGCCTTATTTCAGATTGCTCCAATCTAAAATGATTTGAAGACCATGAAAGGATTGATGTCAAAAGAAGAAAGAGTGCAACTGTTATATCATGGAAAATATTGAGAGAAAGAGTGCATATTATAGCATGGAAAATATTTGGAGAAAAGGAGCAATTGCTAATTATCTGCAATTTCTTCTTTTCTCTCAAAGTTTCCCCCAAATTATTTCTAAAAGGATAATCAAAACAAGGCCTTGTTTTGGAAAGAGCTAATGATCCTGAAAGTGCAAACCTGGATCTTTCGTTAAACTATCATCAGTGGGGGACCAAACTTCATAATTCAAGCTTTTTCAAGCTGCAGTTATGAGGTTTAGATATCGACAAATCTATATCAACCTTCGTGCCTCCTCACTGCACTTAGATACAGAAATTTCGTTGATTGCATACATGTATGTATATTGAAAGTCGACAAGGAACCCAGTTTTAAACATAAAACACAAAAAAATGTGCTGGAAATGCTAAATTTTCTTGAATTTGACCTTGATGAATAATCTTGACCTCGAAACAAAAAAATGTGAAAAATATTTATCTACAACATATTGTCGCTTTTCAACAAAAACTTTAAAACTACAACTTTAAATAAGCTGTAGTTAAGAGGTTTTTGTTGAAAAGCAGCGATATACAAATTTTTACGTACCTGTTTACAAAGCAGGAAATTATTACAACAATTCAAACACTGGTCGTACAGTTTGTAGGGTATCACAGGCTCAGCTAACGATTCTAAAAATAGTAACAGGGCTTCAGCAACTGAATGTATTCCGCCAGCTAGAATAGGGTTAAGGAAAAATTTGTCAATCATGGCTGCAATGTTATTAGATTCTTGAAAAATTTAAAAAACATGAAAGTTTAGATCACACCAATTTGAAAACAGTTACAGATGACGAAAGATTCAAAACAAGAATAGAAGCCTGTCACAAGATACATCCTTCATTCTGCTAAAATTTGAACAGCAAAGGGCAATAACTAAAGGAATAATCTAGGTAGATCTAATATGGTTCTTGTGCATTGCACTCAATAACCATCAGAAGAACATAACTTCCAAGTTTCAAATGGATCAGACATAAGGTGGCACAGTTATGCTGTGACAAAGGAGTGGATGAAGCCCTTTTGTCTAACGTCATAGGAGATCCCATGTGTTCCTTCTCCGAAGGGCATATAAAGCAAACAAAATTATAATGTTTGGAATGAAGTTTTCGATCATTAACTCTGAAAGTAAAATTGGTTCAAAGTTCAAGATGCAGCACTCCATTAAAAGGAACTTATCTCAAAGACCAAGTCAAATTAGGTAAATCAAAGTTTCAAATTTAAACGATAGGGTCTTTGTTGTCATAAAGAAGCAAACTATGAGTCCTGATCAAATTTAATAATCATTCTTCTGGACAGAAATTATCGATCAGCTATTTTTATGGAAACCCAACCCCTCGCTTCCATAAACACTCCTAATAAAATGCACAATCTTCATAACCTGTCAGTTATATTTGTATCTTGTAACATCATTGAATTCATGAATAACAATTAGTGACTATCAAATATATCCTTCATGAAGTTTCTAGAACCTTTCAATAGCTGTCTCTAACCTATTCCCACCTAAAGACACATTTTGATGGTTAACAAGGTAATGGCTTTGTAAAACATTATAGAAAATGAAGAAATTGCTTGTGACAAGCAAGCAATTTCCAAGCAATTTCTTCATTTTCCACATTTTCTACCAAAAAAGCCATAAAATTGTCCTACAAAATGAAAATGTCATCTGCAAGTTCGTTCAATTTGGACAAACTTAACATTTTGTAATTTTGGAAAGGGATAAAAGCTATTGTCCAGAAAAAAATTTATGTTATCAGCTATTTGTATAGAAACCCAACCCATCTCTTCCATTAACACTCCTAATAAAATACACAAACTTCAAAACCTGTCAGTTATATTTGTATCTTGTAACATCATTGAATTCATGAATAACAATTAGTGACTATCAGATATATACTTCATGAAATTTCTAGAACATTTCAAAAGCTGTCTTTAACCTTGATGACCAGATTGCAAAATTTTAGACTGCAGGTCGAAATTCAAAAATTTTGCAGACAACAAAGGTTTTGGCAAACATGGTAGTAATTGAAGAAATTGCTTGTGACAAGCAATTTCTTTATTTTCTACAATGTTTTTCACCCAGAAAGACCAAAAAATGTAGTATTCGATTTGCTTGAAACCATTGTCTGCAACATCTTTGAATTTGGAGCAATCAAACAATTTGTTGTCTGGTAATGGGTTAAGATGTAAAGCAGAAAAATTTCAATTATGCAAAGCATTCTATCAGATTATGTGCAATGTATCAAATGTTACTTTCACAATTTTTGATAATTAACACTATAATGTAAGTGGTTTCTCAGTATAAAGAAAAATTTATTTGAATTTATCATAACTTCCTGGAGTTTCCATACCCTTTAAACCTGAATATCAGAGACTGGTTTGCTATCAAACTGCATTTAAAGGCCCTCCTGGGACGACAGAAAAAGTGCACAGTCTGCCACTATTTTATTTGATACTGAAAACAATCATATTTTCAACATTACATCATATTTCCTCTCAATAAAACAAAGTTCAAAAACTTTAAACGTCAAGAAGGTACTTTTCTTTCAAAACAGTTCACATTTGAATTCCTTTACCTTTCTTTTGTCTTTAACCCTTTCCTAAACAAGACCTGGTTTTGACGTCCCTAATTGATTGGCTTGGGAAAACATTGAGGCAAAAGAAGAAACTGCTGATAACCAGCAGTTTCTCCTTTTGTAAATGTTTTCCATGCTATATCATACATAGTCTAGATTTATTCATAATCAACATCCATTTTGCTGTCTTCAGCAGCTTTTGAATTTGACCACCCTATAAATTTGTCATTCGAAAAAGGGTTAATGCTATTGGTCAATCATTATATTACCCAAATGAGTCACACTTACACAACATACAGACTGCAAACCAGAATGTGTTTCTTGTAGCAAAACAGGTCATATCATTGGTGGGGAGTCAAAACCTTGTAACTACAGCTTGACAAAGCTTGAGTTCCGAGGTTTTGATCCCCACCGGCGATATGTTAATTAAAGAAAAGACATTTTGAGTTTGAGTTTATTAGGGTTTTACGCCGTTTTCAACTACCAGGGTCATATCGCGGCGGCTGGAGCACCTACCCATGGATTCCTGTTGTTTCTCAAACCAGTACTACCATAACACCCTTACCGAGCCTCCAGCTGCTCGCCCACTTAGGTTAACGATTTCAAACCCATTGGTGGGTGACAATTTTGTCAGAAAGCAAAAGACATTTTGAAATTCTACAAAAGAATACAATAACAGAACAGCAACATTACAACTGTGCAACACCAATGTTTGAATCATATTATCTTTTTTGTCCATCCCCCAGGATTGAACATTCAAGACAACACTCCACATTTCAGGTACGATTCTTAGTAGATAACTCAATCTAAATGTAAAAGGAAACTTTGACTTTTGTGAAATTGACATAGTACCTTTATAGTTTCATTTGCCATCTTTCAGTATATTAGTATGAAAAAATGGAGAGAAAATAAATAGTTGTGTAATTTTTTATTCAGTTAATGATATTGTTTTCTTCTCTATCTTTAACACAAAAGCTAGACCTACAATATATTTAGAACCAGACAATATTTTATTGACTTTTATTAATACCCCCATGAGTTATTACATCTTCATAACTTTTATATAAGAGACTGGATTTCTATCAAAAATATTATCTAAACACTCCCCATGGATAAACCTACAATGTGTGCATTCCTTTCATATTTCTTTTCATACCCTTTATGTTTCCCACATGTTTAATAAAGTTACATATTCTCATATGAGAATTATGTTTTTATTTGTACATCAAAACAATTAATGAAATAATGAATTATCATCACAGTACTGTACATGCATTGGCATTAAATACTCTTTGTTAACTTTTTCGCAATAAGCATAAATTTTCTTCTAGTATCACAACATTTTTCTGTGCTTTATCTATTAAGAATGTCAAAACAAGGCCTTGTTTGGGAAATGACAAAATTATGTCAAATTATGTCAGCAGCCGCTTTCAGATTAAACTGGTCTTCATTTTCTTAATCTGAACCCTTTCCCAAACAAGACCTGGTTTTGACGTCCCTAATAGAATTGGCTTGGGAAAACATTGAGACAAAAGAAGAAACTGCTGATAACCAGCAGTTTCTCCTTTTGCCTCAATATTTTCTTGGCTATAACATAAACATTTTGGCCTTTTATTATCATTTACTTTGTCGTCTGCAGCAGCTTTAAAATTAGACTGCCTTAAAATTTTGTCGTTTGGGAAAGGGTTAATATAGAAATAAATTAGCCTGCATTTCTTCTAGATAAGACAGAGAATTTCAAGGGAAAAGTGTAAAATTATGGAGGGGAATATCCGCCAATTCTTCTTCTTCTAAATTACATTAATATTGTGCTAAATTAATAGTTTTATTCGATTTTTTACAAGTGCATTCTCCCTAGTGCTAAATGCGTACTTCATATTTACAATTTTTGTCGGTCAAACGTAAGAAAAGTGGCATCAAATTTGTAAGTAAACACTAAGCAGTAAGGATTTGTACACAGGTAACAAGAAGATCTCAAAAGGCATTAGTACGAATGTAAAATGCATAAGCATGAATTTAGTAAGAATTCATATTCATATAACTGCGGGGAACCAATATCTTCGGTCGTTTCCGTAAGTTATCTCTGCGAGTGACGTCACATTTAACTTAATTTAACTTATTTTTTTCTCGTACTTTTTTAAATTTCTGAAGTTAATCTAAGCAAAATATTTCAAATGCGCATATATATTATTTAAAACAAATACGTTTAAGAATATTATTTCTTCAATTTAACTAATGGTTAACTTTGTAAATTATCATTTATAGTTTTTTATGTAGTTTACAAAGATATTAGAAAAATTGATAAGACAAAATATATAGACTCATTTGATTCACCCGCTGAGTGATGGTGTTCTTATAGTACAGTTATATTCAATCAACAAAACATGACTTTCTGTTATAGCAAAAGCTTACAACCATGATATATGATGCAGACATTCGTTCACAATTCCAGTGGTATAACCTATGAGGAAAAGCAGCAAAATGATGGAGCTGATCGCAGGGAATCGAAACATACCCTAATATGCCTAATTAGACCGAATGTGGCTTGGGCAACAGCATTGCCGAAATTCAAAGGGATGTGGTCATAGAAGCCAGGGATTTATGGCATCAGGCACACTGAGATCTTTAGCAAGATTTTTCCCCTGCAGATTAGTGCTCTGAGAAATCTTGGCATCAGCTTCAGTGATGGTTTAAATAAAATCAAGCCATTTGATGCATACTCTCGGTGTTTCCAGCTTCGTTGACGCTTCTACACTGTCCAATTTATCACAAAGTCCAGGGCCCGTATTCACCAACGCATTCTAAATTTATTCCAAGCAAAAGTCATCGTCATTTGCAAGTCAACTTAAAATAATCAATATTTTGTTAATAGTTGGTCAATTTCAATTTGGTTTAAAGCAGAGAGGGTTGAAAAATGCTAGGAATAAGCTGAACTTGATTGATTTTTGAAAAATCAACTGATAAAAAGTTATTGAAGATCAACCAACATTGGAAAATGTCTGTATTCAAACGAACGAAGCAATGGTTTGTATTCTTATTGTACTTGGGATAGTAAAAGACTGTTTGGAAAAGGATGAAAATGTGATATATTGAAATGAATGAGGGACCAGCACAATACTGGTTACCAGCATACTAACAAACCATGTCTTTACGTCTCTTCCCAGATATTTTCTATAACATAGGGGCCTTCTTATTAACTTTCATTTAATATTGTAGTCTAGAGAATGTATTCGGCTTTTCCAAAATGGGTTTGTATGCGTTTTCTTTATCATAGGCCTACCATCAGGACTAAAATTGTTTGAGAAAAGGGTTAACCGACTATAGATTTCGAAGCCTAGCTAACATTATGAGAGTTCAAGCTCCATAGGCCTACCAGTGACGGGTTTCAAAATAAGCAATAATTTCAAGGACAAGCTGCCATTGGAGTACCATCTTAGTTAAATATGATAATTCTCCAACGTATTACCAAGTCGTGCAGGCTGGTATAGGCCTAGGCCTAATCACCACAGGGAATCGACTGAAACAATATTTTCGATAATTTTCAATAACTCTGTCAATATAATTATGACCGAAATAAAATGACCTGAAGCAGAGAATGCGGGAAACGCCAGGGATTTGCTGAATACGAAGGATCGTGAAAAATCAGCTGATAAAAATGTTATTGACGACTAACCAAAACCAAAACAAACAAAACAAGAGGCCCAGGAGGGCCTGAATCGCTCCACTGGTTAAAGTGGAAGAATTATCCCACGATTTCTTGTAAGCCTTACACAGGGGCAGCCAAATCTTGATATTTGTGAATAAATTTTGAAAAGAGACTCAAAGAACATTCTTGCAAAGTCTGGTTACAATTGGCCTTATGGTTGATTTTTAAAGAATTTTCTTATGATTTCTGTAAGTCTGATAAGCCCCTTTCTCCCTGCCACAGCCACATTTTTTTGACAAATATAAAAATTTGTGAACAAATTTTAAAAAGAACGACTAAAGGCTCATTCCTGCAAAGTTTGGTTCAATTGGGCACACTGGTTGATTTTTTAAGAATTTTCTTATGATTTCTTTAAGTCTGATAAGCCCCTTCCTCCCTGCCATGGCCACATTTTTTGACAAATGTAAACAAGCTGAAAATTACACCAAGGCAAGATCTTATAGTCACCAACATTTTGTGAAAGTTTTGTTTAGATTTGTCAATATTTGTAGTTGCTAGAGTGAAATCAAAGTCAAAATAGAGTTGAAAATGGCAATTTTGTCAAATTCAAGGGCACATAACTCATGATATATAATTCCGATCAAGCTAAAAATTATACCCAGGCAGGATATTATGCTTATATATATTCTGTCCAAGTTTTGTCTTGATTAGTTGATATTTGTAGATTTTAGAGTAAAAATAAAGTCAAAACCAGCTATTTTTGACATTCAAGGGCAGATAACTCAGGTTATTCTGGTTCGATCAAAATTCTTTGAAGGAATCTGAGAAAGGGTCACCCAAGGATCATTCCTGTGAAGTTTGGTTGAAATACATCCAGTAGTTTCTGAGGAGAAGATTTTTAAAGAAAAAGTTAACGGACGGACGGACGGACGCACGGACGGACGGACGCACGCACGCACGACGGACACAACGCCATGACAATAGCTCGCTGGCCTTCGGCCAGTGGAGCTAAAAATCATAAAATCTACCACACTAGATGTAATCTAAATCTTAACGTTTGTCTACCTTCTCTTCTTAAAATAATGTTCAATTCGGTCAGTATTTTAAAAACAGATCTGGATCTAGATCTAGATCTTATTCTATTGAATATTTTCTATGGGCTAGGCTTGTTGTGACACGTGATTCTCGACCGTGATATGCATGTTGTTATTACCATCAAAGACATAGATCTTCCCTCACCTGCGCAATATCGTGTAGGCTTTTACAAAGTCACATCTCGACAAGAAAAGAAACCTTTGTTAAAAGCATTTTATTGTATTGTGTTCCCTCGCCATTTCAAAAATCATTTTTTCAATAAATAAGGGATAGTCATTAAAATTACTTCCCTTTATATCCCTTATTAAAACACTGAGCAATATAGCTTTTACTCATTTTATAGGATAAATAATCAAATTTCCGTATGTTTCTATGCAAAAATATATCGTTTATATAAGTACATCTACTTTAAGTGCTTCTGAGTGATCTAAAATGTTTGAATTGAAAATATTTTTTTAGACTTTTATATCAACAACTTTTCGCCCTTCGGCTGTAGCTGTAGCCAAACAAAATATACTTCCCTACCACCCTAAATTTGAATTGAGCCTCTTCCCTGGGCGGCCGATGTACATGGATGTAGGAAAAAAATCTAAAAGAATCAGACAAACTAATCTTTCTTGAAAGACTTTAGAATTTGGAACCATCTAACTCCGGTTTAGTCTTATGCTAGAAGAACGCACCAGGGTATATAGATTTTGAAGCCCAAGGCTAGGCTAGCATCATCAGGATTCAAGCTCTATACCCGAGAGTGCTTTCAAAATAATTTATTATTTTGAACGATAACCTAAGATATGATAATTATTCAATGTATAACGAAGACATGCAGGCTGGTATATACGCGGTAGGGAATAACGTGACACATTTCCAATGTTTTTCAATAATTATGTCAATATCATGACCTTTTAGGCAAAAAGATCTGAAGCAGACAGAGAAGGCGGGGTTACATAAATACAAAGGATCTTAAAAATCAGTCGATGAAAAAGTTATTGACGACAAATCAAAAAGGACCTCTACTGATAAGGCGAGAAATCTCCCTAAAAGGCTCAAATTGAAAAGTCATTTTTCAAAACATGCAAATTGATTATTATTTCGAACTGTATTGTTAGATATGTATCTAAATCATATGAAAACTGATTTTGTACGATCAAAACGATTCGACAGGTACAGATAACTCTTGGTTTCTGTACCTACCCCCAAAATTACATTTTCTTACCCCACCGTTATTCATTAAACCAGATTTAAGTTTTCTTTAGTATTATAAGCAAACAATTTTCTGTAAATGTAAGGACAATTGGTGTTGAAATCATAAACCATTTTTCAATTTGTCCTTAATGCGCATGCGCATCATTGAAACGAGTTTAAAGGCGAAATCTTCCCGCCAAAATTATGGCATATGGTATATGAGTACTATTTTTAGTATAAAAGTACGTTCCCCCCCGTGACCCAGCAAATCCTTTTTACCAAGGAAGCCTATGATCCAGTTACACAACATATGTCAATGGGAAGCTGGGTCAAGGGGGGGGGGGGAACGATGTTAGCCAGCCTTGGGAAGGTAGGTATGCCTCGGTTTTTGGCGGGAAAGTGCGCGTTTAAAGTTGTTTCAATGGTGCACATGCGCAATACGGACAAAACCAAAGCTGCCATATGATGTCAACACCATTTATCCCTGTATCTGTAGAAAATAAATTGCAAATAAAAATAAAAGAATCTTCAATTTACCTCTTTGAATACCGGTAGTGTAAGAAAACGAAACCATTTAGGTGGGTACTAAAATCAAGAGTTATCTGCACCTACAGAACTTTTAAAATGACATAAAAATCGGTGTTTATTTCCTTTATTTGTCTACCTAACCATAAAGCTTAATTTTGTTTCTCAATTTGTTAGTTTTGAGAATTGACCCATCGAGCTGAGCCTTTTAGGGAGAATTCTCGCCTTATCCGTAGAGGTCCTTTAGTTGGTCGACGATAACATTTTGTCAGATGGATTTTATGAAAATCTACCATGCATAACTCAACCTTAGCTAGTGTCTACCTTCATTGCTTCAAATCGTTTTTAAATTGGTCAGTATTAACAAAAATATGGAAGATATGTGATGATTCAAAATGTAGGCATAGGAGGGTGTAACTTAACGCGCTATCAACAAAAAGTTTTGTATATATATAAATTAAAAAATATTTTTTCAATTCCCAACGTTTTTAACCAGACAGAAACACTTCAACTAGATATGCATAAAAGAAATAATAGTTATTGCATGAAAGGCCTAAGCTTACAGTAATTTGATTATTTATTCCATAAAACGAGCAGATGTTATATTCTTTTTATAAAGAGATATAAAGGGAAGTAATATATCCATGTTTTATCCCTATCCCCAATTGAACCCAAGACCACATTCTTACGGAAAATCCCGAAATGAATGATATGTGTAGTGGAGTTATCTTCCTTCATTAGTAATTTGCGCTGAAAGGAAACCAGCGAATATATTACTAATGATGGAAGATAACTCGTTCTTATAAATGCAACTTGCTTAGTGTCTGTTTAGTACTTACTACTGCATACTTCAAATATTTTAATTTCACATTTCTAGTGCATACTTAGTAATTAATCTACTGCTTACTTACGATTTTGATTACACTTTTCTTACGTATGACCGTCAAGAATTGGGAGTATGAAGTACCCATTTGGAAGTTTGAAGTATGCATTTGGCACTAGGGCGAATGCACTTGCAGAAAATAGAATGTAGCATAATAGTAATGTGATTTAGCAGTAAGAAGAATTGACGGATATTCCCCTCCATATAAAATATTCAATAGCCATATCATATTTCTCTCAAACAGATAGTTTGGAGAACAAGATAATTTAAAAGTCAATACAAATAATATACAGTAAAGTTCCTATTATTGAAATGGGACCAGTGAACTTTCTACCATCGCTTTTATGCTTATGTAAAATTCTCTTTAGTGTCATTTGAAAGTTCAATAAATTACTCAATATTGGTACATCAAAACACAGTTAATATTGTTATATAATGTAATATTATGAAGACAATATCAATTTACTTTGGCATTTTAAAAGCAGCAAAAACATTTTCCCTAAAATGAAGCTGTAGGCCCTATGTAAAGGCAAACCACATGACCTGTGTTTAAAACCCATTTAGTTGCAGTTCACTTCTATGTATAGGAATGAAAAAATCCAATCTTTGTCAATTTTCAAAATTTAATGGACAAACTGCATTTTAACTTTCGATGCTAGATTGCTGATAATGCCAATCAATTTTCCAACAATAGCATATCTTTGATTCAATTGAAATTGCTGTCAATAAATATTAAGAATATATCCTTAAATTATGAGGAAAGGTAAGAAAGCATAATTGGGGATAAGTGGTGAAAACAGCATTTTCTCTGCTTTTTAACCAATTACCAGGTGGCAATTTTTTTTTACTTGTCCATATTCAATGCTTTTGAGGCATCTGTAAGACAAAATATGTTTGTAATATTTTGATGAAACTAGCCCCTGATTCTGAAAAGGTCAGCATTTTGCTGGTTCCTGTTTCATATAATTTGATAAGCTCATACATTATTCTCTTTCATCAATCAAACATCCTTTGGGAACCAATCATGCAAACCAAAAATGCTTTTTATAAAATAATTTCTCCCCAGTACATTTGAATAATCCTGTCAGACAGCAAATAATTCAATCCTTTACATAATAATACAAAGTTTTAAAGTCTTAAAAGACGGATATCCTGTGGAATTATTGAAAATATTTGACCTGGGATCTGGTAAAAGGTCCCTTACAGCTTTTGAGCCCAACATGGTTCCAGATCAGCCTGCGTATACACGCAGTCTGATCAAGAACCATGTTGTTCTCTAATAGCTTTTCCATTACATGTAGAAACCATATGACAGCAGCATCAATTCTCGTCAGACGACTTTATCACAGGCTGATATTGAAACATGGCTGTCTCAAATTGTATAAGTCCCATTTTCAAGATCCCGCTCAATTGTATTTCTCTGAATTATATTCTTAGAGAGCTAAAAAGCTCAATTGGTAGACAAGTTTGACTTTTACTCTTTCACAAATGATGTAAATTGTATGCTATCAACTTCAAAAGTATTGAAGATGACATATCATTGCAACAAATAGCTGACAATGTAAACACAGTGAGGAATCATGTGACACTACAATTTCAGATAATACTCAACAAGAGTGCCATGGTCACAATATACACCGACACTCCCAGAGACTAAGTTTAAGGGGGCATAACTCACGCAAAAATCAAAGAACCGTAAAATCCTTCCTTCATGCACATCTACCAATTGAGGTGATAACATGGACCAAGTTTCAAAAAGATCCAGCCAGAAACTTAGGAGGAGTTGCGCTCACAAGAAAAATGGACGGATGTACGGACGGATCGACAGACATACAGACGGATGGACAGACATACGGATGGATGGACAGACGGAGAAGATGACGCAAATATACAAATGCCTCCGGCGGCGTATATAAATTATGTTAAAAAAATTCATGTGACCAATATAGATTAAGTTTACAGTAGAGAAGGTAGGAAATGTCAGGATTTTTTTCTATATTTGTCAAGTGCTGCATTTTCAAATAGGAACAGTAAAATTTATATCTTTGCAATTTTCGAAAGGGATAAGATTGTGAGACTCCTATAACAGGTTATACTCATTTATGCATATTGGTTATACTCTTTTTTCCAACAAAAACTTTCATGAAATAATTTTTAGCTTCAACATGTGAAAAACAAGAGGCCCAGGAGGGCCTGAATCGCTCCACTGGCTAAAGTGGAAGAATTATCTCATGATTTCTTGTAAGCCTTACACAGCCAAATCTTGAAATTTGTGAATAAATTTTGAAGAGAGACTCAAAGAACATTTTTGCAAAGTCTGGTTCAAATTGGCCCAATGGTTGATTTTTAAAGAATTTTCTTATGATTTCTCTAAGTCCGATAAGCCCCTTCTTCCCTGCCACGGCCACTTTTTTTGACAAATGTAAAAAATTGTGAATAAATTTTGAAAAGAGAGACTCAAAGAACATTCCTGCAAAGTCTGGTTCAAATTGGCCCAATGGTTGATTTTTAAAGAATTTTCTTAAGATTTTTTAAGTCTGATAAGCCCCTTTCTCCCTGCCACAGCCACATTTTTTGACAAATGTAAACATTTGTGAACACATTTTGAAAAGAATGACTCAAGGCACATTCCTGCCAGGTTTGGTTCAAAATGGCCCAATGGTTGATTTTAAAGAATTTTCTTATGATTTCTTTAAGTCTGATAAGCCCCTTTCTCCATGCCACGGCCACATTTTTTGACAAATGTAAAAATTTGTGAACACATTTTGAAAAGAATGACTCAAGGTACATTCCTGCCAGGTTTGCTTAAAATTGGCGCAATGGTTGATTTTTAAAGAATTTTCTTATGATTTCTTTAAGTCTGATAAGCCCCTTTCTCCATGCCACGGCCACATTTTTTGACAAATGTAAAAATTTGTGAACAAATTTTGAAAAGAATGACTCAAGGCACATTCCTGCCAGGTTCGGTTAAAATTGGCCCAATGGTTGATTTTTAAGGAATTTTCTTATGATTTCTCTAAGTCTGATAAGCCCTGCCCTGCCACGCCCACATTTTTTGACGAATCAAAAATTCGCGAACAAATTTTGAAAAGGGTCACTCAAGGAACATTCCTGCCAAGTTTGGTCAAAATTGGCCCACTGGTATAAGAGGAGAAGATGTTTAAAGAAAAAGTTAACGGATGGACGGACGCACGACGGACACAACGCCATGACAATAGCTCGCTGGCCTTCGGCCAGTGGAGCTAAAAAACAAAACAAGAAGCAATCAACCTTTGGCACAGATCCATACAAGGCCAACATTTACAAATGATACCCATTATAAAGGTGGCCAATATGGCCAAAAAGTTCTACAAAATATTTCTGATAGTAGACATTGTGATACTCTCATTACTAAAATAATCAGTCATGTTTAATAAATCACTTTCATCCTTTTTTCCAAACACAGAAAGTTTGAAGTGTTGCAATCTTACAGTCACTGCAGAAGACAAAATGGATGTTACTAAAGATAAATTCTATCAGTAATATAGCCTAGAAAACATTGAGGCAATAGAAGAAAATGCTGATTATAAGAATTTTTTTCTGCTTGAATGTTTTCCTAAACCTTTTCTATTATGTATGCCAAAATCAGGTTTTGTTTAGGGAAAGGATTAAAGACAGTGAATAGTTAAGAAATAAGTTCAGTAGGGAAAAATATAACCCTAACTTTTTAACGTTTTAAAAATTTCTTTCCTACATATTTGTTTCTGCAAAGATACAATGAATAGATCCTAAAAAAGTCTTATATCATCAAGAATGACCAATGAAAGGTTTCAATTCTTTGAAACACAACAATCAGTTACCATACCACATCAAGTTATTCTCCAAGAAAATTTTATGAGCGACAATAAATGGCAGAAAACCAGCATTTCAAAAGAAAACCAGACTGATGCACAGCTTGGCAAATATATGCACTATCAACCCTTTCTAAAAACAGTGACGCCTATTGACTCCTGTAAGTGTCAAAACTTTGGAAAATATTGAAAAATGCTGATCATATCATTGAAAAATGATGCTCCATATTTTTTACCAAAATGTATGACAGAGAATTTTCATTCTGATAAGAAAATTTCTGCAATACCTTTAAATTTCAACTGGACAAAAATTTTGTATTTTGGTAAGATAAATACATTTTATTTAGGTAGAGGATATGTATGACAACACATCGACGGCTCATTGTGAAACGGTTGTAACTGCCTATATGTTTATAGGCAGTTACAACCGTTTTGCTCTGAGCCATCAACATGGTAAAACATAAAATAAAGGATCACAATGTAGCAAGGGGTAAAATTTCTTTGAGGAAACAAAGTATTTTCTTGCAATCTTTACAGAACAGTTACAAAGACACAAGCCAATACTTATGATACAAAAACATTTCCTTGGCACAGAGTCACTGTGGTTATAAATGATGTTCATTGGAAAACGGGACACTTTGCCCAGTAAATTAAAAGAACATTTCCAAATACGCAGACACCACCATACTTTCATTATTATAGCAATCAATCATGCTTTCTTTTGATATATATTTAATATTTCTCCTCCGAGGTTGCAAGAAATAGGTCTCAACCCTTTCCCAAACAAGACCTGCTTTTTGACGTCCCTAATAGAAAATGCTTGGGAAAATATTGAAACAAACGAAGAAACTGCTGATAACCAGCAGTTTCTCCTTTTGTCTCAATATTTTCTATGCCATATTTTACAAAAATCCTATCTTTAGTAACATTCATTTTGTCATTTGTGGCAGTTTTTGAAGTGGATTACTCTAACATGTTGTCGTTTGGGAAGGCCTTAATATGGGATAATAGTCTACAAATAATAATGGGCAAGATTTGACTCTAAAACACATGTTCTTTTTCCCTCTTGTTGGTGTTGCTTTGTTTATGTTTATATTATGATTTATATTGTTTTGCAAGATTAACCCGGTACATCTGCATATGTAATGACCCCACTTCGGCAATGTTTTGTTAAGACACTCAACTAACGGACTTTGCGCACGAAAATTAATCAGTATCAGTTTAATGTTGTCCGACAATACTACTTTTTGTTGTTAAACCTGTACAAATACAAGCATAATTTGCCATAATAATGTTTTGTTTAAAATTGAATGGCTATTAAATATTAAAATGATATACATGTCTATGATTTAAAAATTATATTTTTTACATACTTCAAGCCATCTGTGCATAATTTTCAAGGTTCTGTGGACTATGATAAATTTCCCAAAATTCTGTATACCCAAATAGTTTGTACACCCTTTTTTTTAAAAAAAAAAGAAATTTTCAAACATATCCAAAATTTTAAACGCAAAAACATAATTTCCAAAATTTCTGATAATAGGTTTTGTATTTCTGACTTTGAACATACTTCATTGCACTCAATGAGGACCACTTGAACTGGTCATTTAAAATAAAATACAAAGGATACGTAAGGTCTCTGGTTCACCTTTATCTAGACAGTCTCGTATCTCATTTATCTCCGTGTTCAGCCCCGGCTGCTGGAACAGGTCCTCCTGAAATGACAAGATATGCTTGACGTATGACCTTGAAATTTGACCTTGACAATCAATCTCATTTATCTCCATGTTCAGCCCCGGCTGCTGGAACAGGTCTTCCTGAAATGACAAACAATATGTGCTTGGCGTATGACCTTGAAATTTGACCTTGACTATCATTTCTCTCGGTGTTCAGTCCTGGCTGCTGGAACAAGTCTTCCCGAAATAATAGAAACAAGAGGGCCAGAATGGCCCTATATCGCTCACCTGAAAGAAGTTTGTGACATGCCCACTTTTTTGTACAAATCATAAATTTGTGAACATATTTTGAAAAGGGTCACTCAAGGAACATTGTTGCCAAGTTTGGTTCAAATTGGCCCAATGCTTCATTTTTAAAGAGTTTTCTAATGATTTCTCTAAGTCTGATAACACTGCCCTTCCACACCCACATTATTAGACGACAAAGAAAATTTGTGTACGCATTTTTTTAAAGTCACTCAAAGAAAATTCTTGCTAAGTTTCGTTCAAATTGGCCCAATGTGTTTTTAAAGAATTTTCTTAGGGTGTCTCTAACTTCAATAAGCCACGCCCTGCCACGCCCTGCCACGCCCGCTTTATCTGACTAATCGAAATCCGCAAACAAATTTTAAAAAGAGTCACCCATAGAATAATTCTATTAAGTTTGGTTCAAATTGGGCCAACGGTTGATTTTTGAAGAATTTTCTTAGGATTTCTCTAAGTCAGAGAAGCCATATCCTGCCACGCCCACTTTTTCTGACATATCAAAAATTTGCGAACAAGTTTTGAAAAGAGTCACCCAGGGAACATTACTGCCAAGTTTGGTTCAAATTGGACCAACGGTTGATTTTTAAAGAATTTTCTTAGCATTTCTCTAAGTCCAATAAGCCACGCCCACTTTTTTTGAAGAATCAAAAATTTGCGAAAAAGTTTTGAAAAGGGTCACCCAAGGAACATTTCTTCCAAGTTAGGTTCAAATTGGCCCAATGGTTGATTTTTAAAGAATTTTCTTAGGATTTCTCTAAGTCTGATAAGCCGCGCCCTGCCACGCCTACATTTTTTGACGAATCAAAAATTCGCAAACAAATTTTGAAAAGAGTCACCCAAGGAACATTCCTGCCAAGTTTGGTTCAAATTGGGCCAACGGTTGATTTTTAAGGAATTTTCTTAGAATTTCTCCAAGTCCAATAAGTCACGCCCTGCCACGCCCACTTTTCCTGACAAATAAAAAATTCACCAACAAATTTTGAAGAGTGTCACCCAAGGAACATTTCTGCCAAGTTTGGTTCAAATTGGGCCAATAGTTGATTTTTAAAGAATTTTCTTAGGATTTCTCTATGTCCGATAAGCCACGCCCTGCCACGCCCACTTTTCCTGACAAATCAAACATTCACCAACAAATTTTGAAGAGTGTCACCCAAGGAACATTTCTGCCACGTTCAGTTCAAATTGGGCCAATGGTTGATTTTTAAAGAATTTTCTTAGGCTTTCTCTAAGTCCGATAAGCCACGCCCTGCCACGCCCACTTTTCCTGACAAATCAAACATTCACCAACAAATTTTGAAGAGTGTCACCCAAGGAACATTTCTGCCAAGTTTGGTTCAAATTGGGCCAATGGTTGATTTTTAAAGAATTTTCTTAGGATTTCTCTAAGTCCGATAAGCCACGCCCTGCCACGCCCACTTTTTTTGACGAATCAAGAATTTGCGAACAATTTTTGAAAAGGGTCACCCAAGGAACATTTCTGCCAAGTTAGGTTCAAATTGGCCCAATGGTTGATTTTTAAAGAATTTTTAGCTCACCTGAGCTCAACGAGCTCAAGGGGAGCTCTTAGGGTCAGTCACTATCCGGCGTCCGTCGTCCGTCGTTCGTCGTCCGTCGTCAACAATTTCTTTAAACATCTTCTCCTCCTCAACCACTGGGCCAATTCTTTCCAAACTTGGCAGAAATGTTCCTTGGGTGACCCTTTTCAAAATTTGTTCGTGAATTTTTGATTCGTCAAAAATTGTGGGCGTGGCAGTGCAGGGTTTATCAGACTTAAAGAAATCATTAGGAAATTCTTCAAAAATCTTCTCCTCCTCAACCACTGGGCCAATTCTTTCCAAACTTGGCAGAAATGTTCCTTGGGTGACCATTTTCAAAACTTGTTCGTGAATATTTGATTCGTCAAAAATTGTGGGCGTGGCAGGGCGGGGCTTATCAGACTTAAAGAAATCATTAGGAAATTCTTCAAAAATCTTCTCCTCCTCAACCACTGGACCAATTCTTTCCAAACTTGGCAGAAATGTTCCTTGGGTGACCCTTTTCAAAATTTGTTCGTGAATTTTTGATTCGTCAAAAATTGTGGGCGTGGCAGGGCAGGGTTTATCAGACTTAAAGAAATCATTAGGAAATTCTTCAAAAATCTTCTCCTCCTCAACCACTGGGCCAATTCTTTCCAAACTTGGCAGAAATGTTCCTTGGGTGACCATTTTCAAAACTTGTTCGTGAATATTTGATTCGTCAAAAATTGTGGGCGTGGCAGGGCGGGGCTTATCAGACTTAAAGAAATCATTAGGAAATTCTTCAAAAATCTTCTCCTCCTCAACCACTGGACCAATTCTTTCCAAACTTGGCAGAAATGTTCCTTGGGTGACCCTTTTCAAAACTTGTTCATGAATTTTTGATTCGTCAAAAATTGTGGGCGTGGCAGGGCGGGGCTTATCAGACTTAAAGAAATCATTAGGGAATTCTTCAAAAATCTTCTCCTCCTCAACCACAAGGCCAATTCTTTCCAAACTTTGAAGAAATGTTCCTTGGGTGACCCTTTTCAAAACTTGTTCGTGAATTTTTGATTCGTCAAAAATTGTGGGCGTGGCAGGCCGGGGCTTATCGGACTTAGAGAAATGATGTGAAAAATCTTTAAAAATCAATTACCTGGCCAATTTGAATCAAGCTTGGCAGAAATGTCCCTTGGGTGACCATTTTCAAAACTTGTTCGTGAATATTTGATTCGTCAAAAATTGTGGGCGTGGCAGGGCGGGGCTTATCAGACTTAAAGAAATCATTAGGAAATTCTTCAAAAATCTTCTCCTCCTCAACCATTGGGCTAATTCTTACCAAACTTGAAAGGAATGTTCCTTGGGTGACCCTTTTCAAAACTTGTTCGTGAATTTTTGATTTGTCAAAAATTGTGGGTGTGGCAGGGCGGGGCTTATCAGACTAAAAGATATCTTTAGGTAATTCTTCAAAAATCTTCTCCTCCTCAACCACAAGGCCAATTCTTACCAAACTTGGCAGAAATGTTTATCTGGTGACCCTTTTCAAAACTTGTTCGTGAATTTTTGATTTGTCAAAAATTGTGGGCGTGGTAGGGCGGGGCTTATCGGACTAGGAGAAATCATGTGAAAAATCTTTAAAAATCAATTATTCGGCCAATTTGAACCAAACATAGCAGGAATGTCCCTTGAGAGACTGTATTCAACACATGTTCATGAATTTTTAATTGGGTGAAAAACATCGGCTTACAGGGTGGAGCTTACCAGACTTCAAGAAATCGTTAGATGATTCTTCTAAAATCTTCTTCTCCTTAACCATCAGGCAATTCGTTACCAAACTTGGCAGAAATGATCATTGGGTGACTCGTTACAATATCTGTTTGAGAATATTTTATTCGTCAAAAAAAGTGGTCTTGGCGGGGCAGGGCTTATTGGACTTAACAAATTCATGAGAATATTCTTTAAAAAAGTAATTATAGGGCTAAGTTGAACCAAACCTTACAGGAATGTGCCTTGAGTGACTGTCTTCAATACATGGTTGGGAATTTTTGATTAATTGAAAAAATGTGGGCATGGCAGGGTGGGGCTTGTTGATTTTTAAATGAGTTATGTCCTTTTGTTGAAAATTGGTATTTTTCGCAACATTTACATGTGTTGTTTGGTCTGTTGATTTGTTTGTTTGCTCTTTTTCCCAATTGATCAGATCACAGTTCAAATGAAATGTACTTCTCAAAATGCACAAAAACAGTGCTGTTTGGGGGTATGATCACTTTCAGTGATATTCTAGTTTACAATAATTTAATATGACAATACTGACATGTATATTTGTTTACAACAAAACCTATATTGTACACAATCAAATACACGAAGAACTCAGGTGAGCGATATCAGTGCCTTTCAGGCACTCTTGTCTTAGGTGAGTGACCACAATAGCTCCCCATGAGCACTTCATGCTCAGGTGAGCTAACAAAGGTATTTGCCACCATTAAAATTGCTATTCTTTTTAAAATCTCCCTTGACCTAAATCTCATTTATCTCCATACTCAGTAAGTAAGTAAGCAGCCCATTGTTGCTGGAACACATCCTCCTGTAATGACATGTATTTGTGACACAAATATGCCTCTGACATAGCTAATTGTGTAAACTATGACCTTGACCTTCGACCTTGAAATTGAATCTGGTTTCATCTGGGTTCAAACTTGGCTGCGTGAACAGATCTTCCAGTTTTCCCTTGACTTTATCTCGAGGGGGTAATCATAATGGCAATTATTGAGAAAGAGAAACACTTGTAACATGCATTTTTATGACCTAAAATAGTGACAGTCAATTTTAACCCTTTCCCAAACAAGACCTGGTTTTGACGTCCCTAATAGGAAAGGCTTGGGAAAATATTGAGGCAAAGAAGAAACTGCTGATTACCAGCAGTTTCTTCTTTTGTATCAATATTTTCTTGGCTATATCACACACAATTCAGATATCTATTAACACCCGTTTTGTCGTCTACAGCAACTTTTGAATTTGACCACCCTAAAATTTTGTCGTTTGGTAATGGGTTAAGCGTGTTTTGAGACAAGATTTCCAATTTGTCTTTTTTCTGTCATTGCAGACGATCTTTAATGTATAATTTTGCACACTCTGATGAACTTCAAAGCAAAACAAATTACAGAAATTCTCATCAAAATATTTCTTGAGTGTCAAAAAATAAGATGAGAATTTGGAAATACCGGAAATGAGTTAACACACCCAATGGAATTGATCCAGTAAAATGGTACACTTTTTCTTCCAGACGACTCAAGTAATGCGACAATTCACACTTTCTGCAGACTAGAAAGAATTCTTATACACCTTTTTGTAATCTCATTCTAGACTAGATTGTTGACTTCAAAAAGATGATTTAACCTTTTGCCAAACAAGTAAAAACTTTATTTTGCATGGTCCTTTCTGAAAATGTTACTTTTCTTGTGTGTAAGAAGATCGTGGGTAAAAAGTATTCTTTGCATTGTATAACATAATGAGATTAAAGTATTTCATTTAGCCATTACCAGACGGCAAAATTTTAGAATTTTCCAAATTCAAAGATGTTGCAAAAGACAATTTCAATTGAATGAAATTTTTACATTTATTGGTCTGTTTGAGTAGAAAACATTGTAGAAAATGAAGAAATTGCTTGTGACAAGCAATTTCTTTATTTTCAACAACATTTAATTTTTCCACATTTATCTTGTAATGCCTCAAAAGTAGTCACTGTATGGAAATGGGTCAAGTTGCATGAATCAAGTGATATCAATGGCATCTTTATCTTACATAATACAACACTCTCTTTCACAGAGGCTCTTGCATATCGCCTCTGTTAGGAGATTGTAAGAGTACAGAAAATAGTCCCATTTTAATTAGGAAGAATAAGAAAATAGTCCCATTTTAACCCATTACCAAACGACAAAATTTTAGGGCGGTCCAAATTGAAAGAGTCTGCAGACGACAATTTCAAGTGAATGGAATTTTTAATAATAAGGTCTTTTTGGATGGAAAACATTGTGGGAAATGAAGAAATTGCTTGTCACAAGCAATTTCTTCATTTTCCATGATGTTTTCCATAGCCATTTTTTGTGTGGAGTCAATAAGAGTCATTTTGTGGTAAAGGGTCAATTAGATCAATGCTAAAAATTTGAGAGAACTTCTGAAGCAAACAGAACAATATTTTCTTTCTCTAATGTATAATTCAAGAAATAAAACATTTACAAAGTAACTGAAGACATTTTTCTTCCGTAGACCACAATTTGTGGACTCTAGCAGAGGTAGCCCCTTGCAGAGATGATATGTGAAGAGCAACTAACAATCACTCTGCACGGAGATTGATAATTCAAGTCAAATATTTTTCATCAGACTGAGAGTCTGTATTATTTAACCCTTTCCCAAAAAAGACCTGGTTTTGATGTCCCTCATAGAAAAGGCTTGGGAAAACATTGAAACAAAAGAAGAAACCACTGATTGTCTCAATATTTTCTATGTCACATTTTACACAAATCCTATCTTTAATAAAATCCATTTTGTCATATGTGGTAGCTTTTGAAGTGGATCGCCCTAAAATTTTGCCATTTGGGAAAGGGTTAAATCTTGGAGACACTAAACATAGATTCCTATGTAAAGATTTGCATACACATACTAATTTAATTACCCTACAAGAAATGTTCTACATATTACATTACATACAAGACAAAAATGTCAACCATCAAAATTAATTGCCACATAATTTGATACCACCCTAGACATCTCCAGTCAAATAGAGTTCGGAAATTGTCCTTTACATTGCAACCAATGTCAAATGTTTCCTTACCCTTTCCTTATCGACATTATATAAAGCTGCCAATAGCAACAAACATGTACAATATAGCATAAAAAAATATTGAGGCAAAAGTAGAAAATGCTTCTTTTATCTCAACGTTTTCCCAAACTTTTCTGGTAGGTACACCAAAACCATGTCTTGTTTAGAAAAGGATTAAATCTCAAAGAAATTGAACACAGATTCCTATGTCAAGATTTGCATACACATACTTATTTGATTACCCTACAAGCCATCCCCTACATATTACATTACATACAAGACAAAAATGTCAACCATCAAAATTAATTGCCACATAATTTGATGCCATTGGAGACATCTCAAGTCAGATAGAGTTCCGAAAAATTGTCCTTTGCAGTGTGACTAGTATCAAATGTTTCTTACTCCTTACCAAAGAAAAATGACATTATTTGAAGCTTAGCAATGATGTTGCAGACACCAAAATATGTGTTACCATGCCACTAGCAGAATATTGTGTACGCTTACATGTGGGAAAAAAATGGGAAAAGCTAGTAATCAGCTCTTTCCTTCCTCTGAATGTTTAACAAAACTTTTTCCTAGCAGTACTAAACTGTCCTTACAAATGAAATGGATTTTCCTGGAAGTAATTTTAGATCTTCTTACAATAAGTGTTGTTTATGTAAGAGAAAGTACAATGTCATTATTAGTTCATTACCTTATGTAATTTACTATTCCATTATATATAGGCAGCTCTATTCCTAGAGCCATTAATCAAATGTATTTAATGGGTAATCATTAACCTTTTAATGGTTACATGACTATATTGGGGGATGGGGCAAAACTATTACAAGAGAACATCAGTACAAGTATGCACAATTATTAGTAATTCCATTAATATGATAGCAACTCCCAAAGTAAAGTTCAAACTTTCATGTACTTGGGAGTAACTATATCATGTTAATGGAAATTATGAACATTGATAATAACTTGAACATTGATAATAACTTGCCATAAAATGCAAGTTTATACTATCAACAGAAATTGACCAAACGCCAATCGACAGATCGCTCTGCCCAACATAGAATTCAAGACAAACAATGGGAATGTGATTGTTTATAGGGACATTTTATCCAGTTAATCGTGACGTTAATTCGGACGAACAAAATAGTATTTCGTAGGTGTTGTTATAAAATCTCGTAACTACGGCTTGATTTAATCCGTAGTTACAAGATTTTATAACAACACTGACGGTTTATCAAAACATAACAGTAAACCTAGTCTATTGTTAGCACAAAATTCTTTGCCGTTGGCATGTTGATTGTTTTGATTGTCAGTCGATAAATCGATACAATAACACGTGCAACGAAGAACAATTGGGGCATGACATTTTTCTGATCGTCCATTGGCTAATAGATGTTTTTGATTGACAGTCAGCGTTTGGTCAATTATTTTTGTCTCCTCGCTTTTTTATTTGGGCTGGTGTACGATTTTTATTTTTTATTTTTTTTGACAATTTGACAATTTCGTTGTTTGGGACAATTACATCATAATTACAAACCTTAGTTTTGAAAAAAAAAAAAAAATGTTTTTTTAGCATTTTATTGCCTCAGCAGTCTAAACAAGATACAAATTCTACATATCAAAGTTAATGGTTTGCACATTTTGTATCAAGATATGGGGCAATAGGTGCCAAACAATTACTGTTAATGTTAAAACAGGGGCGACAGGGATATTGATTCCGCGGGCCTATAAGCGACATAGTTAATGGAATTTATCTGCCCTAACAAACATGTCAGTTATCATTTATACATGATTAATGTCCTACAAATATTTGCTCGCCGGATCTCGAGGGAGAAAATTGCTGGGTGCAATCTTTGAGGTTAACCATGCCATTGCCAAACAGCTAGTATCCATTACCAAATATTGTTTTTTACTTGAAAACAGTATGTAGCCTGTCATTAAGAAAAGGGCCTCATTGCATGCATGGAAACACTTTCATACTGTTTTTGACACCTTTTGCCCTGCATCAGTTTTTATATATTTCAAACAATAATTATCAAATTGGATTAGTGTGTCAAAAAATAATTCTTTCTGTTTTAACCCTTTCCCAAACAAGACCTGGTTTTGACGTCTGTAACAGAGAAAGACTTTGGAAAACATTGAGACAAAAGAAGAAACTGCTGATAACCAGCAGTTTCTTCTTTTGTCTCAATATTTTCTGTGCCATATTTTACGCAAATCCTATCTTTAATTTCATCCATATTGTCGTCTGCAGCATTTTTCAAATTGCACCACCCTAAAATTTTGTCTTTTGGGAAAGGGTTAAATCTAATTTGTTGGCTCCAAATACCAAATCCTGTCAAACAACTACATGTATTGCTTGGAAGCCCCGTGAATCATTATAATACTCAAGAAAGCTCTGTTTTAAAATGATAATAAATGTTTAGCACCTATTACACTCCATCAATGCTGGATATATTTCATACCATTAGCAATTTAGATTGTGTCGGAAATGTACATTTTAATGACTTGGAAAACATCCATTAACCCATTACCAGACAGAATAATTTTAGACTCATCCAAATTCAAAAATGCTGCAGATGAAACATTCAAGTGAATGAAATTAGATATTTTTTTGTCATTCTGTCTGGAAAACATTGGTGAAAATGAAGAAATTGCTTATAATAAGCAATTTCTTCATTTTACATGATGTTTTACAAAGCCACATCTTTTGGGGAATGAAAAGGTGTCAACCAGTCATTATGTGGGAATGGGTAAAGCAGTTTCAATTGCCTTAACCCTTTCCCAAACAAGACCTGGTTTTGGCGTCCCTAATAAAAAAAGCTTGGGAAAACATTGAAACAAAAGAAGAAACTGCTGATAACCAGCAGTTTCTCCTTTTGTCTCAATATTTTCTATGCCATATTTTACACAAATTCTATCTTTAATAACATCCATTTTGTCATTTGTGGCAGTTTTTGAAGTGGATCCCCCTAAAATTTTGCTGTTTGGGAAAGGGTTAATGAAGCCAGTGCAATAAGTCACTTCATTATCTGCTTCAGAGTATCAATTTTTCAATCAACCTCCTCATTTGATTGTTTAGCACTTATTTACTTATTTGTCACTTATACCCCCAAAGAATAAGTTTTCCCATTATTTCTACTTTACCATTTAGCAGCTATTCCTCTATGGTAATAAGTTTTTTTTCCTTTAACGCATAACCAGACAAAATTCAAAGATGATGCAGACGACAATTTCGAGTGGATGGAATTGAATATTTTTAGGTCTTTTTTGGCAGAAAACATAGTAGTAAATGAAGAAATTGCTTGTCACAAGCTATGTAGCCGAGTATTGGACACTAATTTACGCTCAGTGAGTTACTATAATTGATAGTGACCTATCGGCCAATATCGTGATAAATGTGTTTACAAATTAGTTAGGATGTCGTCTAAAATAATTACATAGTTTCTCCTTGTTATTTGCTAAATACATTTAACCATTTTCCCCACATAAATCTAGTCTTGATGTCCCTGAATAGCGCCGTTTTTCATCAAAACTCAACTGCAGCTTGTTTTAAGCTGCATTTACAAGATTTTTGTTGAAAAGCAACAACTGGCATCCAAATAGTCTTTAGAATAGCCACACTTAGACTGCCATCAAAAGCTAAATAGCTGCGTATTGGACACCATTTTAAGCTAAATGAATTACTATAATTGAAAGTGACCTATTGGCCAATATCATGATAAATGTGTTCACAAATTAGTTAGGATGTTGTCTAAAATAATTACATAGTTTCTCCCTGTTATTTGATAAATATAGTTAACCCTTTCCTATATTAACCCTGATTTTATGTCTGTTACAGAATCCTTTTGAATATATTGAGTCGACTATAGAAAAGATGCTTGATAACAAGTATTTTCTCTTTTTGTCTTTTTTACCATTCTAATACCATGCCGGTCTTATCTTGCATTTTAGGTAGTTTTTAATTTTTTGTGTGTAACTCTTTTAAATTAGAATCAGTCTAATTTGTGTAGTTTGGAAGGATTAATTTTTGGAATACACAGAGGTCATAATAGCCATATATATCACTCATTCTAGTCAATAGGTTAATTAAGAGATTGCTAGCCATGTCCAATTAAACCAGATCTCTTTTGGACAAATATGACAGTACTAAGCACATAAACATGGTACAAAAACATAAGCTGAGTACCGAATATGTACACAATGTGTATCAAAAGTTAACTGATGGTGTCCATATTGCCATTACATGGTCATCAAGTTGCCAACACTCTTTGGACAAACATGCTACACAGTACTAAAAACATTAACATGGTACAAAACACTCAAACATATAAAATCTGTAGAAATACATACAGTTACGCTAAGTACAAATACATATACTTAGTTAAAAAATACAGTACAAATCACAAAACCACTATACAGATATGCTTACCTGATGTCGTCCATATTGCCATATATGATCCACAAGTTTCCAGATCTCTTTAGGACACATCAATAATGAAGTACCAGATGTTAAAACACCTACGCTGTTTAAACTTCCTGGCTGTTCCTGCAATGGAAATAATAATTTTTAATGGTATTCAAAACAAGCCCTCATTTCCATATCCCTTACAAGCAAGCCCTCCTTTTTCATGTCCTTATCAGTAATCCTTTGTTTTCACCATCAGCGATGGCTTCGGAAAGAATTGGTAGGTACTGCCCTATTGAGTGACCCATTTTGTGAAAAGGTGTTTCCATTTATTTTCTTAGTTTCCAGGTTTCACGTATAGCCTTGCAAAGCGTATTCTAGACTCATCATAAACAATATGACCTAACATTGGCATTGGTCTCATAGAGTGGATCTAGATCCAGTGATTTTTTTTCTTAAAAAACGGTCGTTATTGGGCCCCTTTCCCCTCTCTGAGGAATATACTTTTTTCCCCCATTTCAGAGAAATTTTCCCCTCCTGGAACTAGATTTTTTGTTGCAAAGAAAAAGCCAAATTATATTTAGATTCTAGGCATCTCTAGCAGTTCTAATGGTTGTTTGAAGGTCCCATTATGATATACAAGCAAGTTAAATGCATTTATAACACAGTATTTGAAAGTATAAGCATGTATTGAAATTTCCCCTTTTTGGGCGTTCACGCGCAAATTTTCCCCCACCTATGGGCCCTGACCCCTTTCCCCCAAAATTAAAAATAAACACTGAGATCTAGAGAGCGCAAAGGTGCATGCTGATCTGGATCAATGTTGGTCTCAAATGCTACAACGGCCCCTTTTCCACATCTTATGTCCATTATTATCAATTTGTCTAAAAGCTTAAATTGTTGTCCTATAAATAATCTTGCTGACCTACAGAGTTCCAGACTAAAATTGACATTAGGTCAATCATAACAAATTATGTGTGGCTTCTTTTCAAATTGCTTAACCCATTACCAAACGGCAAAATTTATGACTGTTCCAAGTTCAACGATGTTGCAGACGACAATTTCAAATGAATGGAATTCTACATTTTTTTTGTCTTTTGGGGTAGAAAACACTGTGGGAAATGAAGAAATTGCTTGTCACAAGCAATTTCTTCATTTTCCACAATGTTTTCCAATGCCATTATTTTGTAGAGAATTAAAAAGTCATTGTGTGGTAATGGGTTAACTAGATACCAGAGTCCTCAAATCAACCGAAGTTTAGGACAGACAGACAGACAGACAGACAGGGGTAATAATATGCCTCAAACTTCTTGATGTGGGGGCATGAAAATGCTAAAAGGTCCCTTTCTCTAGATTCCACACTATTACCGGTATTACTAATTTGTCTAAAAGCTTATCCTGCTGTGCTATAAATAACTTTCTGACCAACAGAGTTCCAGACAATATCGACAATGGGTCAAGTATACTGAATTATTTACATCGTCTTTTCAAAGAGCAAACTTATGTTTCCACGTCCACTTTGCATCTACATCACACTGAACAAGATGTGTTGGTGAAACACAAATGCCCCCGAAATGGACATTTTTGTAAAATGTTTAGTTTTCATAGAGTAAAGGGTTGATAAGGGTTAACAGATGACCTTGAGGAAGGTCAAATTGCATGGAACAGATAGATATCATTGAAAGGAAGTTGCATACCAAATTTGAGCTTTGTATGTCAAATACTTTTGGAGAAAACGCAAATGCTAAGTTTTCAGACAGACAGACGGACAGACACGCCAACATTTCAGGATTAAGTGTTCTTTTCTTTGATCTTTATGAAGAAAAGTGCCACATAAAATGGCATGGTTTAAGCGGAATTGTTCTTATTTCATATAAATTATGGATGGATTGAACCACATAAACCCTCGAACGTTGGCCCGGACGGACAGACAGATGGACACAAGTAAAACAATATGCCCCCGATCTCTCGATACTGGGGCATAAAAATAAAATCCACTGATTCCCTGTTTTAGATATGCTCCAGCCATGATGTGGATGCAGAATCCTGTATGTGACCTGGCCTAATCATAAGATTATCAAATCTCATGATTTTCCAAAACAAGACCTGTTTTTGACATCTCTTATAGGAAAGGTTTGGGAAAACATTAAGACAAAAGAAGAAAATGCTGATAATCAGCATTTTCTCCTTTTGCCAAAATATTTTCTGTGTTTTATAGTATGCATACGCAAATCATATCTTTATTAGCATATACTATGAGAATGCTGTATTAAGCAGCTTTCGAAGCAGATCAGTCTAAAATTTGTAGTTTGAAAAAGGGTTGACCCTTCCCTAAACACGGCTATTTTCAACAAGAGCCGTCACAGACGTATTATGCTCCCCGAATAAGTGTTTGTCACAAAATAAAAACTATCATACATTAAGCCCCCTTTTCCCATGACAGATTTTTCGTACACACATTATTTACAGGATATGGTCTAGAACATCTCATTTATCACAAAAGTACAAAATTTCATTAAATTCTGCCCATTAGATAAGAGAGAAATTAGAGAAAAACTAACATTTACATTAAGGCCCCTCTTTCCATGACGCAGCCTCAAATAAAAAAACGGAGAAAAAGGTCTCTAGGGATTATCCCAGGTAGTTCACATGTGAAGTTTCATTGAATTTGGTCCAAGGGTTGCTGAGATCTGGCTGTGGACGGACGGACGGGCGCACAGACGGACAGACGGACAGCGTGGCGACTATATGCTCCCCCGAAATTTTTTCGGGGAGCATAATAACCCCTACAGTGAAAGACTTCGGTAACAAGAGTTGTCCGCGGACAACATAGCTCGCCTATACTGGAGCTTGTCACAAAAACAGCTAATTTTTTAAAAGTAGGTCAAACTCCAAAGTCAAGGTCAAAGGTCATGGTCACAAATGAAAAGTCTTGGCAGGAGGTATCCATGTGTGAAATATCAAGGCTCTATCTATAATAGTGCATGAGATATAGGCCAGGTTAAAGTTTTTTAAAAGTAGGTCAAACTCCAAGGTCAAGGTCAGTAGGTCAAAAGTCATGGTCCCAAATGAAAGGTCTTGTCGAGAACTATCTATGTGTGAAATATCAAGGCTGTATCTCTAATAGTGCCTGAGATACAGACCAGGTTAAAGTTTTTCAAGTGAAGACGGGACGGGACACGACGCCGACACTAGGGCTGTGACATTAGCTCCCCGGACATAAAGTCCCGGCTCGCTAAAAGGCTACAGATTGCCCTAAAGACATCAATAAGGGGACTCCTATATAACATTGGACAGACTGAGAAATGCATGGACTGACAGACAAAGTGACGGTTATATGCTTGCCCTTTTGGGAACATAGAAATACTGGCCTGCGATGCGTTATACAAAGATAATATTCACTCACCAACTGATGTAATTTTTTCACTGGTACTTCTTGTATTGATCCATGGACTTGTATTAAAGCATCTATAGATGAACCAAAACTACTGCATATATAGTTACCACTAACTGGAATGTGACACTCAGTTAAGGATCATTAAAATCATATAATAATGTCAGGGATGCGGAATTCAAAAAAACGACTCATCCGAAGTTGACTATTTTCCCAACTCGACGTAAACGTAGAAATTTACATGAAACAAAGAAGGACAAAGTTGGAACTTTGAAAACACTTTGACTTATCTGGAACATCGACTCATCCGATGTCAACATATCAAATTTCGATTGTACATTGCATTTGTAATTTAATGTTATGATAGAAACAAGAGTGCCTGAAAGGCACTGATATCGCTCACCTGAGTTCTTCCTGTATTTGATGGTGTCTACATTTTTTGACAAATCAAAAAATTAATGAACACACATTGAAAACAGTCACTCAAGAAACAGATCTGCCAGGTTTGGTTTAAATTTGACCAATGGTTGATTTTTAAAGAATTTTTCTCATGATTTCTTTAAGTCTGATAAGCCCCACCCTGCCACGCCCACATTTTTTGACGAATCAAAAATTTGAAAACAAGTTTGGTAAAAATTGAACCATTGGTTAAGGAGAAGAAGATTTTTTAAAAATTACTTAACAATTTCTCTAAGTCTGATAAGACTCACCCTGCCACGCCCTCATTTTTTGACGAATTAAAAATTCATCAACAGGCAGTAAAGACAGTCACTCAAGGAACATTCCAGCCAAGATTAGTACAAATTGGATCAACATTTGATTTTTAAAGAATTATTTAACAATTTCTCCAAGTCTGATAAGCCCCGCCCTGCCACGCCCTCATTTTTTGACGAATCAAAAATTTGAAAACAAGTTTTGAAAATGGTTACCCAAGGAACATTTCTGCCAATTTTGGTAAAAATTGACTCAATGGTTAAGGAGGAGAAGATTTTTGAAGAATTATTTAACAATTTCTCTAAGTCTGATAAGCCCCGCCCTGCCACGCCCACATTTTTTGACAAATCTAAAATTTGAAAACAAGTTTTGAAAAGGGTCACCCAAGGAACATTTCTGCCAACTTTGGTAAAAATTGACTCTATGGTTAGGGAGAAGAAGATTTTTGAAGAATTATTTATCAATTTCTCTAAGTCTGATAAGCCCCGCCCTGCCACGCCCACATTTTTTGACGAATCAAAAATTTAAAAACAAGTTTTAAAAAGGGTCACCCAAGGAACATTTCTGCCAATTTTGGTAAAAATTGACTTAATGGTTAAGGAGGAGAAGATTTTTGAAGAATTATTTAACAATTTCTCTAAGTCTGATAAGCCCCGCCCTGCCAAGCCCACATTTTTTGACGAATCAAAAATTTGAAAACAAGTTTTAACAAGAGCTGTCACTGTAAGATGACAATGCCCCCGACACCGCTTTGATTTTAAATTATGGCCAATCTATGTTCAAGGTCAAGGTCATCCAGGGGTCAAGGTCACCAAAGTATGTGCCTACAGAAAGGTAATGTACCAAGGAATGTTGTGGTAAAGTATGAAGCGAATATGTTAAGTAATAAGGAAGTTATGGCCAATGTTAAAGTTTTTGGACGGAATGACGGACGGACGGACAGACAGATGGACTGACGGACGGACGGACAGACGGACGGACAAGTCAAATTTATGATGCCTCCCTATCGGGGGCATAAAAAGGGTCACCCAAGGAATATTTCTGCCAATTTTGGTAAAAATTGACTCAATGGTTAAGGAGGAGAAGATTTTTGAAGAATTATTTAACAATTTCTCTAAGTCTGATAAGCCCCGCCCTGCCACGCCCACATTTTTTGACAAATCAAAAATTTGAAAACAATTTTTGAAAAGGGTCACCTAGGGAACATGCCTGCCAAGTTTGGTAAGAATTGGCCCAGTGGTTAAGGAGGAGAAGATGTTTAAAGAAATTGTTGACGACTTCCGACGCACGACGCACGCCGGACACAGGGTGATCACAAAAGCTCACCTTGAGCATGTTGCTCAGGTGAGCTAAAAATTGTAATGTGCAAATGAATTTAAAGTTATTATTTTATGTCATAATTATATACCTTTTATAAGTCTGAAATTCTCTCATTACAAAAATGTTAAAGGGGGATCTGCTAGGCTGTCGAAAATGCAAATGGCACAAAAATTACAAACCAGAAATAATGTATGAAATTACCAACCTGAAGGGGTAGATCATTTATGTCCATTGATAGCACTCATCGAGCTTTATTAAGTATTAAAATCCAAGTAAATGAATAATGTGCAGATCCGCATTTTATTGTCCATGTTTTTGTTTTGAAATAGTTACATATGCCCAACCTTCAAAAAGCAATTACGTCACAGGTATGTCATCTGTGCACAGTGAGATTCAACACATCGTACAACTGGCTGCGTCTTAAGTCAGCGAAGACAGATTAGGCATCTGATGTCATGTGCATGGTAGGTCAAATTAATTTACCTTTATAAATAAACGAAAGGATCTTTGGTATTCTATAGTTGATAAATACGCGTATAAATGTTCAGTGCTTCTACATAATAAACCTTTCCACGTATCCCTCGCAAATAAGGTCACAGTCATCGACGCAGCCGGTTGTACAGTGTGTTAATACCGGTGGGGGGGGGGTGTCTCATTGACCTTGACCTTGTCTCGTTTTGAAGTAAAACTAGAAACATGTAAAGGAAAGACGGTTATTCGCCATGATTGAGGTTTTGATGCATTGCACATTGTTTTTCCATGTATAAATATGAGTTCCCGAACAGTTCGGAAGCATAAAAACCTAGCGTGGGCCCCTTAAAAATAATGGTGATTTCTTGGTTATTCATATTTTCATGTGTTTGCAGCCATTTTCAGCTTATTGCATAATAATATGCAGGCTCTAATATGCTAGACATAATAATTTATACAAAAATATCAAAGCTTATTTAATGTAAATAGCAATAAAGCATCATGAAAGGATATGAAAAAGTCTTTTCCCCCATGTAGGTGCATCACGAGTATATCTTCCAAATGTTCCTCCCCTCTATTAAACTTGTAAGCAAATGTCTTGTCTACAAATATTTCTAGAGATATCTCACAAGAGTCCCCTGCAAAAATTCAAATAGAATCTCAGTTTTCTTTGTTTTGTTTTATCTTGTTGCTTTTCAACAATAACCTAGTAACTGCAGCTTGTTTTAAGCTGCAGTTACAAGGTTATTGTTGAAAAGCTACGATATATCATGTTTATATACACAATAAGGTACATAAACACTATGTGTACAGGTGCATCACAAGTATATCTTCCAAATGCTCCTCCCCTCTGTTAAACTTGTAGGCAAATGTTTTGTCTATAAATATTTCTAGTGATATCTCACAGCTGTCACCTGCAAAAAATATTAAATAAGATGAAACAAGATGTGTTTGTGATACACCAATGCATCCAAAATGTCCAATGTTAAGTTGAACAGATGGACAGACACGAATAAACAATATGCCCCCTTCTTTCCATACTGGGGGGGGGGGGCATAAAGATAAGTATGATGTAAGGGAAATAACTATGTTAAAACCATATTTCACTCAATTGCAGAGTTTTGTCTTAGAAATCACATTTATTCTACCAAAATTGTTATTTATAGTGACAATTCTGTGTTCATAAGTCTTTCTATTACAGCCCAATTTACCCATTTCCCTAAGGTGTTGAATTTTTAACACCCTTAACCCTTTCCCAAACAAGACATCCCTAATAGAATTGGCTTTGGAAATCATTGAGACAAAAGAAGAAACTACTGCTAGCCAGCAGTTTCTCCTTTTGTCTCAATATTTTCCTTGCTATATTGTACACAAATTCTATCTTAAACAATGCCCATTTGTCGTCTGCAGCAGCTTTTGAAATGAAAATTTTGAAAATCTGCCATTTGGGAAAGAGTTAAACGGAAACTATATTTTGTTGTGAGTGATAAAAAACAAATTTAGTGTTGCATATTGTGTAATAATTTGAACAATTTAAAACTATGTCATCCATTCAAGGGTAAAAATCCTACATTCTTCTGTTATTCATAACCCATAACAAAACAACAAAATTTTAGACCTATTCAAATCTAAAGATGTTACTGACAACAATTTCATGATTCAAGTGAATGAAATTTTAGTCTTTCTTGGTCGAATTAAATATTAAGCTGAAAATGTAAACATACAAAAAATATACATGAAAAATGATATAGATTGGTAAACCTGTAAAGGTACATCATTTCTGTCCATTGAAATAAGTGTTCCCAAAGTCCTTTCCTTAGAGACATCAAAAACTAGGTCTTGTTTGAGAAAGTGTAAACACAGTAGTAAGTGAATAATGAACAAAATAAGTTTATGAATAGTAGATTACTGCTTTTCAACAAAAATCTTGTATCTACAGCTTGTTTAAAGCTTGGGATACAAGGTTTTTGTTGAAAAGCAACAAAATGATAGTTTACCTACCAGGCATGATTACAGCTTTAAATGGAGTCACTTTCAACCATGGTTTACAATAAGTGTCTTCATCTAGTTTGTTGATAAATTCATATGTAACTGGAACCTGGGAAAAAATATAGCAAGGATCATTGTTTCAATTTAGTCAAAAACCATGTCAGAGTATTCAGAACATTTCTTTGAGACTAGACTAGGAATTGATTGATACAAAGAAGATTGTGTCGTTTATAAACTAGGATGTAAAAGCAGACAAGCATTTAGCAGAAGTTCACAAGTTGACGATTAACTTTAACCAATTCCTGCACATTGGCGCTTTAATACACCCCTCCTGATAAAAGCTTTGAAAAAAAGTGTACCACAAGCAATTTCTTCATTTCCTACAAAATTCTCAGCATTTTTTTTTTCTTTTTCCAAAATGTTTTATTCAGTCTTTTCTGTCAGTTACGTCAAAACCCAGGTCTAGTTTAGGAAGGGGTTAATATGGGGGAGAAGAAGTGAGAATGGACTCACTGAATTCTGTAACCACACTTACCTGGCCAATATTGGCTATTGCTAGTATTTGTTCTTGTGACTCCACAAATTTCACATCCGTAAACACAAACTGAAGCAGAGGAGTAAACAATAAATTATTACTTTACAGTTCTATAATTTTTCCGTTTTGCATTTTTTGTCATATCATTATGATTAATCGCATTGCATGAAGGAAATGGAAAAGAGTCATGTTTCAGTCAGGCATGTCTAAAACATTATCATATTAATGATAACAACATCCTAGATTTGATAAATTTCTGCTGGGCAATTTCTTATTATCACAGTATTGCAAGTATACATAATTCAATTAAAGGCTATACATGTATGTGAATACATTGAAACCTTATAGAAAATCACTTCTTTTAATGTCCCAAATAGAACTTTCCTACTTTTGCTTCATCAAATTGAGTTTAATTTAATTACTTAAAAAGAAAACTTTTTGGACAAACAAGTACTCACTTCTTTCTGAGCTAGGGTAACTTGAGGTAAATAATCATTTTCTAATCTGTCTATTTTTTTCATGGTCTCCACATACACTTTGTTATATCGATCCATGTCTATAACTTTGACCTGTGGAAAGAAAATGTGTCTAAAATGTGTTTGTTAAATATCAATGGCCCAGTCATGGATTTTCTCATAGATATGACCTTGGGTTTTTTATCATGGCTGATATTATCTTGACCTTGTGTAATAACTTTGAACTTGCCACAAAAAAGCTTACAGTCATGCCATAAATTTTCCAATGAAATCCAGCATATTGAGCATAAAATGTCCAAGATTCTTCCCCCACTTACAGATACATTGCTAATGATAATTGTCAATGATAAAATGTTGTAAAACAAAGAGAGAGATATATACACAAAAGGACAGGTCAAAAACTATATACTTTACACCAGATGTTTACATCATCACTGTATTTCAGACTAAAGATCAATAATGTCATTGCAGCATCATTTTCAGATTTTCTGTTGGTACCCTCCAATAACAGTACTTGGTGTGGTATATATTGACGCATGGAATGCCTTAACCCTTTCCCAAACAGAATGTGCTGATAACCAGCATATTCTTTTGCCTTAATATTTTCTGAGCCATAATAAACAGAAATTCTGTATGAATTTATACCAATTTTGTCCTCTGCAGCAGCATTTAAATTGGAAAAGCCTGATTTTTTTAGGTTTGGGAAAGGATTAACTGAAAGGCTACAATAACACATGTTGGCAATGACATTTCGCAAATTAGGTTGTCTTATCTGTCAAAGTACTTACCCCAGCTTCAAATAGACCACTAACAGGTTTATGGTCACTAATGCGTAGACTTGGATGAGATCTGTAGATGATCTGTCTCACACCATTCCCCTTCCACAACACACGGTCACACCACGCGGGTATACGAGATTTCTCACTGTATAAACCAGAATGTGTCAAGATTTAGCTATTAAACCTGACTAAGATTGGTGCAAAACAATAAAAACAAGTGCATGTCATATTGTGATGCAATACAGGAGTCCCCCACCAGATAACAACAAGTCCTTTCTTATAATATATCTCCTACTTACCGGATCTATAACTCTACAAAAAGTTTGAAGTTGCTAGCACTTTAGGTTTTTGACAATATATCCCGAACAAATATATAAGGGTAAAAACAACAAGGGCAATAACTCAATTTGGTTATGGTTAAGGAGATATATTCAGACAAAAATGTAAGGGTAAAAACTACAAAAGGCAATAACTCAAAAAAGGGACATGCCAGAGAAACGGTTCTTGAACATGACACTTCTCCTCAATGAGATCTATCAGTGTACAAAGTTTAAAGTTGCTAGCACTTATGGTTTAGGAGATATGTTCCGGACAAGAATGTAAGGGTAAAAACAACAAAGGGCAATAACTCACAAAGTGGGTGTGGCAGAGTAACGGTTCTTAAACATGACACTTTTCCTCAATATGATCTATCAGTGTACAAATTTTGAAGTTGCTAGCATTTATGGTTTAGGAGATATGTTCTGGACAAGAATGTAAGGGTAAAAACAACAAAGGGCAATAACTCAAAAAGTGGGCGTGGCAGAGTAACGGTTCTTGAACATGAAACTTCTCCTCAATGAGATCTATCAGTTTACAAAGTTTGGAGTTGCTAGCACTTATGGTTCAAAAGATATGTTCCAGACAAGAATGTAAGAGTAAAATCAACAAAGGGCAATAACTGAAAAAGTGGGCGTGGCAGAGTAAAAGTTCTTGAACATGACACTTCTCCTGAATGAGATCTACAAGTGTACAAAGTTTGCAGTTGCTGGCACTTATGGTTTAGGAGATATGTTCTGGACAAGAATGTAAGGGTAAAAACAACAAAGGGCAATAACTCAAAAAGTGGGTGTGGCAGAGTAAGGGTTCTTAAACATGACGCTTCTCCTCAATGAGATCTATAAGTGTGCCAAGTTTGAAGTTGGTAACACATATGGTTTAGAAGATATTGCCCGGACAAAAGCGTGATGGACGGATGGACAGACGGAATCGAGCAAACCTAAAGTCCACCAACCAGTAACTGGTGGGTGACTAATAAGTGGTTCTTTCACCAGGCTTCATAAACGTAATGACCTTCAGTTTACATAAATACAAAGCAGATAAGCACTTTTCTGATGTTATCATACTTTTCAGTTTCAATGAATGTCGTCTTAACAATGCCCAAAAAATTGTGATTCACGATGAAAAAAAGCAGTTATCATGAAGCTAACAACATAAATACAAGTCATCACTAACCTAGTGTCAAAGTTATCTGTGCCAGGATCATATTTATAGGTGGGGTCAAAGTTGATTTCTCCTTCTGTGTATGTTTTATATGTAGGGTTTGTGTACATGTGTTTACACAACTGCATATAAATGCTTTTCAACAAAAACCTCTTAACTGCAGCTTAAAACAAGCTGCAGTTACGAGGTTTTCGATGAAAAGCGACAATATACATGGTAGCATTGATATATACACATACTCACCTAGTATCAAAATTATCTGTGCCAGGATCATATTTATAGGTGGGGTGAAAGTTGATTTCTCCTTCTGTGTAGGTTTTGTATGTGGGGTTTATAAACATGTGTTTACACAACTGCATATAAATGCTAGAATTATTATACACACATACTCACCTTGTATCGAAGTTATCAGTGCCAGGATCATATTTATAGGTGGGGTGGAAGTTGATTTCTCCTTCTGTGTAGGTTTTGTATGTGGGGTTTGTGAGCATTTGAGTGTGTAACTGAAATGAACAAGGAAGATGTTCAAATGTAAAGTAATGATCTGCAAAATGACTTATTTTTGTAACCATCCCATTCCGAAACAAAAAATGTTAAAACAATTCAAATTCCATCTTTTTTTTTCATGGAAATTTGACAATTTCTTCCATTTCAAGAGGGTTAATCTTTGAAAATAGAAACCATAGGTGAAATTTGACAGTACTTTTTTTTAGCTGGGTATGATAAAAAAATTCCCATGTACAACTTTTACAATTTCCCTCCAAAGTAGCTCAACTTGGCTATAAGTTCAATGAAGTTAATTCATGTTTTTGAGGTCGTTAACATTCGCAGAGGCCCAAGAAATACAATAACGCCCGAGTGCAAAGCACGAGGGTCGTTTTCGTATTTTGCGGGCATCTGCGAATGTTAACGACCGAAAAATACGTGAATTGACGGTATTATTGCATACAAAGCATAAAATTCCAATTATAACTTACCTCAAACCCCTTGATGTGTGCAAAAAAAGAACCGAGGAGAGATAAGAAAATGTCTGCCATTGTTGTTTTGTTCTGATAAATCTTCCGAGAATTTTTTGTTATACGTGACGTCGGTAAAAACGATGTTACGTCATAACTTGGCACCAAAAGGCAAACGTCGCATGTTTAACGTAAGACGTTGAGAATTTTGCGGAAAAAGAGACAATTGTTTATTTTGAAGGGTCAAATCGAGGATATTTGAGTGCAAAGCCAGTCCGATATCGTACGGAATATAGACCGGTTTTCACGATATCGGACCGATTTCTTCCCATTATTCAATGCTAATAACGGACTGAAAACCCACATTTTAAGCAATAATTATGTAAAACACAATAAACAACTAAAATTCTATTATTTGATAAGAGTAGCACTCCTCACTTGAACAGAAGCATACAATAGATGTCGCCTTAACCCTTTCCCAAACAAGACCTGGTTTTGACGTCCCTGGTAGAATAGGCTTGGGAAAACATTGAAACAAAAGATGAAACTGCTAACCAGCAGTTTCTCCTTTTGTCTCAATATTTTCTGTGCCACATTTTACACAAATCTTATCTTTAATAACACCAAGTTTACCATTTGTGGCAGTTTTTGAAGTGGATCACCCTAAAAATTTGCCGTTTGGGAAAGGGTTAATCGATTATGATCTATCTAATTTGGGCATTCTGGGTGAAATTTACATCGAACTATTTTCAAGATGACAGGTGATAACTCATTTTGTTGATGAGTCCATTTTGAGATCTGTCATAGCGTACATTTAAAGCTTTTTAAACTGCTTAACCCTTTCCCAAACAAGACCTGGTTTTGACGTCCCACAAAGAAAAGGTTTGGGAAAACATTGAAACAAAAGAAGAAACTGCTGATAACCAGCAGTTTCTCCTTTTGTCTCAATATTTTCTGTGTCATATTTTTCACAAATCCAATCTTTAATAACCTTTATGTTGTCGTTTGTGGTAGTTTTTAAAGTGGATCACTCTAATTTTTTGTCTTTTGGGAAAGGGTTAATAGATTTGAAGCAAAATGTAAGCTTGATTTTGCAATAAAAGGGGTTTTATTGCGATTTTCAGCTTGCTACATTTTGGTGACAGGATGCGTAGTTATGCGCATCGCGTAGTGATTAAGCCAAAAATGGATAAAGTGGTGTGTCAAATCAGGGCGCGCTTGATTCGCACGTTCCAGAGCGTTCTGGAACGTCACACTGCATCGCTTTGAATCAAGTTGGGTGCAGTGGAATGGAACGTTGCACCAGTTCAAAAGCGAATCAAGTATGGAACAATTTGTTGGAAAATCTACAAATGGAAGGAAATCATCATCTGAAGCTTGCATAATGCATGTTTCAGCATTTTCATATCAAATTAGTCCATGAGTAAGCAAAGGAATGGTCAACGCCATCCTTTTATTTCTGCACCATCCTTGATTTGATGGTACATTAATGCACCAAAATTTTGCATCTATTCCCAAAAGAGCAAATATTCCAGAACTGCCCCATTTATTCAAGAATATTTGTGCCGAGGTTTCTTTGTTTGGATAATATGTATTTACATGCAGCTGTGCAACAGCGATGTTGCTTTAAAAAGGCAAGAGAAGACAAAAAAATTCAACATTTTCGGCACTTCCTAGTAAGTGGAAGCCATCTTTGTTCTTACATCCGGGTTATCCACACCTACCTGTCAGTTGGGTCAAAAGGTGCATGCACCGAACATTGTTCTGGCTAACTTGATTCGAGAGAACACTGGAAAGTGTACACCGAACGGCGAATCAAGTACGCCCTCAGTCAGTCTATTTTTGAATGTTAGACTGGAAACCATAACAATAGACTGGACTGACTACATAGTCAATGCAGAAGCATAAATATAAAATATATGTAATTATAGTCACCTGATCATGTTGTTTAAGTTTCTGTAACATATTTTGGCTGACATATTCTTTAACACTATCTATGTCTAGATCTATTCTATAGTTGAGATCTCCAATCCAGAACACTATACTGAAATTTAAAAATATAAATTTATTACGAACTCACGGTAAAATGTAAATTCAACCAAAAGGATAGCTGTTTTGATAAGATGGCATATAGAAATTCAAATCATCTATTCCTATTCCAAAATTCTGCTTTATCCTTTGGCATTCATAATATAAGCAGAGAAGACATAATTTTTACGTAAATTCTATAACAAAAAGGTTTCGTACATTAACCCATTATCAAACGGCAAAATTTTGGACCGTTTCAAATTCAAAGATGATGCAGACGACAACTTCAAGTGAATATAATTTCTTATTTTTTGGTCTTTTGGGGTATAAATCATTGTGGGAAATGAAGAAATTGCTTGTCACAAGCAATTTCTTCATTTTCCACAATGTTTTCCAAAGCCAAAATCTTGTAGGGAGTCAAAAAGAGAAATTGTGTGGTAATGGGTTAAAAGGTGAAATTTTTGTTGACCTTAAAAATCTAATCAATTGTTACAAATTCAATCTTAATTCACCTTAATTCATTTTATCATGTTCTTCCTTGTAAAATATTGAGCAGGCAGATTTTGGAAATACAATTCAATTCAATAGTTTATTCAAGGTATAAGTATAAAGTACTTTTTTACAATATAGATAATAGAAAATAGAATTCAATTTAATATCAAGATCATAGTAATCTTTATTTGTAACCAAATTTATTTTAAGGAAACAAATGATGGAAAAATATATCACTTTCCTTTTTTTCATGTGTTATGATAAAATTAGTCCATTAACTTGTATAAAAGAGGAAACCCAATATCAATTCTTATACATGTATTTTTTTCCTCTTTTTTCAAAACAAACATTACTCAAAGACAAATTTTCAAATTAGTCCAATATGAAACAAGTTGCAGACGACATTCTTAATGTGAACAATTTTTGAAATTATATGACTTTTGGGGTAGGAACCATTATGGGAAATAAAGATATTGTTTGTTACTAGTGATTTCCTCATTTTAAACAAGGTTTTCCCAAGCCTTTATCTTATGTGGAGTCAAAAGGTGTCATAATGTGGAATGGGTTAAAAATAATACATGTGTTACTACATACTCATGGTCTTGGACTGTTAAAGGTGGGCGAAACTGTTTAAACCTCATCTTCATTTCTATATCTTTGGAATCCTGAAAACAAATAACATGGGTGGGAAGTCAAAACCTCGTAACTCCAGCTTATTCAAGCTGTAGTTACAAGGTTTTGACTCCCCATCAACGATAAGATGTGTTTGAGACAATGATACATACCAAATTTGGGCTATGTATGTCCAGTACTTGTGAAGAAGATTCAATGACAAGTTTTCATGTTTAGTTTTTTAACCCTTTCCCAAACAAGACCTTGTTTTCATGTCCCAATTAGAAAAGGCTTTCGAAAACATTGAAACAAAAGAAGAAACTGCTGATAACCAGCAGTTTCTCCTTTTGCCTCAATATTTTCTTGGCTATATTGCACCCAAGTCCAACATTGGTTATCATTCATTTTGTTGTCTGTAGTTGCTTTTGAAATCAATCACCCTAAAATTTTGTCTTTAGGGAAAGGGTTAAACAGACTGACAGAAAGACAGACAGACAAACAGACAAATGAAAATGATATGTCCCACATTGGAAGATAATTTTTTTTAAAAACAATCTTAACTGTAGGAAATATGTTTACCTGATTTCTTCTGTAAAAATCATCTTGGTGGGCAGGCAGGTGGGAATTGATAAAGCATAATGAAGTACTGTGTAAACACATTCAAAGCAAAGAAAATATTGAGGCAATAGGAGAAAATGCTGATTATCAGCAATTTCTTCTTTTGCCTCAATGTTTTCCCTAGCGTTATCTATTAGGGACGGTCTTGTACGGGGAAAGGATTGAATATCATTACCTGATTTCTTCTGTCAAATTCATCTTGGTGGGCAGCAAGGTGGGAATTAATAAAGCATAATGAAGTACTGTGTAAACACGTTCAAAGCAAAGAAAATATTGAGGCAATAGGAGAAAATGCTGATTATCAGCAATTTCTTCTTTTGCCTCAATGTTTTCCCTAGCCTTATCTATTAGGGACAGTCTTGTACGGGGAAAGGATTGAATATCATTACCTGATTTCTTCTGTCAAATTCATCTTGGTGGGCAGCAAGGTGGGAATTAATAAAGCATAATGAAGTACTGTGTAAACACGTTCAAAGCAAAGAAAATATTGAGGCAATAGGAGAAAATGCTGATTATCAGCAATTTCTTCTTTTGCCTCAATGTTTTCCCTAGCCTTATCTATTAGGGACAGTCTTGTACGGGGAAAGGATTGAATATCATTACCTGATTTCTTCTGTCAAATTCATCTTGGTGGGCAGCAAGGTGGGCATTAATAAAGCATAATGAAGTACTGTGTAAACACGTTCAAAGCAAAGAAAATATTGAGACAATAGGAGAAAATGCTGATTATCAGCAATTTCTTCTTTTGCCTCAATGTTTTCCCTAGCCTTATCTATTAGGGACAGTCTTGTACGGGGAAAGGATTGAATATCATTACCTGATTTCTTCTGTCAAATTCATCTTGGTGGGCAGCAAGGTGGGAATTAATAAAGCATAATGAAGTACTGTGTAAACACGTTCAAAGCAAAGAAAATATTGAGGCAATAGGAGAAAATGCTGATTATCAGCAATTTCTTCTTTTGCCTCAATGTTTTCCCTAGCCTTATCTATTAGGGACAGTCTTGTACGGGGAAAGGATTGAATATCATTACCTGATTTCTTCTGTCAAATTCATCTTGGTGGGCAGCAAGGTGGGAATTAATAAAGCATAATGAAGTACTGTGTAAACACATTCTGACAGACACACCTCCTTTGTTACCCTGAAAAGTTCATACATAATTAACTTTGAACTTATGAGAAAAATCAGAATGCATTAATAACACACTGTGACTACTTTATGAATATATACAATCATAAAATGGCACAAATGCTAATATATTCATTCATGGTTAAAAAACAAGAGCTGTCCGAAGACAGTGCGCTCGACTTTCTAAGTTGCTTAGTATAAAGGGGGCATAACTCCAAATATAGTGGAGAAAGAGTCATGGGCACTGGAAGTAAGGTAGATGGTATGATGGTGAATAAGTATTCCAAGTTTGGGTTGAATCCCTTTGATAGTATAGAAGTTATTGATGTTTGAAAAAACTTTAACCTTGATTGCAACGCCAACGCCAACGCTGACGCCCGGGTGACAGTATATGCTCTAATTTTCTTCGAAAAGTCGAGCTAAAAAAACATTCCAAAATCACTGTCTTTAATCTTAATCTTGATACTATCAGAGTAGATCAGGTCAAGCATAAATTGGCATGCTTTCTGATCTTGGTCTAAACTGCCTGCAATCCCAAACTGAATTGAATATAGAAATATTTTCTGTAAACCCAGCGAAAATAAAAGAAAGTAAACTCACCAGCATTCCCATAATACCAGTGGGCACATTGTCCGAGTCTATCAAAGACACATTGCCAGCCAGTGATTCTTTTACATACACAATCAATAATACACCAACTAGCCTAAGATTATTTCATGAATGAAATATTAATTGATATTTATTAATGATTATATTAAAACTCACCAGCATTCCCATAATACCAGTAGGAACATTGTCTGAGTCTATCAAAGACACATTGCCAGCCAGCGATTCTTTCACATACACTATTAATAATACACCAACTACTCAAAGATTATTTCACAAATGAAATATAAATTGATTTTTATATCTATATTCATTAACGATTATATTATAACTCACCAGCATTCCCATAATACCAGTGGGAACATTGTCTGAGTCTATCAAAGACACATTACCTGCCAGGGATTCTTTTATATACACTATTAACCACACACCAACAAGCCGAAGATTAATGCATGAAAACATTGTGGGAAATGAAGGAATTGCTTGTCACAAGCAATTCCTTCATTTTCCACAATGTTTTCCCATGCCTTTTCTTGTAGGGCATCTAAAGGTGTCACTGTTTAGGAATGAATGACTAGGAGTCAAAAGGCGTCACAGTTCAGTAATGCATTAACTCACCAGCATCCCCATAATACCAGTGGGTACATTGTCTGAGTCTATCAAAGACACATTGCCAGCCAGCGATTCTTTCACATATACTATCAATAATACACCAACTAGCCTAAGATTCTTTCATGAATGAAATATTAATTGATATTTATTAATGATTATATTAAAACTCACCAGCATCCCCATAATACCAGTGGGCACATTGTCTGAGTCTATCAAAGACACATTGCCAGCCAGCAATTCTTTCACATATACTATCAATAATACACCAACTAGCCTAAGATTCTTTCATGAATGAAATATTAATTGATATTTATTAATGATTATATTAAAACTCACCAGCATCCCCATAATACCAGTGGGAACATTGTCTGAATCTATCAAAGACACATTGCCAGCCAGCAATTCTTTCACATATACTATCAATAATACACCAACTAGCCTAAGATTCTTTCATGAAAGAAATGTTAATTGATATTTATTAATGATTATATTAAAACTCACCAGCATCCCCATACTAGAAAGACCTGAAGGTCTTGAGTCGCTCCACAGGCCTGAATTTCTTTTAATTTTCAATCAAAGTTTTGACTAGATTTTTGAATACTTGTGGTTCTTACAGCAAAAACAAAGTCAAAAGCAGCAATCATGTGGTCAATGCAAAAAGAAAGTAAATGATTGACTTATATTTTAGGGATGTTAGAGTGATAATAAAATTGAAAACTGTGATTTTGCCAAATTCAGGGACACATAATTCAGCATGTATATTTAAAATCAAATCGAAAATCAAACACATGCAAGATCTTATTGTCACTATCATTCTGTTCAAATTTTGTCTATATTAGTCAATATTTGTGGCTTCAATTAAGAGTGGAAAAAGTGTCAAAAACTGAAATTTTGTCAATTTCAAGGGCACATAACTAAGATTGTAAAAGTGTGATAATCTTGAAAATTACACATAAGCAAGATCTTGTTGTCAACAAGATTCTTTCCAAGTATCATCATGATTGAATAACATTTGTGGTTGTTAGAGGGAAAACAAAGTCGAAAATGGCAATTTTGTCAAATTCAAGGGCACATAACTCATGATGTAAGATTCCGATCAAGCTGAAAATTACACATAGGCAGCATATAATGCTTATATACATTCTGTCCAAGTTTTGTCTTGATTGGTCAATATTTGTAGATTTTAGAGTAAAGATAAAGTCAAAACCAGCAAAATAGAGCCGAAAATGGCAATATTTGGCAATTTCAAGGGCACATAACTCATGCTATAAAATTCAGATCAAGCTGAAAATTTCACCAAGGCAAGATCTTATAGTCAGCATCATTCTTTTAAAGTTTTATCTTGTTTAGTTAATATTTGTAGTTGCTAGAGTGAAAACAAAGTCAAAATACAGCCAAAAATGGCAATTCTGTCAATTTCAAGGGCACATAACTCATGATGTAAACTTCAGATCAAGCTGAAAATTTGACCAAGGCAAGATCTTGTAGTCAGCATCATTCTATCAAAGTTTTGTCTTGATTGTTCAATATTTGTAGATTTAAGAAGAAAACTAAAGTCAAAACCTGCTATTTTTGACATTCAAGGGCAGATAACTCAGGTTATTCTGGTTCAATCCATATTCTTTGAAGGAATCTGAGAGAGGGTCGCCCAAGGATCATTCCTGTGAAGTTTGGTTGAAATCCATTAAGTAGTTTTTGAGAAGAAGATTTTTAAAGAAAAAGTTTACGGACGCACGCACGCACGGACGGACGGACGCACGACGGACACACCGCGATGACAATAGCCCGCTGGCCTGAAAGGCCAGTGGAGCTAAAAACCAGTGGAAACATTGTCAGAGTCTATCAAAGACACATTGCCAGCCAGCGATTCTTTTACATATACTATTAACAATACACCAACTAGCCAAAGATTATTTCACAAATGAAATGTTAATTGTTTTTTGAATCTATATTCATTAATGATTATATTATAACCTACCAGCATCCCCATAATACCAGTGGGTACATTGTCTGAGTCTATCAGAGACACATTGCCAGCCAGGGTTCTTTTACATACACTATCAATAATACACCAACTACCCAAATATTCATGCATGAAAACATTGTGGGAAATGAAGAAATTGCTTGTCACAAGCAATTTCTTCATTTTCCACAATGTATTCCCAAGCCTTTATCTTTTAGGGCGTAAAAAGGCGTCACTGTACGGGAATGGATTAAAACTGACAAGGAGTCAAAAGGCGTCACAATTCATATCACAACTTACCAGCATTCCCATAATACCAGTGGGAACATTGTCTGAGTCTATCAGCGATACATTGCCAGCCAACGATTCTTTCACATATACTATTAACAATACACACCAACAAGCCAAAGATTATTTCACAAATGAAATGTTAATTGATTTTTATATTTATATTCATTAATGATTATAGGATAACCTACCAGCATCCCCATAATACCAGTGGGTACATTGTCTGAGTCTATCAAAGACACATTGCCAGCCAGCGATTCTTTCACATACACTATTAATAATACACCGACTAACCGAATTGACTTCACCTGAAATGATTAAATATACAAAATCTTTTCAGTCCAAGTCTAGAAAGCATAAATCGTCTGTGTTAGTGCAAAACCTTGTATCTCATTTTTTGGAAGGTTTTAGAGGGGAAGAAAAAATTTAATAACTTTTCTGAACATGACAGGTTTTACTTGAAATTCGGAAATACTGTTCACATATAATGTTTCCTTAATACTGACAAGTCCAACTGTAGCAAAACCTAAAATAATTGTCTAAACTAGACATACAAGGTTTTACTTTTAAAATCACAAACAAGAGGGCCAGAATGGCCCTATATCGCTCACCTGAAAGAAGTTTGTGACACGCCCACTTTTTTTTAAAAATCAAAAATTCATGAACAAATTTTGAAAAAGGTCACTCAAGGAACATTGTTGCCAAGTTTGGTTCAAATTGGCCAAATGCTTCATTTTTAAAGAGTTTTTGTATGATTTCTCTAAGTCTGATAACACTGCCCTTCCACACCCACAATTTTAGACGACAAAGAAAATTTGTGTACAAATTTTTAAAAGTCACTCAAGGAAAATTCTTGCTAAGTTTCGTTCAAATTGGCCTAATGTGTTTTTTAAAAAATTTTCTTAGGGTATCTCTAACTTCGATCTCTGCCACGCCCGCTTTATCTGACGAATCAAAATCCGCAAACAAATTTTAAAAAGAGTCACCCAAAGAATAATTCTGTTAAGTTTGGTTCAAATTGGGCCAACGGTTGATTTTTGAAGAATTTTCTTAGGATTTCTCTAAGTCAAAGAAGCCATGTCCTGCCACGCCCACTTTTTCTGACGAATCAAAAATTTGCGAACAAGTTTTGAAAAGAGTCACCAAGGGAACATTACTGCCAAGTTTGGTTCAAATTGGGCCAATGGTTGATTTTTAAAGAATTTTCTTAGCATTTCTCTAAGTCTGATAAGCCACGCCTTGCCACACCCACTTTTTTTGACGAATCAAAAATTTGCGAAAAAGTTTTGAAAAGGGTCACCCAAGGAACATTTCTGCCAAGTTAGGTTCAAATTTGCTCAATGGTTGATTTTTAAAGAATTTTCTTAGCATTTCTCTAAGTCCGATAAGCCACGCCCTGCCACGCCCACATTTTTTGACGAATCAAAAATTCGCAAGCAACTTTTGAAAAGAGTCACCCAAGGAACATTCCTGCCAAGTTTGGTTCAAATTGGGCCAACGGTTGATTTTTAAGGAATTTTCTTAGAATTTCTCCAAGTCCAATAAGTCACGCCCTGCCACGCCCACTTTTCCTGACAAATCAAAAATTCGCAAACAACTTTTGAAAAGAGTCACCCAAGGAACATTCCTGCCAAGTTTGGTTCAAATTGGGCCAACGGTTGATTTTTAAGGAATTTTCTTAGAATTTCTCCAAGTCCAATAAGTCACGCCCTGCCACGCCCACTTTTCCTGACAACTCAAAAATTCACCAACAAATTTTAAAGAGTGTCACCCAAGGAACATTTCTGCCAAGTTTGGTTCAAATTGGGCCAATGGTTGATTTTTAAAGAATTTTCTTAGGATTTCTCTAAGTCCGATAAGCCATGCCCTGCCACGCCCACTTTTTCTGACAAATCAAAAATTCACCACCAAATTTTGAAGAGTGTCACCCAAGGAACATTTCTGCAAAGGTTGGTTCAAATTGGGCCAATGGTTGATTTTCAAAGAATTTTCTTATCATTTCTCTAAGTCCGATAAGCCACGCCCTGCCACGCCCACATTTTTTGACAAATCAAAGATCCGCGAACAAGTTTTGAAAAGGGTCACCCAAGGAACATTCCTGCCAAGTTTGGTCAAAATTGACCAAATGGTTTAGGAGGAGAAGATGTTTAAAGAAATGTGAACGGACGGACGGACGGACGACGGACGGTGAGTGACCACAATAGCTCCCCATGAGCACTTCGTGCTCAGGTGAGCTAAAAACGACATACATGATTTTGCATTTACACCGACAATATACTTCATCATGGCACAACAATCGTTTTAGCTTGCAAGATGTTATATAATCAGCATACCAAAATCAAAATTTATACATTTTAAAAATGATGAACCTATAATTAAGATTTCAAAAGTAATGACTAATGTTAACATTTTTTCTGACAAATGCAGAAACAAACTGACACAGGCTGAGCAAACGATTTAACATCACTTTTCAACAAAAACCTTGTAACTGCAGCTTAAAACAAGCTGCAGTTACAAGGTTTTTGTTGAAAAGCGACAATATGCATCCTTCCCACATCTTTTGATGTGTAGATTTAAAAGGACAATTTAGCAATAAAATCAGCGTACCTTCCTATATCTTGCTGAAGGATGTAGGGATTTTTTCACAACATCTTGCCACTCTGCTTCACGCGCAGAATCACTAAATATGTACGCTTGATTACTGAGATCTAGTTCCTGAAAACTGTAAACACAAGGATATATCAATAGGTGAATAAACTGCCAAATGAAAACTTTTTAAGGAATCAAATTAAGTTACAAGAGTCATTCAAACATGAATTATCAAAAAATGAAGGAAACGCAAATTACAACAAAGTCCTCAAAGCACTTTGCACACTGCTTCCAGTTTCAGTGAAGCATTGATTCTTTAAATTATCTGCCATTTCTTCCATGTGTTTTATTTTTGTTACAGGTTTATTGATACTTGGTGATACCATCGCATGTAAAATAGTTGGGTTCACTTGTTCATTATGCTGCTTGTGTGTTGTTGTTAGTGCAAACTAGATTTCTGAAATATCATATCCGAGATTTCCTTTGTAGACAGGGTCTTTTGCAACAAAAAGCACCTATAAAGACACAGTCCCCCCATTCTGAGTCTTTTACATTAATCATTGTGCACAAAAACTTTTACCATTCTAGAATTTGATAAGTTTCAAGTTTTAAGGACAACAAAAGATTTGGAGTAGAGATAAACAACTTCCTATTACAATGAAACTAAGGGAAGTTGCATTGTTCACAAGAACAATCAAATGTAAGTTACCCTATTGCGTAAATATCTGGCGGTGCTTTATCACATGACAGCCATTCTGCTAAATCTACAGCATTCTGTCCATTTACATTCCATGTACCAACAAATATTCTGAAATAAATTTTAAAGAACGTGCCATGCCAAGTGGACAATATTTTGCAGTCAAATTAACGGCAATAACTCAGTAATCACTAAGCAAAACTCATGAAATTTGTGTTTTACCACAGCTCTAGTGATTATCATGACAAATATATAGAGGATAATCGTTTGTTTCAGTGTAAGATCGATTTATATTTCATTGAGTGAACAACAAAAGCTTTATTTTTACGAGTGGCGAAGCCACAAGTGAAAATGTAGCTTTCGTTGTTCACGAAATGAAATATCAATTGATCTTACTCGAAAAACAAACAATTATTCTATTTCTTTAATGCAAAAATTAGACAAAATGCATTTTTTTTTTTTTGACAGATTTTCTTAAAGCGCGTCTTTTAGCATGTGACTGCTATGCAACGCTTATGATGACGTCACTTATTTGGCCCAGCTTATATAATGTCAGATAGGGTGAAATGAACGAAAGCGGGGCACAAGTTTTTGATAATTTCATTGGTTAGGCGGTGAGTTTATCAAAACAAGAGGGCCGTTGGCCCTAGGTCGCTCACCTGAGATGGGGTTTTATAACAAATCAAGATTTCTTACAGGTAATGCAATAAAGGTAGGGTGGTCACACTTTTTTCCAAAAGTATTCCAGCCCCTACAAAATATATACCAGCTTACAGAGAATATTGAGAGAAACATAAAACTGGTTGAATTGTGAAAATCGGACATTGCGTTATGGAATAATGCTTATTCAAATTTTTACAAAGGGGAGATAATTCTGCCGAATTACGTAATTGTTTATTTTTCAAAGAACTTCAACAAATTATATATCATTTTCAAAGTCTGAATGAGAGGAACTCAAAACTGCTTACGTTTTTAAAATCGGACATTTAATAAAATAGTTACACCCCTTTGAAGTTTTACAAAAGATGAAATTATTCTACCAAACAATTTAGTTCTTCAATTTCTACCCAATAACAATTACATAAATATTTTGTTACATTATTTCAAACCTTCCCCGAACAAGACATGATTTTCACGATCATATATGAAAAGGTTTTGGAAAACATTGAGACAAAAGAAGAACATGCCGATAACCAACATTTTCTCCCTTTGCGTAAATATTTTCTGCGCTTCGTTGTGCGCATATCATTTCCGTGTCATTGCCTCCGATAAAAACAAGATTTTACGACATATGAAATAGGAATTTCAAACAAAAAATCAAACTTTCAAGTGATCGATTATTAACATTATATCTCTGGTTCGTGAAAAAATAGGCTTTCAAAACATTGACCCAAAAGAGCACCATACATTTGAACATGTCCATTTTGCAACCTCTAAATTCAATCTAATTTTTGGCTGCCTCACCCTTTCCCGAACAAGACCTGGTTAGACCTGAACGGATTTTATTGAAGGTGAAAAGATTGAGGCAAAAGAATCTTATTTTCTTTTACACTCATTCTGTCGCCTGTCACAGCTTTCGAGTTGGATGACCATAAAGTTTTACTGTTTAGGAAAGGGTTAAATGGATGTTTAGGAAGGCCATGAGAAACGCCAGTTTTGTAAATCCCTTTGGACTGAGCACGAAGTGCTCAAGATGAGCTATTGTGGTCACTCACCGTCCGTCCGTCCGTCTGTTCGCCCATAATTCCTTGAAACACCTCCTACTCCTTAACCATTGGGCCGATTTTGACAAAACTTTACAGGAATGTTCCTTGGATAACCATATTCAAAGACTGTTCGCGATTTTTTGATTCGTCAGAAAATATGGGCGTGGCAGGGCAAGGCTTATCGAACTTTGAGAAATCATGATATCATTCTTAACAAATCAACCATACGGCCAATTTCAACCAAACTTTGCAAGAATGTTCTTTGAGTCACTGTCGTCAACATTTTTTAATAAATTTAGGATGAATGGAGTTTAGACCGAAATTATCGATAAATCACGGGGAATTGAAAAACACTTCCCATTGTTTAAGTCTTTGCGCTTGAATGCGCTAAGCTAAAAGCACAAGATGTTTTATTATTTGAATAGATAGGATGTTGAAGAACATATATAGGCTTTTCTAGGCTTTTCTGCCGCATAGTTCTTGCCATTTGAAGCCGAGTAAAATGACCTATTTTGAAAACCTATTCATCGACTCATAATTCATCGTTCGTCGTATTAACATACACGGATGAATAGATCTATTTTTTCTCTTTAATTTGATATAAGATTTATGAAAATCCGTTAAGAAATGGCAGCGCCAAAGCAATTTTATCACACATACCCACGCGTCCTTCTAAGGTAACGACCGAGTTCAAACAAAGAAACGCAGAGTTGACCCACTTTTTCAAATAGAGATTTAACACGAAAAGAACGTGTATAAGGTAAAAGTATTTTATCATAATAAAATATAACTATTTAGCTTTAAGTTTTTACACACTTTTTGGCATTTTTATGTGTTATTTAGGCTGAAAATGTCGTTTGTAAATTACTCGTTTTTACATAGAATCAGATAGAGGCAGTATTTTTAAAACGAGACTGTGACCACACTAATAAAGGGTCAAAGATCATATGAACCCCACTATGCAATTTCAAACCATAGAAAACCCAGAAAACTACTTTAGTGCAATATCATATGTAACTCAAATATGAAGTTTCATCCAATTCGGCTATGTGGTTATGGAGAAATTGCTTTGGACAGATGGAATTAAAATAAAACATACAGACTGACAAACAAACAGAAATTAACAAATTGACCTGGATCTATGACCTTGATTGAACCTACCTAAATATATATACTGAAGGAAACTTCTAACGCAAGATGCTTTTTTGCGTGCAAAATCTTTCTGCTTGAATTTTTGACAACAATATTTATTGCAATTGTTATCCCTACACATGCACTATAATTTTTCACTAAAAACTTGAGTGTCCTGTCATGCATCATTGCGCATGTGCGGCTGTGCACAAATACCCAATTTTGTGTTGCACATGCAATTCGAACACCGATTTCAACCTTTATGTATGCAGCGATTTTGTTAAACGATAGCTGAGTTAAGTTACAATTATTTCTTCAAAGTTCCTCTTCACAATATGCCAAGATTGAGCACTGAAGTCAGAGTGCGCGCCATTGGAATGCGCCAGGCCGGAATGACATTCATAACTGTAGCCGTTTTGTTGTATTGTGCAATATCTACCGTCGGCAGACTTTGGCAAACGTTAAACACGTCAGGTAGACACACTATAATGAAATTCTGATTAGCTGATCAAAGCATTAAACAAAATACTGCACTATTAGTCCATACACCCCCACCCACCACGAAATGCCTTAGACCAATTTTCTGCTCTTTCAGATCACATGGCTGATTTGCAAAGGTGGAGTAACTACTGGGGCACAAGAAAACAGACTAAAAACTCAATGTGATGCTGATACCTGGGGATCTCATAATTGACCCCTTGTGTGTATTGGTGCTTTGGGCTGTGTGATACGGTGCATTTCAGTACTTTCATTATTGTCAGTGGCATTATAAAGAATTAGTCTTTGCATATGCCATTTTTGGTTACGAGTAATACAAACATAAATGAAATATACAACATTGAAGCTGGTTTTGCGTTGGAAGTTTCTTTCAGTATATATTTCAAATAGAACATCTACTCATGATAAAGAACACATTTACCCATACATTTTTTTTAATCCATGCATAAATGTAGATGCTATGCCCCTGATAAGCAGATTTTTACAAGAAGTCCTCTTTTTCTGTGACAAGGTTTTGAAAAGCAAAGAAAAGTACCTCTTAGCAATATCATAAGTAATGCAAATATTAAGTTTTGTCAAATTTGGCTGTTCGGTTATTGAGAAATTGCTTCAGACAGATTTCGTGTAATTTTTCTTTTTCTGTTGCCAATGCAACCAGAGTTGTTTTTTTTTTTTTTTTTTTTTTAATAATTGCAATTCTGTTAGCAATTTTTTAAATGTGACCTCCTAAGGAATATTTCTGCCTAGTTTGGTGGAAATTAGCCTGTTAGTTTAGGAGGAGATATCATTCAACAATGTCATTGAGATTTGGTGGAAAATCTCCTTTTCTGGTGCCATGGCAACCATTTTTTTTATGGATTTCATTCTTTTAGCAATTCTGAAAAGGGGTCATCTAAGGAACATTCCTGCCAAGTTTGGTTGAAATTGGCCAAGTAGTTTAGGAGGAGATGTCGTTCAAAGATAGTATTGAGATTCAGTCAAATTTCTCCTTTTCTTGTGCCATGGCAACCAGAGTTTTTTATGGATTTCAATTCTTTAACAATTCTGAAAGGGGGTCACCTAAGGAACATTCCTGCCAAGTTTGGTTGAAATTGGCCAAGTAGTTTCGGAGGAGATGTCATTCAAAGATAGTATTGAGATTCAGTCAAATTTCTCCTTTTCTGGTGCCATGGCAACCAGAGTTTTTTATGGATTTCAATTCTTTTAGCAATTCTGAAAAGGGGTCATCTAAGGAACATTCCTGCCAAGTTTGGTTGAAATTGGCCAAGTAGTTTAGGAGGAGATGTCGTTCGAAGATATTATTGAGATTCAGTCAAATTTCTCCTTTTCGGTGCCATGGTAACCAGAGTTTTTTATGGATTTCAATTCTTTTAGCAATTCTGAAAAGGGATCACCTAAGAAACATTCCTGCCAAGTTTGGTTGAAATTGGCCATGTAGTTTAGGAGGAGATGTCGTTCAAAGATAGTATTGAGATTCAGTCAAATTTCTCCTTTTCTGGTGCCATGGCAACCAGAGTTTTTTATGGATTTCAATTCTTTTAGCAATTCTGAAAGGGGGTCACCTAAGGAACATTCCTGCCAAGTTTGGTTGAAATTGGCCAAGTAGTTTCAGAGTAGATGTCGTTCAAAGATAGTATTGAGATTCTGTCAAATTTCTCCTTTTCTGGTGCCATGGCAACCAGAGTTTTTTATGGATTTCAATTCTTTTAACAATTCTGAAAGGGGGTCACCTAAGGAACATTCCTGCCAAGTTTGGTTGAAATTGGCCCAGTAGTTTAGGAGGAGATGTCATTTAAAGAAATTGTTGACGGACGACGGATGACGGATGACTGACGACGGACGACGGACGACGCACGTACGCACGGACGCCGGACAAAAGGTGATCACAATAGCTCACTTGAGCACCTTGTGCTCAGGTGAGCTAATAATAATCTACCGTTATTTCCCGATAATCCACCGAAAAGCATTAAAGAAAGTCATATCTAGGGCTATACAAAAGTTGTTAAATACACATCTACAATACTTCTGCCAATTCAAAAGCAAATCAGGGAGAAAATGTTAGAGGTACACAGATGCATTTTCAAAGTAATCCTTAATAAATTTTTTACAAAATGTCTTATTTGTCTAAAGTTCCTTATGAATTTTCTGCCAAGTTTTGGGTAGGAAACAAATACAAAATGTTTCAGTATATTTCATCAAACAGCAAGTAAACAGTGACATAATTTGGAACAAACCATAGTATTTTGTGTGTAAATCTAAAACATGGCAACTACAGATTGATTGAAGCTGTAGTTACAATATCTTATAGCAATACTGACAATTTATAAGAACATAATAGTAAACCAAGTCTATTTTTAACACAAAATTCATTGCAATTCAAACCTACGTTAAACAACATCATTATGAAAAACTTGTACCTACCTAAATAATTCTATGTCTACAAATTCCTTCTCCCGTTCATTCAAGAAATATTCTACAAGCGTCTCTCTCGCACCAGTGGGTTTGAGCCCGTCAGCCAGATGGGTGCCAGGTTTGAGTCCCAGCGTTCTTTCTGCTACTTTGTCTAGAGATTCCGAGAAGTCATCATACCTAACAGAAAAGATGGGTTGATAGATTTTCAAAATTGTGCAATATTTCTTTACTTATTCACCAAACCCTATGATAAGATTTTGAGAAGTCCTCAAATCTGTATTCAGAGCTACAGATAGTGGGGGTGATATATTTTAAAAATGCAATATTTCTTTATTACTTCACCCAAACCCTACTGTATGTTGTGGGTACTCATTGGAATTGTCTCGATGAGACGATTCCAACGAGCACCCACTTCAAAGGGTTTGGATTTAAATTAAGGAATACAAAATGTCTATGTTTCCTCTTATTTGTTGCTCTGGTAAAGTATAGTAAATTTACCATAATTTTGCAAAGAAATTTTAAAGTTTCATCAATGCTGGACAGCTTCAGTGCTCTTGCAAAAGACAAGGTTTTAGATCATTAAAAAAAAAAGTGTTGTATACTTTTTTGTTAATAAGAGATTTGGGATATTTTCCATAAATATTCCTCTAATTAGATTTCTTTGTAAGACAAAGAAATTTTGAAAAATTTACTAGAAAACAATTAGAGCAACGTCGGGTTATTTCGACCATCGGGAATTATCGACCATTTACTGCTTTGATTACCATTTCCTTCATATGATCTCATAAGATTTCATTATAACTTAAAAATCAGACATTATGGATCTTTACCAAGTATTATGTCTACATTTCTACCCAAAATCAGGCCTTCTTCAAGAAATTTTAACCATTCATTGCAAGAGGCACATGAACGTAATTTACAAAATGGCCGTCTTATCGGGTGAGTTAAGAGCTATGTTCATTGGAAAAAATGGAATTTTCTGACATAGCGCTTTGTATTTTTCCATTTCATTTATCAAAACAAGTGCCAAATTGAATTTCTAACCTCTCTAACTTTGTCTGATGACTATATAAGCTGTCTGACTTAGATACATGGGTGGTCGGTAACTGCCACTAACATTTATGGAGTGCGGGTGTTACCGACCAAAGAAGTGCTCTTCTTCCTGTAACTATGATCAGAGGTCGGTAACACACACAATTGAAAGGCATTTTTTGAATATGGCCGACAGTCTACGAAGTTAGAACAAAAGTCAACCCGTTTCATCTTCCACGTGGTTTGAACCTCCAATGGTCGATAATACCCCACACTCTTCCGATCAGTAATTGTTGTTCAGTTTATTACTAAACGACCTCCCTAGAAGTAATTAATTGTTTGTAAAAGCGATGACCTTTGCATAGAGATGATGGATCTTACACCCATACATCAACTTTTAAACTATAAATAACATTTTGGGTAAGTGGTCGATAATTGCCGCACTGGTCGATAACAGACTGCTCAAGGTCATCTTATAAAAACGTTGGTACTTTATTACATTTCAAAGATATATGGTCGGTAACACACGCAATCGAAAGCCAATATTTGAATCTCGGTGACACTCAACGATGTTAGGAGGACAGTCAGCCGGTTTCACCCGTAACATGGTTTGAACCTTAAGTGGTCGATAATACCTGTCGTTGCTCTAATAAAGTGTTATATAAAATCATACAAATTGAGTTTTGATAAGATTAGTTACTTACGAGTCCAGGAGATCTAGTGACTCCTTGCTAGCAGACTTTTTGAAGTTGGCAGAGGCAATGTTCAAACTGGGAGTCTCATCATATGAGTTGTCTGCTACTGTAAAAAATGGAAAAAGAATGATTACACCAAACAACGCATGGTTAACCCTTTCCCACACATTGACGGTTTTGGAAGCTCCACAAAATAAAGGCTTTGGTAAACATTGTGGAAAATGAAGAAATTGCTTGTGACAAGCAATTTCTTCATTTCCGACAATTTTTTTGCTACCAAGAAAGACCAAAAAATGTTAAATTTTGTTCAATGGAAATTGTCATCTGCAACACCTATGTGTTTGGACTAGGCTAAAATTTTGTTGTTTGGTAATGGGTTAAAACAAAACAAAATCAAACTAGGAAGCATAAGTAACTTTCAACTGGGAAAACTAGAACTGCTGCAAAGCGGAAAAACTAGCACCTTGTCACTAAATAAGCACTATATGTAAAAGGGTTATTAGGTAAGAGCATGGAAACAGATTTTAATCAAAGTCAAATTGTGACCTTAACCTTTGGCCTATGTGACTATAGGGCACCTCCTTATGTTGAGACAACTACTGTGTTAAGTTCCATTGTTCTAAGTCAAACATTTTTACAGTAAGAGCACAGAAACGGGTTTTAAACAAAGTCCAATTGTGACCTGGACCTTTGACCTATATGATCCAAGAACAATATATAGGACATTTCCTCGGGTAAAGAAACAACAACTGTGAAAATATTCTTTGTCCTAGGTCAACAGACAAACAGACATGCTGAAACCAAAATAGCCCCCTCTATTTTGTAGGTGGGGTTTCTGTTCATGTTCAAAAACGTAATATAATCACCTTGAACAAGATCAGCTTTATTCTTGCCATTATCAATGTTCATATGCTTCAATGGATCAAACTCATCCATTCCAAATGGATTGTCGTCTAGTTTTCTCGGTGGTAAAGGACTCTTCTTGGAGATCTTTTTACGATGTTTGTCTAACCAACTAAAGCTTGGAGGTAGTCCAAAACCTGCATTCTGTGAGTATACTGAAAAAAATGATTTTAAAAGGAGAAATAAAAACAATGTCAGCAACGTAAACTGCCATAAAATCATCATGGCCCTTTTGTCGTCATTTTTTCGTAATGCCTTTTTCTCACCTGCCTGAGACTTTTACGCTTTCCTAAAGAACAGAATTATACAGTAGTCCAATTCAAAAGTAGACAACAAAATGGATGTAAGATAATGCCTTTGAAAATATTGAGGCTAAAGGAGAAAATGCTGATTATCAGAATTTTCTTCTTTGGCCTCAATATTTTCCATAAGCCTTTCCTGTCAAAGATGGTTGGGAAAGGCTTAAAATGGATTGTTGTCTTGTTTTCTCGGAGGTAGTCCAAAACCTACATTCTGTGAGTATACTGAAAAAATATTGAGTGCAGAAAGTGAAATAACCCTTTCCTAAATGTGACCATATTTGGACGTCCCTAATAAAAAGATCACTTGGTGAAATATTGATGCAAAAGAAGAAAATGCTGTGATCAATTTATGGTATTTATCTAACCAAATGAAGCTCGGAGGAAGTCTGAAACCTGCATTCTGAGAGTATACTGAAAAAGAAAGATTGAAGAAGCTGAACCCATACCTGCATAATGACACTTCTAGACGCCCCACAAGAAGAAGGCTTTGGAAATCATTGTGGAAAATGAAGAAATTGCTTGTTGCAAGCAATTTCTTCATTTCCCACAATGTTTTCTACACAGGAAGGAAGACTAAAAAATATGAAATTTAATTCACTTTATTTTGTAGTTAGCAACATCTTTGATTTTTGAACAGTCTAAATTTTTGCTGTCGGGCAATGGGTTTGAGTTTATTGGGGTTTTACGCCGTTTTCAACTACCAGGGTCATATCACGGCGGCTGGAGCACCTACTCATGGATTCCTGTTGTTTCTCAAACCAGTACTACCACAACACCCTTACCGAGCCTCCAGCTGCTCGCCCACTTAGGTTAACGATTTCAAACCCATTGGTGGGTGACAATTTTGTCAGAAAGGGTATTAGCCGCGGCCGGGTATCGAACCCGGGACCTCTCGAATGAGGGTCCGATGCGCTACCAACTGCGCTAAGGCCGCGGCCTGTCGGGCAATGGGTTAACTGATGAAATACCAGGATGTACTAAGTTTGAAGCTAATTTCATAGGGCATGTTTACATTTCAAGAGTTCAAAAATTGACTAGGGCAAATTGTGACTCTGGACACAAAAGGGCAATATCCTCAGAAACTCATTGTTTACTATCTTTACCATAGCGACGAAACACATTTTTCTTCGGCATGAGTAAACTAGGACAGAGCAAAAGCTGTGACATATTGTCTTGCCTTATCCCATTACTGCACAGTGATGCCTTTTGACTCCCTCACAAGAAAAGGGCTTAGGCTCAGGGAAATTTCTTCATTTCCCACAACGTTTTCTATCAAGAAAGACCTAAGATGCTAAAATTTCCTGAAATTTGTCGTCTGCAATATCTGTGAAGTTAGACCTCTCAGTCACAATTACCATAATGACTAGAAAGACCTGAAGGTCTTGAGTCGCTCCACAGGCCTGAATTTCTTTTAATATTAAATCCAAGTTTTGACTAGATTTTTGAATACTTGTGGTTCTTACAGCAAAAGTCAAAAGCAGCTATCATGTGGTCAATGCAAAAAGAAAGTAAATGATTGACTTATATTTTAGGGATGTTAGGGCGATAATAAAATTGAAAACTGTGATTTTGCCAAATTCAAGGACACATAATTCAGTATGTATATTTAAAATCAAATCGAAAATTAAACACATGCAAGATCTTATGGTCACTATGATTCTGTTCAAATTTTGTCTATATTAGTCAATATTCGTGGCTTCAAGAGTAGAAAAAGTGTCGAAAACTGAAATTTTGTCAATTTCAAGGGCAAACAACTCAGATTGTAAGTGTTATCATGTTGAAAATTACACATAATCAAGATCTTGTTGTCAACAAGAGTCTTTCAAAGTATCATCTTGATTGGTTAACATTTGTGGTTGTTAGAGTGAAAACAAAGTCGAAAATGGCAAATTTGTCAAATTCAAGGGCACATAACTCATGATGTAAGATTCTGATCAAGCTGAAAATTACACCCAGGCAGCATATAATGCTTATATATATTCTGTCCAAGTTTTGTCTTGATTGGTCAATATTTGTAGATTTTAGAGTAAAAATAAAGTCAAAACCAGCAAAATAGAGCCAAAAATAGCAATTTTTGGCAATTTCAAGGGCACTTAACTCATGCTATAAAATTCAGTTCAAGCTGAAAATTTTACCAAAGCAAGCTCTTATAGTCAGCATCATTCTGTCAAAGTTATGTCTTGTTTAGTCAATATTTGTAGTTGCTATAGTGAAAACAAAGTCAAAATACCGCCGAAAATGGCAATTCTGTCAATTTCAAGGGCACATAACTCATGATGTAAAATTCAGATCAAGCTGAAAAATTTTACCAAGGCAAGATCTTGTAGTCAGCATCATTCTGTCAAAGTTTTGTCTTGATTGTTCCATATTTGTAGATTTTAGAAGAAAAGTAAAGTCAAAACCTTCTATTTTTGATATTCAAGGGCAGATAACTCAGGTTATTCTCGTTCAATCCATATTCTTTGAAGGAATCTGAGAGAGGGTCACCCAAGGATCATTCCTGTGAAGTTTGGTTGAAATCCATCCAGTAGTTTTTGAGAAGAAGATTTTTAAAGAAAAAGTTTACTGACGCACGCACGACGGACACACCGCCATGACAATAGCTCCCTGGCCTGAAAGGCTAGTGGAGCTAAAAACACAGGATATAAAATTATGAAATAAAAAGAATGTGAGCCTTTTTCAATTTTCTTTTTGATTCAAAACAAGCTTTTTAGCTTAAAGGATGATTGTTGTTTACATCTTTTCAATAATTATCCTTGATTTCCTTCCTTTCTAATACAAATATTTGGTAAGGACCAGTACTCATTTGATCAGGGCTAGCAGCTTTTGGCAGCAAGAAGACCGACTGTCTGGCATCCCACAAGTTGATGTTGAACCCTAACAGCTAACAATACTCTTATGTCAGTCATAAACTATAGTAAACTAAAGTAGGGCAGAGCAACTCATTGCAACAGCTTTAGTCCTTATTATCATAAGTGGCATCAATATACAATAAAGATGATAAATGAGCAAACTAAGCTTATTTACTAGAACATTAGGCGACAGATGCTTGAAAGGTTAAATAGAATTAATAGAATACTGGTATATCTAAATTGTAATCACATCATGTTTGGTATTTTGTTTTCTTTATCACAATTAAATTTGCTTTAACCCATTACCTCATACTGACTCTTTTTGACTCCCCACAAGATAATGGCTTTGGAAAACATTGTGGAAACTGGAAAATGAAGAAATTGCTTGTGACAAGCAATTTCTTCATTTCCCACAATAATTTCTAAACAAGAGGACCATGATGGTCCTATATCGCTCACCTGAACCAAAATGATATGAGCAACACTTTTGTTCAATTCAATAAACATAATTTTATGACTATAAGACTGAAAACTAACTTATAGTCAATAACTTTGTGAAAATCAAACTCATCTGAGATCTTATGATGCCAAACATTGTGTCCAGGTTTTTCTTGATTGATAAATAATCACAGATTCTAGAGTATAAACAAGGTCGAAAACAGCCAAAGACGGTAATTTTTTCAAATTCAAGGGCACACAATTCTCGACTTTCTGATCACATCAGACTGAAAATCTACCTCATCCAAGATATTATGGTCTCCAACATAGTGTCCAAGATTTGTCTTGATTGGTCAATAATTGAAGATTCAAGATCGAAAAACAGCCAGAAACGGCTATTTTGTTAAATTCAAGGGCACATAACTCTCAACTTTCTGATCGGATCAGACTGAAAATCAAACTCGTCCGACATATTATGGTCCCAAACATTGTGTCCAAGTTTTGTCTTGATTAATTGATAATTGTAGATTCTAGAGTGTAAACAAGGTCGAAAACAGCCGAAAATGATAATTTTATCAAATTCAAGGGCACATAACTCTCGTCTTTCTGGTCAGATCACACTAAAAATCAAACTCATCCGAAATCTTATCCTCTCAAACATTGTGTCCAAGATTTGTCTTGATTGGACAATAATTGAAAATTCTAGAGTGTAAACAAGGTCGAAAAACAGTCAAAAACGACAATTTTGTCAAATTCAAGGGCACATAAGTCTCGACTTTCTTGTCTTATCAGATTGAAAATTCTAGTCATCTGAGATCTTATGATCTTTAACATTGTGTCCAAGTTTTGTCTTGATTGATTGATAAATGTAGATTCTAGAGTGTAAACAATGTCGAAAACAGCCGAAAATGACAATTTTATCAAATTCAAGGGCACGTAACTCTTGTCTTTATTGTCAGATCACACTGAAAATCGATCTCATCCGAAATCTTATGGTCTCAAACATTGTGTCCAAGATTTGTCTTGATTGGTCAATAATTGTAGATTCTAGAGTGTAAAAAAGGTCGAAAACAGTCAAAAACGACAATTTTGTCAAATTCAAGGGCAAGTAACTCTCTTCTTTCTAATCAGATCACACTGAAAATCAAACTCATCCAAGATCTTATGGTCTAAAACATTGTGTCCAAAATTGGTCTTGATTGGTCAATAATTGTAGATTCTAGAGTGTAAACAAGGTCGAAAACAGTCAAAAACGACAATTTTGTCAAATTCAAGGGCACATAAGTCTCGACTTTCTCGTCTAATCAAACTGAAAATTAAACTCATCCGAGATCTTATGGTCTCCAACATTGTGTTCAAGATTTGTCTTGATAGGTCAATAATTGTAGATTCTAGAGTGTAAACAAGGTCGAAAACGGCAATTCTGACAAATTCAAGGGCACATAACTTTTGACTTTTTCGCCTGATCTGACTGAAAATCGAACTCATCCAAGATCCTATAGTCTCCAATATTATATCCAAGTTTTGTATTGATTGGGCAATAATTGTAGATGCTAGAGTGTAAACAAAGTTAAAAACAGCATTTTTCGTCATTCAGGGGCAGATAACTCCACACTTTCTGGTCCGATCTGGCCCATAATCGAACTCATCCGAGAACTTATGACCATACTTGTTTTGACAAAGTTTGGTCAAGATTGACTAATATTTGTGGATGCTAGAGTGTAAACACCAAATTGTGGACAGACGGACAGACGGACAGACGGACAGACGGACAGACGGACAGACGGACAGACGGACGGACGACAGACAAAAAGCGATCACAATAGCTCACCTTGAGCACTTCGTGCTCAGGTGAGCTAACAAAATGATCAACAAATTTTGAATTTCATTCACTTGAACTGGTCGTTTGCAATGTCTCTGAATCTGAATTTTTCAATCTGTATTATTCTAGTTGATACTTCTTTGGCAGGCTGCATAGCTAAACTTATTCAGCAAGTAGGCAGTCTTATCTTGGTCTAAAACTGTCTGTGAATTTGAAGAATTCAAATTTCTTCTTTTGTTTCAATGTTTTCTGTGATCTATTGTACACAAATCATATCTTAAGCATCATTTTCGTCACCTGCAACAGCTTTCAAATTTGAACAGTCTAAATTATACCATTACAGGGATTTTGTTACCTGCCAGTCCTGAGTCCCTGACTCACATTTTTTTTCTCAGGACTCATTGAAAAATATTCAGTGAGTCCAAGAATGCTAACTTTTTCAATGTGTAATCGATGTTGTCTTTCAAAGAATCTTAAGTTTCAATATTGGACTCATTGTTTTGGGAACAACAGCATTTTTTCTCCTTCTTTGGAAAGGTCCGTAAAAAGGACCCATTCCCAATGCCAAATAGGGTAATTTTTTCCCAAAATCTGGAAAGAAAATTCCCAATGCAAAAGTTATTCCTTCTTTTTGAATGAAATTTCAATCATTCCCTTTCATATGTTGAGAAAAAAGTATCCAGAGACAAACTGGAAGTCCTTTCATTTGACAAAACAACACATTTTTCCCCAATTTGCCTGGTTTCGGACCCGTTCCCAAAACTACGAGAAAAAAACCTGAACAAGTGGGTCCCAGGACTCTTCCCCATAAATTTGTAACAAAATCACGCCATTAAATAAACATTTACCAGGGGTTACTCCTCTCTGTTTCATAATGCAATGTACATTTTATCTGCCCTACAGATACATGGGAGTGAAGACAATCTAACTTATCATTTAAAATCCAAACCCTATGTTGTGGGTACTCATTTGAATTGTCTCAACGAGACGATTCTAATGATTATCCACAACATAGGGTTTCATGAATATTTAACGAAAAATTTCATTTTGAAACATCATCACCCCCCCCCCCCCCCTACTTTCTGTAGCTCTGATGATATATACTTACTTGCTATAGCCTGTTTAATTTCTGTGATAAATTTGTCTGTATGGAGACCCTGTGGTAGCTCAAACAAGTACTTCTGCTCTCTAACTTGGATTCCTAACAAATACTGGCCTTGACTAGTTGGTGATTCTGAAAATAATACAGAGCATTCCTATAGTGTATCATACAAATGCAAGAAATGGGACAAAAGAAGACAAGAGTTGTCCGCGGACAATGTAGCTTACCTATACAGGCGCTTGTCACAAAAACAGTTTTTTAAAAGTAGGTCAAACTTTAAGGTCAAGGTCACAAGGTCAAAAGTCTTGGTCCCAAATACAAGGTCTTGGCAGGAGGTATCCATGTGTGAAATATCAAGGCTCTATCAATAATAGTGCATGAGATATAGACCCGGTTAAAGTTTTTTAAAAGTAGGTCAAACTCCAAGGTCAAGGTCACTAAGTCAAAGGTCATAATCACAAATGAAAGGTCTTGTAAAGATGTATCTATGTATGAAATATCAAGGCTGTTTCTCCAATATTGCCTGAGATATAGACCAGGTTAAAGTTTTTCAAGTGAAGACGCGATGGGACGGTACGGGACACAACGCCTACGCGACACTAGGGCTGTGACATTAGATCCCTGGACATACAGTCCCGGCTCGCTAAAAATTATGCCAAAAAGGGGGTCAAACTAGGGGACTGGTTTAAGTTTTTGAAAGGTCAAAATCCAAGGTCAAGGTCACAATACCATAGTCCCAAAATGAAAGGCCTTAAAATTAAATATCAAGGCTGTGTGTGTAATAGTGCATAAGACATAGACCAGGTTAACATTTTTGCAAAGGAGATCAAACTCCTAGGTCAAAGTCACTAGGTCAAAGTCCTAAATGAGAGGTATTTGTTGAAAGACGATGTGTGAAATACCAAGACTCTATAGGTAATAGTGGATCAGATATAACCCCGGTTTCTCGAAAAAACTTTAGTACGTTCTCAGACTCAAATCTAAACTCCTAGTGAACTTCAATCGAATACCCTTCAACGTTGGAGAGTATTCCATTGAAGTTGATCATGTACTCATGAGTATGTACTACAGTTTTTTTCTAGAAACCAGGGCCAGATTAAAGTAAGTGTCATTACATAACCAACATAGACATGGGCAAAAATGCTCATGCAGATGCTGACACTAGAGCTATGACATTAGCTTGCCAGACATATTATATATAGTCCATGCACATTAAAAATAAACAAATTAGATCTAAAACAAGGATTTTAACAGCAAAACTTTAGGATAATCTGATTTCAAAGCTACTACAGACAGTAAAAAGGGTATAGATTTATATGATTTATGCAAAATATAGCACAGAAAAGATTGAGGCCAAATGAGAAAATGCTGATTAAAAGCATTTTCTTTTTTGTCACAATGTTTTCCCATGAAGCCTTCTCTACTAGGGACATCAAAAATAGATCTTGTTTGGGAAAGGATTAAAGTAAGAAAACTTGAAGTACCTGTAAGGAGTCTTAATTCCTCATTGACGGGGAAAACCTGTTCCAATCTCAGGTCATTTCCACTCCGACATGGCACACTTTTACTCGAGTAAACAAACAACCTTTAAATAGATTTAAATACATCATCATTATGTAAACAAAGCTGGGGATATGAAGAAATCATCAATCACATTCACAAAATGGTAATAGTAAAATAATATTATCCCTATATGTTTACCAAACTATTATCGTTGATGCTCATTTCAATTGTCCTGTCAAGAAAATTCAAATGACTACCTGGTACCTGTCACTACCAACAACACACTAAACTTTTAAAATACAACAACAAAACTAAGAATGCAATTTTACTATTTTTCTAATCGTCTCTACATGTATTGATAAACCGAAGTGACCGTGCGCTATGAATATTTATAAACAAACGTAATCGTCTGCAATATTGACAATAATGAGCGCAAGGTTACTTCAGTTCAATAATATACTTAAAACACTATTCAGTTTGTATGTATATCAATAGACCGTTTTGTTTGTTTATCATTTAGTGATGATCTGATAAAGTACAGTGGCTAAAGTGACAAACCAAGCAAAAAGGTAACATCTGGCAAAAATGACAATGCACAGCTTAATCCTGTAAGAATAGATATTTTTACCCTTTCCCAATGAAACATTTTAAGACTAGTTCAAATTGAAAGCTGTTGCATTAGACAATGAAATTGTTACCATAAATGTAAATAACATAAGTACCATAAATTAAAGCACAGAAATCACCCAAAGAAAAAGAGAAATTATCAATTTTCTTCTTTTTTATCTTGGAGGGTTTCTAGCCCAACAACCTATGGAATCATCAACATCCAGCCAGGTCCTGTTTGGTAAATGGTTAAAATGTGTCTAATTTGAAAGCTTTTGCAGATGATAAAGCAAATGAGATAAACAATAATAACTTCAAAAAGAATTTTAATGAGGTAATTACATTTTTTCTTCAACTCTTTCCCATGGTCAGGTTCTGACTTCGTGGGGAGCTTCAGAAAATATTGCAGGAAAATAAGAAAATGCTGATAATCATCATTTTCTCTCTTTCTTTTTCCCTCTTCAATTCCTTAATAATCAACATCCTTTACATCATCTGCAATAGCTTTAAATCAAAACTACCTTAAAATTGCGTGGTTTGGGAAAGGATTAAAGAGACAAAATTGCCTGATTTCACCACTTGACCAGCCAGGAAGGTCAAACTCTTTTATCTTGTCCCATAGCCTATAGCTTAAACACTTAACAAAAACATGTAAAAGAGAAAATGCTGGCCACTAACAATGATTTCAAATATTGAAACACAGAATTTTTATTTTAACCCTATTCCGGTCAGTGACATAAACTTACGTTAAAGGTCAATTGGGGTCCACTGGACCCCATTACAAAAATGCATGCAAAATGTTAATAATGTGTCAATGTGAATTGTTAAATTACATTGATTTATTAGCTTATCTTAGCACAAAGTGCCGAGGATTATGTACTGTGATCGTACACTGTCATTTGTCTGTCTGTCTGTCCATCTGTTCCCCTACCCGTCTGTTCAAAATTACAAAAAAGTCATTTTCTCCCAAACCACAAGGCCTATAGTCTTGAAAGGATGGGTTGCAACAAGGTCTCAAAAATAGATTTTCTTTAAATTCTGTGCATTGACAGGGTTACATAATATCATTAATTTGTATGTGTAAAAATTCTGAAGAGGGCTTATTTTTGGAGATAATGGCTAACAAAGTGGGTGGGGTAAATTGACACGAGAAGCAAATATTTACTTTGAAGTTGAATAACTGTTTCTGTATAGATCAGATCAAGATGAAATTTCGCCTGTACATTTAATGGACCGAGGATATTACATTTTAGGAATCATTATTCATATTTATCAGTTTGTTGATTTTCTGTATTCGTTCTTCTGTCAATCTCAGATTTTGCTTATTTTTGATGTACTAACTTTACGAAACTATCTTTACACCATTTAGGTAAGTAAAACACCAGTTCAAACACAACTTATTTTAATAATGTGTACAACAGAGTACATTCCTACTTCAGTTAAAATGGAAAACTATCGTTATTTCTTCAATATTGCCTATATAATTCTATATGGGGTCCAGTGGACCCCAACTGGGGTCCAATGGACCCCAAGCTTCTTTTTGGCTATAGTATGAAAACCCTTCAGTGTACATGGAAAATATTTTGTGCCAAGAACCATCGATGGACTGGTATAGATTACTTAAAATATAAATGCTGTAGCTTTTTAAATGACACCGTAGATATACCCGAAATACCCCTTGGGGTCCAATGGACCCCAAAAGTCCGGAATAGGGTTAAACTGTTTCCTATGTAATTTAACCCCACTCCGATAACGCTTTCCCATTACCACACATTAAAACTTTTGACTCTCCATTACATAAATAATTTGGAAAATATTGTGGTAAATGAAGAAATTGTTTGTGACATTTCCCACAATGTTTTCTACTCATACAGACCATAAACAAGAGTTGTCCGCGGACAACATAGCTCGCCTATACAAGAGCTTGTCACAAAAAGAAAAGTCAAAGGTCAAAGGTCTAGGTCACTGGATCAAAGGTCATAGTCTCAAGGTCAAGGTCATTGTATGAGGTATCCATGTGTGAAATATCAAAGCTCTATCATCAATAGTGCATGATATATTGGCCAGGTTAAAGTTTTTTAAAAGTAGGTCAAACTCCAAGGTCAAGGTCACAAGGTCAAGGGTAATGGTCTCAAATGAAAGGTCTTGTCGAGATGTATCTATATATGAAATATCAAGGCTGTATCTCTAATAGTGCCTGAGATATAGGCCAGGTTAAAGTTTTTCAAAAGTAGGTCAAACTCCAAGGTCAAGGTCACTAGGTCAAAGGTCATGGTCTCAAATGAAAGGTCTTGTCAACATGTATCTATGTATGAAATATCAAGGCTGTATCTCTAATAGTGCCTGAGATATAGGCCAGGTTAAAGTTTTTCAAGTGAAGACAGGACAGGACGCGACGCGACATGACGCCGACACTAGGGCTGTGACATTAGCTCCCCAGACATAAAGTCCCGGCTCGCTAAAAAGCAGTTTTCATTCATTTGAAATTGTCGCCAGCAACATCTCACCAAACCTATATTGTTGGTGCTCCAAATCCAAACTTTATAAAGCATCAATAACAGAGCTATCACTGCTTCCTTGATTCAGATGGTCCTAACACTAATTTAACCCTTTCTAAAACAAGATCTGTTTTAATGTCCCTATTAGGAAAGGCTTTGGAATACATTGAGGCAAATGAAGAAAATGCTGTTAATCAGCATTTCGCTGCTTTTCAACGGAAAATCTTGTAACTGCAGCCTAGAACAACTACACTTACGAGGTTTTCGTAGAACACTTTGATTTTCTCTTCTTGCCTCAATATTTTCTAGGCTATATTGTACACAAATTAAATCTTCATCAACATACATATTGTCGTCTGCAGCAGTTTTAAAACTGGACCACCTTTAAGCCTTTCCCAAACGACAAAATTTTAGAGAAATCCACTTCAAAAGCTGTCACAATTGACAAATGGATGTTATTAATCAAAAATGATAGGATTTGTGTAAAATATGGCACAGAAAATATTGAGACAAAAGGAGAAACTGCTGGTTATCAGCAGTTTCTTCTTTTGTCTCAATATTTTCCCAAGCCATTTCGATTAGGAACGTCAAAACCAGGTCTTGTTTGGGAAAAGGTTAATTTTGCTGTTTGGGAAATGATGAATGCCACTAGATCCAGCAAATCTAAAGAATCACTTACAGAACTATGACTGTTTCCCTGATTCATTTAGTCCTAACACTAATTTAATATCCTATTTAAATTTCAATGACTTCCTTCCTTTATCTGTTGATCCTTTCCCAAACAGTACAATGTTTTGATGTCCCTATTAGAGAAACCTTTGATAAACATCCAAAGAAAAGAAGAATATGCCGAGAACATCAATGTTTTTTCTCTTTTGAATATAGAAAGTTTTAATTGACAATAATTTTGAAGCATTAATAATAAACTCCTTTATTTTCAATTTATGTCCATGTGGAAAAAGATTAAACATATTTGGATGAAAACCTTTTACCACATAATAACAATATTCTTAATAAAAAAAAATTAAAACAAAACTATGATAACAGACATTGACAGAGTGACACTACAGTAACTATTGATAAGACATCATAACAGATTAACAGCGAAAAGATTTGTTTCAGAAAGGGCTAAATGTAACTTATTTCTGAGTTTTCATGATCTTAATATATTCATATCCCATATCCGGAGCAATATATTTTACGAGATAGGTTATCTAAAATTTTAGAAGTTATCTCATTATTACATGTCATCATGTACCTATTATAAAGTGGACTATTTTAACATATGGGATATGAATAATGACAATTGCATTAATACATTATGTGCATGAACGGAAAGGTAAAGCTATTTCTTCTTCTTTCCCTACAATATTATAGTCTTAACCCCACTTGATCAGTGTTTATTAATTTTGTCCTCTGCAAAACCTTTGGATTTGGACAACCTGTACCCTAAAACTGTGTTGTTTTGGAAAGTGTTAAAGACAGATTTAACCTTTGCCCAAACAACAAGTATCTAGACTGTTCCAATATGAAGGCTGCTGTAGCAAACAATCTATGTTCAAGATATTGCATGATTATTGAGACAAAAGTAGAAAACTCTGGTCATATGCATGTTATTGATAACATTGATAAAACAAAAGTTATTGTCTTCAGAAATGGAGGAGTAACAAAACAAAATGAAAAATGGTTTTATAACGGAAATCGAATTGAAGTTGTGTCAAGCTATAAATATCTAGGAGTTTACTTTACAAGCACTTTGTCCTGGTCGAAAACACATTCAAATCTAGCTTTGCAGGCTACAAAAGCAGCAAATCATATACTTAGATTGCGAAAACATTTTAATTTGTATGACATTAAAGATTTGTTCCACATATTCGATACAACAGTAAAACCAATTTTATGCTATGCTTCTCAAATTTGGGGATACCAATATGTTGAAAAGATAGAGAAAGTACATTCCAAATTTTGTAAAAAATTGTTTTATCTTCCTTCTAATACATGTGACTTCCTAGCTCTTGGAGAATGTGGAAGATTACCTCTGTGTATTTCCTATATTCCTAGCTGTATAAAATATTGGTTAAATATCATTCGAATGGACCCAAAACGTTATCCCAAACAATGCTATTATCTACTTTTTCAACTTGATAATGCGGGTAGAACTACATGGGCAACACATGTAAACAAGAGCCGTCACAGACGGATTATGCTCCCCGAATAAGTGTTTGTCACAAAATAAAAACTATCATACATTAAGCCCCCTTTTCCCATGACAGCTTTTTTGTACACACATTATTTATAGAATATGGTCTAGAACATCCTATTTATTACATGAGCACAAAATTTCATTAAACTCTGCCCATTAGATGAAGAGAAATAAGAGAAAAACTAATTTTCACACTAAGGCCCCTTTTTCCATGACGCAGTCTTAAATTTACAAACGGAGAAAAAGGTCCCTAGGTATTGACCCAGGGAGTTCACATGTGAAGTTTCATTGAATTTGGTCCAAGGGTTGCTGAGATATGGCTGTGGACGGACGGACGAATAAGTGTTTGTCACAAAATAAAAACTATCATACATTAAGCCCCTTTTTCCCATGACAGCTTTTTTGTACACACATTATTTATAGAATATGGTCTAGAACATCCTATTTATTACATGAGCACAAAATTTCATTAAACTCTGCCCATTAGATGAAGAGAAATAAGAGAAAAACTAATTTTCACACTAAGGCCCCTTTTTCCATGACGCAGCCTTAAATTTACAAACGGAGAAGAAGGTCCCTAGGTGTTGACCCAGGGAGTTCACATGTGAAGTTTCATTGAATTTGGTCCAAGGGTTGCTGAGATATGGATGTGGACGGACGGACGGACGGACGGACACACAGACACACGGACGGACAGCGTGGCGACTATATGCTCCCCCGAAATTTTTTCGGGGAGCATAAAAATCTCTTATATACATATGGGTTTGGACAGGTCTGGATTGTTCAAGATGTAGGTAACGAAAATGAGTTCATTAAAATTTTTACCCAAAGAGTTAAAGACTGCTATACACAAAAATGGCACTCAGAAATTAACGAATCCCCAAAAGCTACACATTATAAATATTTCAAATCTCTATTAACACCAGAAAGCTATCTAAATATTAAATTGGATACTAAATTTAAAAGAACATTAGCAAAATTTAGATGCTCATCGCATAATCTCATGATCGAAAAAGGGAGACATCTTGCCTTAGACAGACAGTATAGATATTGTAGAATATGTGAAAGTAATAATATATTTGTTGTTGAGGACGAATTTCATTTCTTTTTTTAGTGTAATACATACGAGATATTAAGACAAAGGTTTTTCAAGAATCATTGGCTTAATCATAGAAACCACCAACAGTTTTATCGTATATTAGAGTGTAAGAATAAATCTGAAATATATAAAATATCGAAATTTTTAGTTGAAGCATTCAACCTTAGAAAAGAAATCATTGATGAATTAAGTTGATAGTTGTTTATATTTGACACATAATGAATCATATGTTACGTTACTATGTGTCCTTCTATATAGGAAAAGTCAAATTTTAATGTGATTTGTCTAATGTTGTTGATGTGAAGCCAATGCTTTGACAAACGTATGTTTGGTCAGATCTTTGGTGTCACATTCTACAATCATTCTACAATAAAGTAATCTTGTTTTCTCAATCCAAAAACGGAGAAAGCAGATATCTATATTTATTACTTTATTTGTTATACATCGTTTTCAATGCAAAAAAACGAAATAGAAATGTAAAATTCATATCCAGTATACATCGGAGTTTAACCCTTCACCAAATAAGACAAGGTTTGAAGACTGATCAATTAATATGGCGAGAAAACGTTGTGGAAGAAGAAAATTGATGAAAATCAGTGTTTTCTTCTTTTACATCAGTATTTTCTTTGTTATAAAGTAGACAGACTGCAAACTTATCTCATTCATTTATCTCATCTACATAAAGTTTCCATCTCGACTAGCCCACACATTTTTGCTATTTGGAAGAGGGTTAACGAAAAATACATGTATTATGACATCACTCTGTAAATTGTATTTCTATGTAAATATGTATATGGGCTGGTGGCCTAAATACTTCATTAAAGTTTTGGTATTGGTATTGGTATTGGTTATTCTTTTGCCTCAATGTTTTCCCGTTTTTTTATATTGGCGATGTGAAAACCAGGTCTTGTATGGGAGAGGATCAATTGTATCTAATCACTTCCTGCATAAACCCATAAGAGGTTATATGGAAAAAGTATTTCACAGCAATTTTTGGACCATTTGAGAACAGGATCATCCTAAGACTTAGCCTTTATATAGTCTTATCAGGTTCTAAGCTGCTCCATAGCAGTTGCTAAAGACAATGTAGAAGCTATAAGAGAACATAATGGATCTTGTCAAGACTGCATGTGCTAATCAATATAACATTGTTTGAATGCCATAAGGTCCCCTTTTCGAAATCAAAATTCCTTTATATCTGAAATATATCAAAATGAGGAAGTAATATAGTCGCAGTATCATCTGCATGATTTGTCATACTATTTGACCAATCTACAGTAAGAGGCTCAGAGCTACAAGTGCAAAGGTGTTATCTATGCAATATTTCGTTTATTGTTTATCAAACCCTTAGTTGTGAGTACTCATTGGAATCGTCTCACACAGACAATACTAATGAGTACCTTCAACATAGGGTTTGGATTACAAATAACAAATTTAGAATGGTTAATTTTTCACCAAACCCTCTGTTGTGTGTACTCATTGGAATCATCTCACCAAGACAATTCAAATGGGTACCCACAACACAGGGTTTGGATTAGAGATAACAACTTGAGAATTTTTTAATCCTATCTTTTCTGTTGCTCTGGAAAGGGATAACCCATTCCTAAACAATGACGCCTTTTGACACCCTACAAGATAAATGCTTTGGAAAAATATTGTGGAAAATGAATAATTTGCTTGTGACGACAAGCAATTTCTTCAATTACCAACATTTTTTCTACCCAGAACTACAAAAAAATATCAAACTCCATTCACTTCATATTGTCCTCTGAAACATCTTTGAATTTGGATCAGTCCAAATTTTTACCATTTGCAGGGAAAGGGATAATTAACTTACGCATAATCCCCTTGTCTCTCAATCAGGGCTGTGTATCTTGGCACTTTCGGGAAATTATCGGAGATAATACATCCGGATACGCACTTGTACACTCGTTAAGGAAAATATTATTACATCATTTACATGTTGTGCAAAATTATCCTAAACATGTTGCAAGCAGATCTTTATACCCCTGTATCTAAATATCAGGGTATATTGCTTTACTCGCGCTAATTTGTCTGTCTGTCCATCCATAGGTCTGTCTGAAAACTTAACATTGGCATTTTCTCCAAAAGTATTCTACACAAAGCTCAAGTTTGATATGTAACATTCTTTCAATGATATTAATCTGTTTCATGCAATATGACCTTCCTAAAGATCCTCTGTTACCGGTAACCCTTATTTACCCTTAACACGAAAACTTAACTGTACATTAGCATTTTCTGCAGAAAAATGTCCATTTCAGGGGCATTAGTGTTTCACAAACACATCTTGTTTCAAATCATTTTTCATCAAATTTGAGTTTTATATCTCACTTAACATAGTCCATCCCATAAAGATTCATGCAATGATGGAATTATTTGGATGATGTCATAAACATTGGTGGTGGAGAGTATCAATTTTTTCTAACTTGTTACATGCCCGTGAAGATTGGATACATTTTGACTGTTTTCAACGTTCAAACATCATGCACCTTAAATAAAACATACTGACATGGCAAATCGTCATTGTAAATGCAAAACCTTGTATCTCGATTTTGGAAAAGAAATGTAATAACTTTTCCAGAACTCAAGGGTTTAACTTGAAATTTGGATATATTGTTCATGAAAAATGTGTCATTAATACTGATCAGTAAAAATATCTCAAAACCTTCAAGAATTGTCTTAACCGGACACACAAGATTTTACTTTGAAAATTGCAAAAAATCGACATACAAGGTTTTGCATTCACACCGATAAAATACAAAACTATCGGTAACGAAATACTGTATCAACACATGATTCTTGGTAATTCAACTATGCCTTTACATTCATGATAACAATCTTCAAAGTGGTTTGTGGTGGTACCGTTTGTGGTGTTTAGTGCCTCAATCTCCTCTAATCTGAAAACTTTTCATTAACCCTTTCCCAATGAAGACCTGGTTTTGATGTCCCTGACAGAAATTGCCTGTGATAACATTGAGGTTAAAGAAGAAAATGCTTCAATATTTTCTGTGCTAAATTGTACACAAATTCTATCCGCAAAGTTATGCATTTTGTCATATGCAGCAGCTTACAAACTGCACCACCCTACAATTTTGTTGTTTGGGAAAGGGTTAAATAAAGTCAATCTCTCAATCAGGCACAAAAAGGATACATAATTGCACATTTCATCCTGCTCCAGTTTTGACCTGATAAATGGCAGGCAGTCATCACCTTGGCTGGACATTTTATCGATCCTTTGGCTACCTTTTTTTCACATTGTAACAGGCAATCTGTTTCACACTCATGAATGTAATTCTAATTTCAAACAAAAACAAAAATATTATATTCTATATTGTATTGTACATGTATAAATCCTTTCTAGTCTCTTTATCAACATCTATTTTGTTATCAGCAACCACAGGATTTTATTTGGTAAGAAATTGGGGCCGAATATCTGTCCCTTCCCCTCTGGGAATTTTTCCCTTAATTAACTTGTATTTTACCCCTCATAAATCAATGTTTCAACCTTTAAAATGGTGTCCCATGAGAGTTTTTATGTTATTGATCAAATATCTCTTAGTTTATTAGCTTATAAATTGCTTTAAGAGAATCCATTTTCTTTCGGTTTTCTATAATATTTTGGAGCAAATATTTTCAGTTTTCAAGCAAACCATTTCTTGAAAATTTTCCACCTTATTACAGCTCATTTGACGCATTTTCCCCCAAATTAAGGGCCGCTGGTCCCTTCCCCTAACCATACGAAAATGAGGGGAAAATTACAAATAAGGGGGGAAATTACCAAAGGGTAATCAGGGTTCCCAAAAAACCCCAAATGGGGGTTTTGCACCCCCAAAAGTGAATCTTGCACCCCCAATTTTTGCAGGCAGCCTTCTATGTCTCATATAGAGGGGTCGCAAGTATGCTGTAAAACGACTGTTTTCACCCCCAGATTTAAAAGTCAGTGGGAACCCTCGTAATGGGCCGATATTCAGCCCCAATTTCTTAGTAAATAAAAACCTGGTATCATGAGATCCTGGTAAGCAATTAACACAATCCTTGACAGGGTGTCCAATCACGTACAAATGTACGTGAATCACGTAAGATCAACAAAAATCACGTACTACTTTTTCACCCAAAACGTCCAAGAACGTACACAAAATGAGTCCCTTATCCAGGGTTAGACACTAACTTTCCCAACCAAGGAGTCCGCTGGACTCCCATCAAGAGAACTTGGGGAGTCCAGTGGAAAATAAAGGAGTCCGAAAAAGAAGCAAATATTTTATGTTGCACGCATGTTAACTAGTCAATGTCATTCTCATGTCTGCATAGAATACTAAACATAAATTCAGGATACTAGATCATTTTATCTAGAGCTACCAGCTTACTTATCATTTTGCTTATAATTCTTCGGCAGAATTTTTAAGGAGTCAGCCGGACTCCCTAAGTTGAAAATCAGGGAGTCCCACCAAGTTTTAGGGAGTCTCGGACTCGCGGACTCCCCTTAGTGTCGAAGCCTGTTATCATGTATAAAAATAAGATGACAATCCAACGAAAGAAAATTGAGTTTGCTAGCCGAGTAATAAAATCGAAACTGCCAAATTTGGTCATTCGGATCCCTCTATTTTTTCCCATACATGTAATTGTAGTTGACCAAGATAATGTGTTTTTGCGATTTTTTTTTTCAACCAAAACGCTTGAAAAATAAAGCGTCTGCATGATCATTGCATCTAAACAGACTGGATTTTTTTTTTATTTCAAATGCACACAATCAGAAAACCATATAAATAGGGGGAAACAATGAATGAATCACTCAGTCTGGAATCTAAAAACAAAGTTCATGGCTCAGCCAGTCTGGACGGAGAAAAGGGAACAATGCCAATATTAGAGGCTCGGTTAAAAATAGCTTCGAGATCGTAGCCACAAACTGGATGATGTATCTGTTTGTGATCAAAATTCAAAAAGGTTTCGGTAACAGTATTGTAACCAAGTTGAAAACTGCATTAGGCTTCTGAAAACATTCCAAATTTGATTGATTTGCAGGTAATTGAAAGAAAAAATGCTGAACAAAATGCCTAAACCCTTTTTAGAAGAACTAGTTTGGATTAAGTTGACATTAAGGAAAAACAGGAGAAATGAAACTTCTGACAATCAGCAAATGTATATTCATTTTTTAGTCAAACCCTATTTTGTAGGTAATGATTGGAATCCAATGAGTAGCAACAAACAACATGCGATTTGGATTTGATTTTAAAGAAACAAACTCAGGTTGCTTTTCCATTCAAAGCAAATAAATGTATCCTGCTGTGTTTTATGTGGTAAATTTGGAAATGGATTGTGTTAACAAAATTAATGTTAACCCATATAAATACAATTATTAAGTCTAAAGTGTTTCCACTATTTAATATGTTTAATACTTCTACATCACGGAGTCAATAAATTGAAGAATTGTCTAAATTTGGCATTAATTTTCTTGTACCCCCTATTTATTTTTTGTACCCCCAACTTTAACCACCAAGAGGTACAAAAACCCCCAGTCAAAATTTTCAGTGGACACACTGCCTTGAAAATGTAATTGTAACGGTAATGGGTCCTTTTCTCTCTGAGAATTTTGTGGATAAAGATTTGACTCTAGGCAAGTTGCAAGGAGCAGCAGAGAATTGGCACATTCATCTCAGTCATGTAAAAGACCGTCGGACCGGCAGACATGTCCAATGAAATTTCCCTCTGTCTGATAATTTTTTTGCTAATGTCAGTCCCACTGTCTGACCTTGTTTTTGACCTGTAAGCTAGACAATGATAGTTCGGACTGACAAAATTTTATTCGGTCTGACAAGTAACTCATTACTGTCAGACTGAATGTCTGACAAAGATTTGTTGTTCTTCGCCATGTCTGTCATCTCAAAGAATTTTCACACTGCAGATTTTCACAAAACATATATCTTATTCATCTAATGCATTGATTGTTAAAATAAAACTCTACCTCACCTTTTGCAGTTGGAAAGGGTTAATTGGGTCAATTGAGAATTTTCAGTAAAATTAGAATACCGCGAAAACACATGACAAATAGATTTATTTTGGAATTCATGGCTTAATGTTGCATATTAAAGGTACTCAATCTCGAAAATGATTAAATGTGTTGTGCAAAATAAATAAAGTAAGTTCGATTAACATCTAGAAAGACAAAATAAACAGAAAAATAAATTAACGTCATCTGACACTTACCCGGAAGTGATTCTGTAGCGAAATGTTCGATTTTTTGTCCATAAACGAAAAACTGGTAAGTCAATAAATCTTTTCGGAATCTAATATACAAAAATGTCTTTGAGTTCCAAAATATTTGGAAAATTGTATTCAAGACCATTTTATAGAACATAATCGTGAAAATACTTTTATTCGAAACCAATACTAGCTAGCTCCGTATCATCATTGTTTGGAAAACCAAGGAAACCGATAAAAGTTGACAAAGTGAAAGTTGGGCATGTGGTGCTGAATTCTGGGTCAAGGTAACTTAATTTTCTATGTCAGATCGCTGAGTCTGATTGTGTTTTGTTTGCGCAAATGTCTCTAATTGCTAGATTTCCAATTTTTGTTTTGCTGTGTTTTCATAAAGTTAGATAAACACTTCCTTTCACTTTTATTTTCTCTTTGTCAGATTGGTGAGATTTCCTGGTAGAATCAGTCGGCATGACGTCATAGCCTCACTTTCATTTTTTCATCGAAGGTACTTCCTCGGTCTTTATTGTTACGGGATACCATTTTTGAGGCAGAATATTTCAAAAATCCATCTTTAAAATTCATAAACAATACTGTGATCAATATGCTACTGATCTTGATTTCTATATTGATGTCAATAAAAAGTCATAAACATCATGACATATTACCTAATTGTGATGATAATTATGCATTTTTACAGACTATAATGTTGGGGTGCTTTTTTTAGGGGGGGGGGGGGGGGGGTCTATATGTTTTTCTTCTTTTCCCATTGGCTCCTCTACTGGCATTGACTGGCTCCAATTGGCCCCAAAAAATTTCAATTGGCGATTTTGCTGGCGCCAAGTCTGAAATTGCCAGGGGAAGCCCTGGGTTAAAAGAGTAAAAGACGAAATTTTAAAAGCAGGTTAAAAACACAACGAGCAGATTATGGTTTTGCATGCTGCAGTTTACATATTGCAGACTTGAAAGAATCAAAGTCTTGTAAACTGGCAACATCTTCAGGGAGTGCATTCCATTGCACTATAGCCAAAGGAAAGAATGAATATTTATAGAAATTTTTGTTTGTGTGAATCTGGCGGAACGTCATTGAATGATTGTGTCTAGAGAGTCTATTTGTCTGTCGTATGTAGTCTGGTAGTGGTACAGCAACAAGGTTGTGCACAATTTTGAAGAAGAGACAAAGACGGGCGTCTGACCGTCTTTGTTCGAGAGATCTCCAGCCTAGCTGGTCTATCATAGAACTTACACTAGATTTTCTGTCATAGTTATTGAGAGTCCATCGAGCAGCTCGCCTTTGGACTTTCTCTATTTGGTTTATTTTGTCTTTTGTATGGGGATCCCAAATAGCTGCAGAGTATTCTAGTTGGGGTCGCACTAGCGTGTTGTAGGCAGTCTCCCTCACCTTACGGTTTTTTGTTTTAATGTTACGGCGTAGGTAGCCAAGTGTGCGGTTTGCATTCGCTGTGATCCTGTCGATGTGGGAGTTCCAGGATAGGCCACTGGAGATATCCACCCCCAAGTACCTGGCACATGCAACCGCCTCCAGGATCTGACCATGTAAGGAGTTCCAGGATAGGCCACTGGAGATATCCACCACCAAGTACCTGGCACATGCAACCGCCTCCAGGATCTGACCATGTAAGGAGTACACTGTATTGACTGCTTTCCTGGCGGCTGTTACATGCACCACCTGGCACTTGGAGGGGCTAAACTCCATGTCCCACCTGTCCTCCCACACCGACAGTTTGTCCAAGTCTGATTGGAGTTTGGAATTGTCTTCCAGACCACCAACCGTCATGTAGACGGCCGTATCGTCTGCAAAAAGACGGCATTTTGAGGAAAGTTCCTCTGGGAGGTCATTTATGTAGACGAGGAACAGGATAGGCCCCAGGACTGACCCCTGGGGTACTCCAGAGGTCACTCTTTCTTTTAAGAAGGTGATTTAAACTTACTAACTACCCACGCATTTTTAATAATCAGCAGACATTGCGAAAGACGTCGGACCGCGGACATTGTCCGATAGTTTTGACTTCGGTCCGATTGAAAATTCAATACCGTCGGTCCGTATGTCCGACATATTTTGACCATTTTGCTTTTTTTCAATACCTCGCGTTTGCATAATTATGGAAGCTTATAACCAAAATATTTGTCATTCTGTTTGCGAGAAAATTGATAAACAACAAAGTACGAAGGGACGGCACTATTATATCGTGGTTTTGCCGATTATTTCCCTTGATTTGTAAACCGGATTGTGGTTGGCTGAAACAGGTATTGATTAGCCAATCGGAATACATATTACTTTTACTGTCGTAGTATAATGGCGTCCCTTAAATATTTCGAGGGTGCAAAGCCTGGTAAAAAAAGGAAAACAGTGAATTGTCTAATTTTGAAAGGCTTATGGACTATGGGCGTGAATGATTAAAGTGTCAGTCATGTTTTTATATCTTCAGAATAAAAAAGGTGGTTACATGTTATTTTTCCTTGTTTTTTTCGGTCTGACAGATTTGTTTTCGGTCTGACAGATTTTTCAAGCCTGTCAGACCGAATGTCTGACAGTTTTTTTGAGCTTTCGCAATGTCTGAATCAGGCGTAGTCGTTGAGATATTGATGCTGAAAGTTGGTAATGCTTTGACGAAAAAGACCGAAGCTTTCACCTCCACCGAATGAGTGCAGGTCCGCAATTTATGACTGACTACGTTTTTGATTGGCTGAAGGGATTGTGCCGACCGAATCAATTGGGCAATATTGACTTTAGAATCAACAATCTTACACAATCAGGCAAAGATGAAGTAGAAAAAAGGGAAAAAAATGAAATTGCAGTGAAATGTTACTATACAGATTAACCAAAGTTTTTGGGGATGAAGGTTCATAAGGTTCATAAGGTCCTCGAGGCCATCCTTGCGGCTGCATGTAAGCTGCTTTCAGCTTCTTAGGGCCCTTTCTAGTGTGTTTTCCCTGTCTTTGTTGTTTCACGGTTCCTCACATCGTTTGTCATTGTCAAGTTCATATTTTTGTTTTTTTAGATTTATTCTAGCTTTGTTAAACTTAACTATTTCAACGAATTGTAAGGAATACCACGCTTATTAAGAAGTCTATTGCTTTTTCATATAATATATTTATATATCGTCTGTGTTTCAACACGGACCACTTAGTCATCAATAGACAATTACTTGACTAAGCAATATTTGGTTTTTTAAAACCATTTAAGTAGACATTGTACCCAATAATTGCTTAATCTTACATTATTTTACAAAAAACTTGGGATATGTACAACATAATTTATTATTAACATTTTAAAAGGGAGTTTATTTACATATCACCTATTCTTCATGCTGTATTTTACTTTGCTGTCTAACACTGATTGTTAGACTTGTCTCTACTTTTACTAGAGACCTGCGTCTTTAATTTTTTATGATAATACATACATATATATGTCAGTGATTTTTTTTCTTAAAAAAACGGTCGTTATTGGGCCCCTTTCCCCTCTCTGAGGAATATACTTTTTTCCCCCATTTCAGAGAAATTTTCCCCTCCTGGAACTAGGTTTTTTTCTTGCAAAGAAAAATCCAAATCATATTTAGATTCTAGGCATCTCTAGCAATTCTAATGGTTGTTTGAATGTCCCATTATGATACACAAGCAAGTTAAATGCATTTATAACACTGTATTTGAGAGTATAAGCATGTATGGAAATTTCCCCTTTTTGGGCATTCACGCGCAAATTTTCCCCCACCTATGGGTCCTGACCGCCTTCCCCCAAAATTAAAAATAAACACTGTATGTTCACACATATTCATATGCACATACACATGCCTACATTATACTATATTATACTATGTTTTTGCATGGGGATTAGCTGTAGCAATCTGCTTCGAACTTGATTCCGGGGTGCCAGTGTTTATTGAGTCTTTGCTTAAATGAGTTTAATGACGGGGCTGTAACAATATTGTCAGATAAGCTATTCCATAAGTTTATCACTCTATTACTGAAAGAGTGTTTTTTGATTTCTGTATTACATCTCATTTTGTACAGTTTAAGGCTGTTTCCCCTTGTATTTAATTCATTGTTAAGTGTGAACAGTTGTTTTGAGGTTTTGTCAATATTGTTTAATAATTTGTATGTCTCTATAAGGTCTGCCCTGTCTCTTCTGTATTCTAGTGTGGGGAGCCCCAGAGTTCTTAATCTTTCAGAGTAGCTTAAATGTTTAATTGCCTTTACAAGCCTGGTGGCCCTCCGCTGCACATTCTCTAATGAAATTTTGTCCTTTTTTAGAGATGGGGACCATATCACAGATGCATATTCAATGTGTGGTCTCACCATTGATTTGTACAAATTTAGAAACATTTCTATATTCAAAAATGTGAAAGATTTACTGATCAAACCAAGATTTCTATTGGAAATGTTTATTTTGTTACTTATGTGCTCTTGAAAATTTAGTTTTTTGTCAAATGTTACCCCTAAGTCTTTCTCATGTTCTATTGGCTCAATTTTTATTATATCCCCTTCTTTATTTTTAACGAAGAAGTCGTCTGCTTCTTTTGTCCCAATGTGGAGCGTTTTGCATTTATCTGGGTTGAACGTCATCTCCCATTTGTTACACCAGTTACAAGCATTGAATATGTCGTCTTGCAGTTTGTCATCATTTGAATTGTTGTTTGTTTCAGCATATATTTTGGTGTCGTCTGCAAATAATTTAATTGGACTTTCAATTTCCTCTGGTAGGTCATTTATAAAAATCAAAAATAGGATAGGACCAAGCACACTTCCCTGGGGTACTCCGCTTGTTACTTCTCCCCATGTAGAATATTCCCCATTGGTGACAACTCTTTGTTTTCTGTTGTTTAGAAAATCTTTTATCCAGTGGTAGGTGTTATTTCTTATTCCAATATGCCAGATTTTGGTTAACAATCTTTTATGAGGTACTTTGTCGAAAGCTGCCTTAAAGTCCAAATAGATTTATATCGACTTCGCTTTTATTTTCTATGGAGGTGGTCCAGTCTTCCAAACATTCTAGAAGTTGAGTAGTACAAGATCTCCCTTTTCTGAAGCCATGTTGATCGATATTCAATAGATTTTTTGATTCAAGATGTTCAACTATATGGTTTGTGATTACTTTTTCTAGTAGACGACAGCAGATAGAAGTAACGCTTATAGGTCTATGAAGGATAGACTCAAAAATAATCAACAGTGCAGTAATTTCACATTTTCTTTTTGCCAATGAAAGGAACTTTTCTATTAATATACCCTACAAAACGAATGTTTTTGGGGTGTTCTTGAATCAGATTGTCTGTCTGTTTGTCAAATTGTCAGTGTACAAACCTTGTCTGAAGCATTACTCGAAAAGTATTAAAGATAGAAATATGAAACTTTATAGGTGGACAGATCTCATTCTGGAGCTCAGTGAAGTGCAGAAGAATCATTACTCTGCTGATCATATTTTTTAGTAATTGCCCTTTTATTGTCAACAAAACGCATGTCCAATGTAGTGGCAGGGGTAGTTTATCACCTTTAGTGATATTTCTAGTTATCACTGCTTTTCAACAAAAACCCTTATTAACTACAGCTTTAAAGAAGCTGTAACAGTAATTATGAGTCATTCTTTGAAAAGCAGTGGCGGATCCAGAGGGGGTTCGGGGGGTTCAAACGAACCCCCCTCTGTAGCCAAATTATTTCATTTTCATGCAGAAATTTAGTCAAAATTGTGTAATACTATGAAAACGAACCCCCCTATTTTGTAGATTCGAACCCCCCTTACAGAAATCCTGGATCCGCGGCAGAAAAGCGACATTGTACTATTCCTTTTGCTGATAAAAATGAAGTAGTCCACATTTAGTTTATTACTATGATAAAAACCAAGTGTTTTGATTTGCTTCCAGAAAACATTAATGCTCAAAAATAGGTTGAAGGAATTTCCTATTACAAGAAAGAACCAAAAACTATCCATATGGATTTCTTAATTTCACTCTTCTTCTTTACATCTGAAGATGCTAATCCAATTTGTGCGTGAAATCATGTATGGGACCGGAATTTTGTACATTTTTTTTTTTTCAAAGATATGTGTTTCATGCACAATTTGGCATGAATGCATGGAAACTCTGAGAATAACATAGATCTTGATCAGACTTTGAATTCCAGTGACTGGGAAAGGCCTGCGCCATGGGCCATAGTCACATTGAAATCCCAAATGTCACATTGTTTTAGTCAATGAGTGGGTCCTTGTCCCATTGAATTTTGTTGTAGTCAAGAAAGGAGAAATTTTACTCTATATTTGTCACATCAGTTTTCAAAATGTCACATTGATTTTCTAAGAGGATGGGCCATTATCACATTAAAAGAATGTTTAACAAAATCACTGGAATTCATACTGATTTTGATCCATTTTGGTCTCAAATTTAAGCAATGCATATTTCAAGCACCTTTTTCTAGATCCTGACTCATTTGCTTTTGTACTTATTTTTAATATCTCTTTATGTGATTAGCGGTATGGTTTTCTTTGTAGTCAGTGTTCTCCCCAGCACAATAAGCTGTATCGGCCCCACTACAGCTTCATGTAAATTAGTGCAATGCCACTACAGCTTCAAAAGTACCCCACAGCTTAATTTCTTCAAAAGGGTCACCAAATAGAGGATTTTCTAGACATTTCATGTCAAAAAGTAATAAATAATGCATTTTTGTGAAATAAAATGTAATAATTCTGTATAAAAACATTATGGGAAAAGAAGAAATTGCTCAAATTGAGCAAATTCTTCTTTTCCCATTATGTTTTTATTCACATTATTGTTTGCATGAACATGATGCATTTCAAGGTTTACCAATACTTATAATTTGCCACTACGGCTTCAAATTATTCTGCGGAGAACCCTGGTAGTCATAGTGCACCTGCGTTAACCTGGGAGGTCAGGACAGCTTTCGTCGTTGAAGTCTGTTAGTTGAGCATCTTAAGAAATCATCTTACCGAAGTGTGGTCATTGCATTATACTGATATCCCGGGTTAACTTTGCATTGTAATTAAAGTATGATTTATCCTATCATTTCAGATCTTGTTTGCTGATTTCTTAAAGAGGGTGCTACATTTACAAACAGTCAATCATGTCAAAAGGCGTTGTGAATTCAAGAGAAGCAGCTAAGAAATATCTAGCTTCTCACAATATACCTCAGATGTTTGAAAGCCTTCTCAGCTGTTTAATGTTAGAACGACCAGAAGATCCTGTCAGTTATGTTGAAAAGAAAATGGGACAAATTCGCGAAGTCGGAATCGAAAACATCAACTGGGAAACATTTGTTGTGGAATTCCACCCGTACAGAGATCCAGTGAGACTCCAGCATGTGAAAGACGATAGTAAATTTAGCAAAGAACAGGAGATAAATGACAGCATTAAACTAGATAAAGAGCAATCAGACTATCAACCGGATGTGTTCAAACTTACCGAGGCTCAATGAAAACAAATTTGTGATTTATAGATATCCATAAGTATTGAATGCTGTTATTGTTGATAAGAATTTTCAAGAAAGATTTTTTGGAAAAAAAATGGAAAAAAGTTATGATTTGGTGATTTTTTTTTTAAATATTGAAGTGCAAAAAGCCAAAGACAACAGTCCATTTTAATGTCACTTATTTCTCAACAGCAGATGTGTCTGAACTGCGTAAAAAATTAAGACTTGCAAGTTGTGATGATTATAATCAGACTAAACATCATGCAAGCTGATCTTTGCCTTTCCCACCTGCATAGGCCTTTCCCAAATAAGACCGGGTTTTGTCTTACCTAACCCTCTCTCAAACGACAAAATTTTAGGGAATCCAATTCAAAATCTGCCACAAATGACAAAATGGGTGTTATTAAAGATATAATTAGTGTAAAATATGCCACAGAAAATATTGAGATAAAAGGAGAAACTGCTGGGTATCAGCACTTTCTTCTTTTGTCTCAATGATTTTCCAAGCATTTTCTATTAGGGACGTTAAAACTAGGTCTTGTTTGGGAAAGGGTTAACCCATTTCCACATATTGACTCTTGTTGACACCTCAAAGTTACAGGCTTTGAAAACATTGTGGAAAATGATGACATTTCTTGTGATTATTGATTTCTTCATTTCTCACAATGTTTTCTAACCCAAAAGACTTAAAGTCTTAATTTCATTCACTTGAAATTGCCGTCTGCAACATCTTTGAATTTAGACCTATCTAAAATTTTGCCGATTAGTCATGGGTTAAGGAAACAAACTTTGGAAAATATTGATGTAAAAAAAGAAAATGCATAAGTTATTTCCAATTAGTGGTCCATAAACATGGTTTATAATCACGTGACTCAGAATTTCCGATAATCTTCAATATCTTTTTTAATACTTTACCAATTTGAATTTGATTTGAAGCAGAGAAGGTGGGAAAATGCCAGGAATAAGTTGGATGTGTTGAATATTTGAAAAATCAACTGGTAAAAAAGTTATTGAAGATAAACCAAAATTTTGGTTTATCTCCAATAACTTTTTTATCAGTTGATTTTTCAAAAATCAACTACGTCCATCTAATGGGCAACGTCCACATTCTCTGCTTCAAACCGAATTCAAAATGGTCCATTATTTACAAAGTTATTGAAGTTTTTTTTTTTGAAAATATTGTTTCACATGATTATCCACCGTGATAAAGGAACCTCATTGAGTGTCAAAGTGTGTTTGTTAAGAATTGCTTGAAGCAATAGTTTAATTTGAACCCATTACCAGGTTGCAAAATTGTAGATTTGGCCAAACTCAAAGGTGTTGCAGATAACAGTATCAAGTGCATGGAATGTAACATTTTTTGTGTTTTTGTGTACACAGGAAACATTGTGGCAAATGAAGAAATTTCTTGTCACATGCAATTTCTTCATTTTCTACAATGTTTTTCAAATCCTTTATCTTATAGGGCATCAAATTGTGTCAGTCACTATGTGATTATGGGTCAACTAATTGTAATTCATCAACCTTGGGTGTCCAGACAATTTGTGGACTTTCACAATTTTTCATGTGATCTCCAGAATGCAATGTTAAGTTATTTGTTTTCTGCAAATTGAAAAAGTCAGCAGCATACATACAAAGAAGTATTATTCCAAACAGTTCAACCTCAAATTGCATCATGCTTAAACTTTTACAAAGCAATAACTGTAGTCCAGGGGCTATTTCAGAGTTTACCTTGAGAATTACACAAAAATTCATCTGATCGGCTGAAACATGAATTTTGTAATGTAATTTTGCTTTAGACAATTGATCTAGAAATGTTGATGAATGCTGCTCAAGATTACAAAGTAATTGGACCAGGTATTTGTTAATGATGTCATTTTCTTCTAATTTGCAAGCAAGAAATTGTTGGAAGTTCAATCTTCCTTTCTGTTAACAATGTAAATGATGACTTTTTCATGATTATGAAAATCCTATTTTTTGTGAAAGTTTAAGCTCCGTGCATGAATCACTCAGTATTACATATGGTTTCATTCATTTATTTTAAGTGAGATAATGTCAAACATCATTCTAAAACATCATTTGATTTATTCTGAGTTTTTATAAGACAGGCAATCTTATTTAACCCTTTCCCAAACAAGACCTGGTTTTGACGCCCCTAAGAAAATAGACCTGAGAAAACATTTGAACAAAAGAAGAAACTGCTGATAACCAGCAGTTTCTCCTTTTGTCCCAATATTTTCTGTGCTTTATTTTATACAAATAATAGCTATATCAGCATCCATGTGATCGTCTGCAGTCACTTTTATATTGGACCACCACAAAAATTTTGACGTTTGGTAAAGGGTTAACAATCCATGTGATCGTCTGCAGCCACTTTTATATTGGACCACCACGAAATTTGACCCTTGGTAAAGGGTTAAGGCCTGATCACATACAATTCCATGTCCAATTTACGTCCACATTGTATCCAAAAAATGTGCCGTACTACTAACAATATTGGATGTGTTCTGGCCGTATTGTGGACTTGGCATTTTGTATTTGATAAGGCCTTTGGTCAGACTGAATCTGTTGATTGAGATGTTATTCTACATGTTATAAGGAATTGTGATGTTGTTGGTCATTGACAGATTATTACAGTTATTGACTGATTGCAGCTGTCATCATAAATTTCGGTTTTCAGGAAAGGGTTGAACATTTTGTATATGGTCACTTTTCAACAAAAAGCTTGTAACTGCAGCTTAAAACAAGCTGCAGTTACAAGATTTTTGTTGAAAAGTGACAATATATAGGCTGTGCAGTTTCGCTTTCTCCACTCCTTTTCCCAAGATGTCAAAAACAAACAGCTTATAATACTAAAAGCACCTTGTTTTTATGCTCCCCGAAGGGAGAGCATATAGTCGCCGCTTCGTCTGTCCGTCCGTCATTCCGTCCGTCCGTCCGTCCGTCCGTCCGAAGCAATATCTCCATAACCCTTGGGCCAAATCAAATGAAACTTACCATGTGAACTCCCTGTGACAAAATGCCGATGTACTTTTCCCCGTTTTTGGATTTGAGGCCTTGTCGTGGGAAAAGGGGACTTATGGTCAAATACAGTTTTTCTCTAATTTCTCCTAGTCTAATGGTCAGAATTTGATGAAATTTCATATTTGAGTAGCAAATCAGATGCCCTTGACAATAAAGTGCTCTCCATGGCATACATTTATTGTGACAATGCCTTATTCGGGGAGCATTGTCCGTCTCTGACGGCCCTTGTTGTTGACCACTGTCCTAATTATGTAGACTGCTGGTATGGCGCAGTTGGTAGTGCATCTGCCTCTCATTCAAGAGGTCCCGGGTTCGATACCCGGCTATGGCAAATACCCTCACTGACAAAAATGTCATCCATCAATGGTTTGATATCGTGAACCTATGTGGGGGAGCAGCTGGAGGCTCGGTAAGGGTCTTGAAAACGGCGTAAAACCCCAATTAACCAAACCAAACCTAATTATGTATGTTAACCCTGACTTTTCCAAACACATTTTGGAAATGTATACGGTAGCTTTTATTGTTTTGTTCACTGAATTCATTAGGTGCTGTCCTTTTGTTATTTCTATGTAGAATCTAAGTTTTGAAGTAATCAATCAGGGCTTCAGATATGATGGGGAAATGGCTTTTCAAAACGCTATATTTCATAATTAATCGAAGCCTCAGTGCAAAACTACTGCAACTACATATTTTTCAGAAATTCATTTTTTTGCATTTTCTGAATCGTCTAACATAAAGTTTCAATTATGTGTACAGGGTGTCCCAAAAGTAAGGTAACGCTTGCAAAACGTCCTAGCTCTACCAAATTTCAGCTGATTTTCTTCGAAAAGCTATCGATATATGCGTAATTCATTGAAATTATATTTGCCATACTCATCAACAATATCAATGTACAAAAATGGCGTCATTGTTGACGTCATTTACAACCTGTCAAAATGACGCCACGACCTACCTACTCACGACGTACATTTGTGGTAAACTCCTGTTAGGAATTAAAATCTCCAATACATGTACAAAGAACATTCCATCATGAATTTGAAATAAATGATGCGCCAGGTAGAAAACAAATCTACTGAAAAGAAGAAAAGTTTGATTGATCTGGGGCAGTTTTTTATTAACATACAGACATAAGCTTGAAAAACGTCATGCTGCGCGGTAAACATCTCAGCTTTGAATGAGACTTGAATTGGAAGTCCTACAAAGCCGAACAGAAGAGTTTTCCACAACAAGAGTCATCGAAATCGTATGCACACCGTATTTTGAAGTTTTATTTGTAAACTTTTCCACAAAAAAATCAAATTGTAAAATAGCAGTTTTGGGGAGATCAATTCGAACGCTTTTAAAGACTCCAGATTGCCAGAAGACACAGCCGGACTTGAATCCAGTGTATTGGTTTCTGTGGAGACACATGTAGTCAAAAGAGTATTTCCCAGAGCCAGAACATATTTCAATGTTGCTATCAAATATTTGGAGAGAATGTGAGAAAACTTCTATGCACGCAAGTGAATCGATTATGAAAAACTTTCGCGAAAAAGAAAAAAAAAAAAAACATTTCAGAATGTATGTAATCCAGCGAATGTCATTTGCTATTAAAATGACGTCAATGGCAAAAAGGTGTGTTCGATTAATTTCATATATAATTTGTAAATAGCATGATATTTTAATGAAATTTCTTTTATTTGTTTCTACACATAGCATTCTGCTCCGCTAGTGATATTACAAAATTACAAATCATATATTAGCCAAGATGTATGAAGTTCTAAGTGTTACCTTACTTTTGGGACACCCTGTACCTAAAGAGATATTCAGAATTTTAAAAACATTTTTACTCTTTTACTTTGAGAAATGCAATAAGTTTTTTCCCTCTCCTGTAAAATTTTATAAAATGCAGTAACAATAGTTTTGCTCCAAGCCCTCAACATTATATTGTTCCTATAGCACAATATTGTGGGTACTCATTGGAATTGTCCCATTGAGATGATTCCAGTGAATTTTAATAATAAGTTTAGAATGGTTTCACCCTCTTTATATCTGTTGCTCTGATCAATTTCAATGAATCTGCGATCGCAAGAGAACTAAAATATTAACATTGTGAATGATTTTGAAAACAACAGTTGATTTCTCTACTTTTTTATTTAATCATAAATATTTAGTTTTGTTCTTTTCCGCTTTTTATGCCCCCGCATTTAAAGATCGGGGTATTATTGTTTTACTCTTGTCTGTCTGTCCATCTGTCCAAAAACTTAACAGAAAAGTATTTGACAAAGTTCAAATTTGGTATTTAACTGAAAAAATGATCATTTAGGGGGCATTTGTGTTTCACAAACACATCTCTTTTTTTCTTTGAAAATGCTGGTATAATTATCTTTAGTCCTTAGTTTCTTGCCCAAAATTTATAAATGATATATATTTTTTTTTTTTTTTTGAAATGCAAATCTTTGAGAAATTATATGTGTAATACCTTTTGTGTAATATGGTAGTGCATGTTAATTTTGAGATGGTTGTTCCTTGAACTTTACGAGGGACATCTAGGCAAGTATACAACTTCCTTTGAGTATCAATTTTCAGCATAATGGTTAAAGCTCATTTACTTTTGTTAATCAAATTTTGGAGATTTTCTTACACATACATGGATTGTGTGATTATTTTTTGCAATAACAGATAGATAATAACAATCTTATGCAATATGTCTCTTCTATAGTCTTGTTTCTATGTTTCTACGTTTTTAGTCATATTTTGTAAATCTCTTTATTTGTATGATGTATGATATATTTGATGCATTAATTAAAGTTTATATAATAATAGATGTTCTTTGTTGATACTTTTGCCCAGCTGCAGCTTAACCCTTTCCCAAACAAGACCTGGTTTTGACGTACCTAAAAGAAAAGGCTTGGGAAAACATTATGACAAAAGAAGAAACTGCTGATGATCAGCTATTTCTCCTTTTGCCTGAATATTTTCTGAGCTATATCATAACTAATTCTACCTTTATCGCCATCAATTTTGCTGTTTGAAGCAGGTTTTAAATAGAACCATCCTACACTTATGTCATTTGGGAAAGGGGTGATACATTCCCTCTTTATTGCACTTTTTTGACATCCCACAAGAAAAATGCTTTGGAAAACTGTGGGAAATAAAGAAATTGTTTGTGACCATGGTTCGAGTATTAGTCTGCTCTGCAGCAGTTTTTGTTTCAGTCTAATCCATTCTTCTGCAATATCTGTGAATTCAAATTTTAGACTGACCCAAATTTTGCCTTTGTATGGCCTTTTCATTCCCTCAAATTAACCATTACCAGATGGCAAAATTTTAAAATGGGCCAAATTCAAAGATGCCACAGACGACAAAGTGAAGTGAATGGATTTTTAAAAACAAGTAATTTCTTTATTTTCCACAGTTTCTAAAGCCTTTATCTTGTGATGCGTCTAAAATCTTCACTAATAAAACTTTCATGAACAACAATTTAGACTACGCTGGATTGAAAGTTGCAGCTTGCTGCCTAAGACAAAATACAATATAAAATCACTCGCGACTCAATATTTCGGCAAATTGCCTTTTTCAAGATAAATGGAAACACTTTCTTTTACTACATAATTTAGTAAAAGTAATGTAGTACTTAAAAGAAAGTGTTTCCATTTATCTTGAAAAATGCAATTCGCCGAAATATAGAGTCGCGAGTGATTTTATAGTGTATTTATTACATTCCCTACGGAATAATTTTGTGAAATTAAGACAAAATACATTATTAATGAAGATAGGACTGTTGTACAATAAAGCACAGAAAATATTGAGACAAGAGGAAAAATACTGTTCATCAGTATTTTCTTCTTTTGAGTCAATTTTTCCCAGGATTTTTTAGGTCACTTGACAAAAGGTCATGGTGACCTATTGCGACTGTGTTTTGTCCCTCATGCATTGGTTTTTGTCGAGCCCGCTTGCGGTGAGCTCGACATAGTTGTCACAATGGCGGTTCGGTGTATGTGCGTTAGTGCGTTAGTGCGTTAGTGCGTGCGTCCGTCCAGATGGAGCTTGTCCGGGCCATAACTTCACCATGGATGGAGGGATTCAGAAATAACTTGGCACAAATGTCAAGCTCAGTAAGGCGGAGTGTCGCGTGCAAGAACCAGATTCCAAGCTCAAAGGTCAAGGTCAAACTTGGAGGTCAAATGTCAAAAATGAGATGATTTTTGCTTGTCCGGGCCATAACTTCACCATGGATGGAGGGATTCAGAAATAACTTGGCACAAATGTCAAGCTCAGTAAGGCAGAGTGTCGCCTGCAAGAACCAGATTCCAAGCTCAAAGGTCAAGGTCAAACTTGGAGGTCAAATGTCAAAAATGAGATGATTTTTGCTTGTCCGGGCCATAACTTCACCATGGATGGAGGGATTCAGAAATAACTTGGCACAAATGTCAAGCTCAGTAAGGCGGAGTGTCGCGTGCAAAAACCAGATTCCAAGCTCAAAGGTCAAGGTCAAACTTGGAGGTCAAATGTCAAAAATGAGATGATTTTTGCTTGTGTGAACAATAAACTGTCTCACCATGATCCCCATCATTCCAACTTATTTTGTCCCCACTTTTACAACGCCATTGTAATGACAGCTGTAGACATAGGTATGGTCTTCTTTCTTCAAAATGAGCGGGCTCGACATGTTGCCCTTCGGCATCTAGTTTACATTTTCGACTTCTTGAGAACCATTGCACTAATGTACAGAAAAAAATAAATTTTGAGCCAAGGAGAAAACGCTGGTTATCCGCATATTGGAAAATAATTGTGCAAAAGCAGAACATGTCGATATGAAGATTTTTTCATTTCACTGCTTTCCAACAAAAACCTCATAACTGCGGCTTAAAACAAGCTGCAGTAACAAGGTTTTTGTTGAAAAGCAACACTTTGCTTCATATTATCCAAAACATCGCCGGGTATGGTTCGGACAAGCAAACCAAAGCTTGCTTGGAAATACTTTAAGGTAGAATAGCTGTATTGTGGCCATTTTGAGATTCATAAAACATTCAATTTTTCGAGCGTCATCGTTACATATCCAAACTTATTCAGGCACGGTCATAAACATTCAGCGATGGAAAGTTCCGCAGTGGAATGTTTTTGACGTCGCACGAATGATTCTGACATTGCGCCAATCTCTTTAGGGGTTGGCTACAATAACCCATTACCAGACGGCACAATTTTAGGCTGAATCCAAATTGAAAGATGTTACAGACGACAATTTGAAGCTGATGAAATTAAAAAAAAAATTGGGGTAGAAAACATTGTGGAAAATGAAGAAATTTCTTGAACATACAAGCAATTCCTTCATTTTCCACAATGTTTTCCCATGCATTTGTGATGGAGTCAAAAGGCATCACTGCACAGTAATGGGTTAACTCTGGGTTGTCAGAAAATTAACAAACTAAAGACTTTCATCAAATAATTATATTCTGAAAATTTCATTTCAAAATTCATTTTGTACACTTTCTAGAATCTTATTTATGTAGAATCTTATTTATGTACATTTAAATAAGTGAAAAACATATCAATTATTATAATAATGATAACACAACATGGCACTTTTTATCAACCTTTCACTAATGACAAAATTTTATGCTGGTCTAACTTGAATGTATGACGTTTTAGCCCCGTAAATTTTTCATGGCTGTTACAAACACCATTTACATGCTGTGTTCTGCCCAGCCCAATAAGCTGCATTGGCCCATGACAGCTTCAAGTATATCTGTGTAATGCCACTACAGCTTCAATTGTACAGGTCTCACAGCTTAATTACTTCCAAATGGTCACCAAATGCAAGGATTTTTATGCATTTTCGGGGTTCAAAACCTGTCAAATACTGCATTTTTCATAAGTGGAAATGTAATTATTGGTTATAAAACATAATGGGAAAAAAATATTGCTCATAATGAACAATTTCTTATTTTCCCATAATCTTTTTATACACAATTATTTGCATAAACACTGTCTTAGGGGGTCAATCCATAAGTATACAACTTGCCACTACAGCGTCAAAAAGACAAATGCTAATTATCAGCATTTTCTTCTTTTGACTTAATGTTTGTTTCTAGTTAAGTTTTTTTCTCTAAGGGGCCAAAAGCACACCTGACTTGTTTGTAAAGGATTAAACCTTTTTTCCAAGTATTTTCATAACAAACAAGATGTGTTTGCTAAACACGAATGCCACCCAAATGGCAAAATTAAGTGATGGTATCTTAAGTTTTCATGTAAAGGTTTTATAAGGGTTAATGAATGACCTTGCGGAATGTCATATTGCATGGAACAGATAGATATCATTTAAGAATGTGACATACCAAATTTGAGCTTTGAATGTCAATTACTTTTAGAGAAAAGGCCAATGTTAAGTTTTTGGACAGACAAATGGACAGACAGGACTGAGTAAAACAATATGCCCCCGATCTCTTAATATGAGGGGCATAAAAATCTAGAAGAAGATCAAAGATCAGAATGGACAAGACATCACCAGAGTAAGAACTACAACTTATTGCCTGAAAATCATGTACAAAGTACAAACAGTTAAACTAGAAAACAAGGAAAGGAATACAAAATATACAGACACCAGAGCTACAGATAAGATGGCGTAAAAGCATTTTAAAATGCAATATTTCATTTATTTTTCATCAAATCCTATGTTGTGGGTTCTCATTGAATTTGTCTCATCAAGGCGATTCAAATGAGTACCCACAACATAAGGCTTGGATTTAAAATAACAATTTTAGAATGTCTACCTCCTGTTACCTTTTGCTCTGGACACTATGAATTATCTGCCCTAAATGATGCATCGAGCTCTCTGCCCTAAATACCCAATTATCAAAAATGTCCGAGATCAAGGCTTTATCCTTTAAAAAAAAATTCTGTAATTCACTCAAACAACAATGTGTGGGATTATAATATTTTCATAGATATTTTTCTCTTTAGTCTTTCCCAATTTATTCAAGTCAAAAGCTGCTACTACTAAATGGATGTTGATAGAGATAAGATTTGTGTACTATACAGCATGGCAAAAGGGGAAAATGCTGTTTGTAATAAGCATTTTCGTTTTTTGCCTCAATATTTACTCTGCTATAGTAAATTGTACACAAAACCTTTCTTAACCGTTTTCTCATCTGTAGCAGCTTTCATATTGAACCACCCTAAAATTTTCCTGTTTAGTAAAGGGTTACGATTTCTTTACCACCCACTTTCCTGTTGCTGTGATTTAATATTTCCCTTTAGCTTCAGTAATGTCTAAACTAACCAAATGATCTTTATCGTGTAAAGTGATACAAGTCAATGAAGGGTTCCCTGATTCATTCAAACTAATCACAAACTTCGAGACACTACAATTGGGACAAACTTTGTAAGCCTGCCCTTTCATGCCTGGAATCTCACAGTCTAATTGTTCTACAAAATATCGCATTGTTTCCTTGATATATCCTCCGTGACTCACAATCAGGATATCTGCGGTGTTCATTGGAACACAGTCCAAGTCGTCAAAACTACTGTTTCTTCCGGAACTAATACTTGAGATGCTAGAGAGTCTGTGTGGTAAGGGAGGGGAGAGCGAGACATTTGGACAAGCAGAATATACCTTGTCTGTGAATGAATCTGTGTGGTTATCATATCCCGGGCTGTAAGAAAGATTCTCGCTAAAATGAGACAAAGTTGGAGAACCTTTGGAGTCACTTTCATTTAAATCTTCTTTGATTTCTGTCTCGGAGTCTGTCTCCACTTGCGTTGCTGTAGATGTATCATCACTTTCATTTTGAGACAAGTCTTCAATATTTGACACTAGCGATGCCTCGGAACTACTCATTGATTTGAGATCACTGCTAATGTTTGAGTCGTCCGATCCGCTAGGAATATATTCCCGATAATTATAACTCCCCATGATTCTGTCTGTATTTTCACTTTCGTCAATCATGAAACTGTCACCTTTACAAAATGAAATGTTATTGTCATTAATATCTCCATCTTCATTGTCGAAATCCGGATCCATATTTATTTCATTTATGAATTTCTGAATGTTTCCCTGGCCACAGAAGGACTGACTCCTACGGCTCATTTCTAGTCGTTTGTTTGAGCCTCTGCTCCTCCCGAGACTACCTCCATGGCGTCGCTTTATTTTGCCCGGAGGTGAAGGTCGTTCTTCCGCAGCTTTCAGATCCACACACAGTTTACAGACGTCTTTGAAGAAAGACTCCACTCTCTCTTGGACCTGGATAATAAATAGACAATAGGAGAATTTATTAGATAATGAAGGATGGGTTGCAACAAGGGTTCAAAAAAAAAAAAATTCTTTAAATTCTGTGAATTGATAGGTTTACATAATATCTTTAATTTGTATGTGTAAAAAATCTGATGAGGGCTTATTTTTGGAGATAATGGCTAACAAAGTGGGTGTGGTAAATTGACAAATAAAAGAACAAATACAGAAAATCAACAAACTGATAATATATGATTAATGATTCTAAGAATCTTCTGTCCTTAGTACATTGAAAGTACATGCAAAATTTCAAAACGATCCGATCTTTACAGAAAAAGTTATTCAACTTCAAAGTACAAGTTTGCTTTTCATGTCAATTTACCCCACCTCATTGGGTCATGGGCAACAACTGTGTAAAGATCCTAGGTCAAACGGTTCTCAGTTATAGCACGGAAACGAAAAAGTCTACAGATGGAAGGACGGACAGACATGGTGAAACCAATAAACCCCCGCTACTTCTTAGGTGAGGGGTATAAAGATTTGCTGACAGACTGACCAACAGACTGATTCCAGTATACCCCCCTAAAGGGGGGCCCACAGGGAAGACTGGGATAGCCCAACTGTGTTGCCTCGTAAAATAAAGACTTTATTATTATTATTATTATTATTATAAACTTCCTTATCCCTTCAGGATTTCTCTGCAATAAAGCGTACATTTTCTGCTTCCAACTTAGATTTATCTAAATTTGTATTGTTTGGGAAAGATTCATTCAATATTTTCTTAGCTATACATGATACACAAAATTCAAATCCAGTATTCATAAATATCTGATTTGTCGTCTGCAGCAGCTTCCAAATTGGAGCACCCTAAGATTTTATTGTTTGGGAGAGGATTATTAACCCTTTCCCAAACGACAAAATTTTAGGGTGATCCACTCCAAAAACTGCCACAAAAGACAAAATGGATATAAGTAAAGATAGGATTGTGTAAAATATGACACAGAAAATATTGAGACAAAAGGTGAAACTGCTGGTTATCAGCAGTTTCTTCTTTTGTTTCAATGTTTTCCAAAAATTTTCTAATAGGGACGTCAAAACCAGGTCTTGTTTGGGAGAGGATTAACCAAGTCTCACCTGAGCAATAGTTTCAGCACCAGGCGGTGTATAGTCTATGTATCTTCTCTTTGATTTCTTCACAGACATCAGTAACTCTTTGGAAGACCTGCCTTCTGCTGTACCAAATTTCTGGAAAAAGAAAAGGAATTGTACATGTTCTGAATTTATTGGAAATGGCCTTGAAAAAGATCATGTGTTTATGAATCATGAATAGGAATAAATATTGTGTTAGAAATAGACTGGTTCTACCAGTTTTACCCGATAAATTGCTGGTGTTGACAGTTAATATAAAAGCATTTAACTACGGCTTCAATCAAGCTGTAGTTGCGAGGATTCTTACCACAAGAAAGGCACATGCACAATTTTGGTGAGAGTTGTTTCTTAGTCTATAGAGTAATATCAGATTTCCAAAAAATAATTCTTGTCATAACAGATTCAAAAGTGGACAAGAATAGTTAAGGTTGTTTGGGTTTGTTTTTAGGTGGGACAACCTGCAGAAAATTAAAGCGAAACAATGGTTACTGTTCTTAACCCTTCCCTAAACAAAATAATTTTAGCGGGGTCTAATTTGAAAGCAGCTGAAGATGACAAAATGGGTGTAAATAAAGGTTAAATTTGTGATTGATATACTAGTTCAGAGAACTTTGAGGCAAAAGGAGAAAATGCTTATTATCAGCATTTTCTTCTTTTGCCTCAATGTTTTCACAAACCAATTCTGCCAGGGACATCAAAACCAGGTGTTGTTTGGGAAATGGTTAAATCTATAATACATTGTACAAAATATCTATTTTGACAAAAAAAATTACGAACCCTTTCTCTCAACCTCTTATCTTTAGTGATTTCACATCTGCACACTTTGTTAGCATCAGCTATGAACCTTGCAGTGTCATAAGCCCTGGTCAGATCGCTAGCAAATATGTGAGAAAATCTATCATTCTGTAGTCGCTTGGCCACCAGCTCTGCCTGTCTCTCACCAGTGCTGGACAATGGAATGTCTGTCTGTCCTGTAACAATATAATTGTTGATAAATTTCAGAGCAACAGATAAGTGGGGATAAAGATTCTAAATTTGTTATTTCAAATCCAAATCGTAAAAAATAAATCAACTGTCAGAGTACTGATTCTTCGTCTACTATGGTCACAGAAGCATGTGCAAAGTTTGAATACAATAGCTCTAGCAGAACCAAAAAGTTGAGGCAGAAAATGACTGTTTGACAGTAACTGTTGAATATAAAAACTTAACCATATAAACACACCATGGAATATTTTTTTTCAATTTCTTCATGAAATTACCAAAGTAAACAAGTTTTAACAGTTCGTCGTTGTGAATGCAAAACCTTGTATCTCGTTTTTTGGAAAATTTCAAAGGGGAGGAAAAAAGTGTAATAACTTTTCCAAAACTGAAATATTTTACTTGAAATTTGGACATATTGTTCACAAATGATTTGTCATCAATACTGATCAGTAAAATATCTCAAAACTTGCAAGAATTGTCTGTAACTGGGCACACAAGTTTGTACTTTGAAAATCGCAAGAATCGACATACAAGGTTTTGCATTTAAACCGATTAGTTACTACCATACCTTGAATGATACTTTTTCTGTTATAGAGAGTCTCTCCACTGAAAAAAGAAAGCAAAATATAACAATCATGCAGAATGAAAATGCATTTTTGCTGATAGTTTAACCCTTTTTTCTGTTCTCCACATCATTAAATAGGCTCTTGATTTTTCTGAATTCTTTCTAACTCAGTGGCGGATCCAGGATTTCTGTGAGGGGGGTCCAAAATGCAAATAGCGCAGTTCCTTTTCGTAGTATTACACAAATTTAGACTGAATATCTGCATGAAAATGAAATGATCAGGCTACAGAGGGGAATTTGTTTGACCCCACCCCACTGGATCCGCCACTGTTTAGTTGCGAAATCGTAGCCACAATCTTGATGATGGGTATTGGTTAGTTGCAATAATGTAACCGAAACCTTTTTGAATTTTGATCTGGGTTTCGGTTACAATTCCTTCCTATTCGTTGCAATGGAGCAGGTGCTGGAATGATTCATTCCAGCAAGTTTAGCTTAGTCAAACTTTAAAATAAAGCTATGGAATGTAGTAAGAATGTTACCTGACAACAGGTTAACTATTTTTCTGTCAATCCAGCATAGTTTTATGTTGAAATCACTTTCAAATTAAGTTCAATTAAATTTTGAAGCGGAGTACTCACCCATTTTATTCTACTGAGACTTGAATTTTCCGTTGGAAGAAATAATTGATAACAATTCTTATTGATACTTTTTAACTGAATTTGTGCCATGGAATATCTTTTTATGGGATACACATCCAGGGTTTTCCATGACGCACAAATCATGCGTCATTGTCGCAATTTCAAAACAAATGACCCCTTAGAAATTTACTTGAGGGACATTAATGATGCAAGTTTTAAAATCCAGATTTTCATATGATACTTGAGTCCCAGGGCATTTGACCCGCAAAATAGTAGAAATGACCCCTAACATTGAAGGCAAGGGGGTCACAATGACCCCCAAATTCTCATGCTCAGGGAAAACCCTGCACATCTGATTAGATATGTTAGTATTCAAAAATTTATGCAAGAAAATGTGTTTTCCACTCCTTTGTCTTGCTCCACAAGAAGGAATAGGGTGGACTCGTAGCCACAAACCAATACCCATCATCAAGTTTGTGGCTACGATATCGCAGCTAGGTATTGGTTTGTGAAACCTAGATCAAAATTAAAAAAGGTTTCGGTTACATTATTGCAACTAGCCACTGTTATGTCCATATTTATTGTACAATTAGAAAATCATTTTCTAATTGTACATTAATGATAGATCTACTTTAACCCTTTCTCAAACAAGACCTGGTTTTGATGTCCCTGATGGAACAGGCTTGGGAAAACATTGAAACAAAAGAAGAAACTGCTGATAACCAGCAGTTTCTCCTTTTGTCTCAATATTTTCTGTGCCAAAGTTTACACTAATCGATTCATGTCTTTATTTGTCTATCATCATTTTTGTCCTCTGCAGCAGCTTTCAATTTAGATCACCCTAAAATTTTGTCGTATGGGAAAGGGTTAATAAAACATTTTGGGCAGAGAAGAAATTGAAAATGTGCAATTTATTCTTTCTTTTCCCAAAACGTTTTATTTATCACGCTTAATCAGGGGAACAGCTTAGTAAGCTGTGATCAATGTCTATTTACGATAAGAGATTTGACTGAAATCATTAAAACAGCAGAAATCCCATTTAACTTCACTAGTTTATGAGTAGACAAACGCGCAGACAAACATGTCTGGGAAAGTCTGAAGAAAATCAGGGGGGATGTGATCGAAGTCACATAAACTTTACAGAACATCTAACCAATCTTAAATCGAAACATATCATTAAAAAGATTCACTTACTGTCGAACAAACGTCAGTGAAAATGTGACCATCTTTCTTCTAGCTGTTGTCATGTAGGCCGTGTTATTCGAAATGATTTTCTCGTTCGTTCAGTCCGACATTTTACTCATGTAGACATACTGTCTGCCACCGATGTTACGTTGCATTCGATTGGTTATTGAATTTCCGATCATCCAATGAAATCGCTCGAAACTCGTTTGAACCCAGATTTTGACATTTACATCCTCCGATAAAGGAGAGTCGCCAGACGATGGCTGTTGATCGTCATTAGCGATTACGTAATGCGTCTGGTCATTTCGGTGTGTCGGGCAGACGACACAGCAGTTGTTTCGTCTGCACTTGCCGCTTTTATCGATAAAATTGACGCCTTCTGATTGTTAATTGGCGTGACTTATTGACTTCCGATCGCCCTTTGTTTGCAGTAGACGGTCTAATTATGCTTAATTGGATTTTTAATAAATAAATTATTTTATCAGAATAATCAATTTTCGCACGATAATCGCCTTAACTCTTTCCCAAACAAGACCTGGTTTTGACGTCCCTAATGGAAAAGTCATGGGAAAACATTGAGGCAAAAGAAGAAACTGCTGAAAACCAGCAGTTTCTCCTTTTGTCTCAATATTTTCTCTGCCATATTTTATACAAATCCTATCTTTAATAACATCCATTTTGTCATTTGTGGCAGTTTTTGAAGTGGACCACCCTAAAATTTTACTGTTTGGGAAAGGGTTAAACAGATGTCTGTGTTTTATCCGTAGCATGTAATGTTACTAGACAGACAGTTGTTGCAGGCAAAATGCAGATATATGTTACATCAATTATTCTAGATCTATGCATTTTTATTATATAAAGTAGATCTAGGATAGATTTAGATCTCTAGATCTAATGGATCTAGATCGGTCTAGGCCTAGTTCTTCAGGGTTCTCGTGTTTTAACCCTTTCCCAAACAAGACCTGGTTTTGACGTCCCTAATAGAAAAGAATTGGGAAAATATTGAGACAAAAGAAGAAACTGCTGATAACCAGCAGTTTCTCCTTTTGCCTCAATATTTTCTGTGCTATATTATACACAAATCATATCTTTAACAACATCTATTTTGTCGTTTTCAGCAGCTTTCAATTAGGAAAAGTCCAAATTTTGGCCGTTTGGGAAAGGGTTAAATCTGCTGCAGTTCTAAGGCAAATTGGATGTTGACAAAGACGTCACTTTTGTACAATAAATCCATAGATCTAATAACATAGAAAATATTTAAACAAAATGAACAATGCTGATTAGATCTATCTGCAGTGACGGATCCAGATGGGGTTAGGGGGGTTCATACGAACCTCCATCGGAAACCTAATTATTTCCTTTTCATGCAGAAATTCAGTCAAAATCGTACAATAAAAGAAAAACGATCCGCCTAATTGTAAATCCGAACCCCCTTTTAGAATCCTGGATCCGCCACTGATCAGCATTTTCTTCTTTTGTATGGGCGGATCTAGAGGGGGTGGGGGGGGGGGGGTCCGGACCCCCTGGAATTTGACGGACCCCCTGGAATTTGATGGACCCCTATGAATAATACGGAAATATCAAATTTTGACTTAAAAAAAAAAACTAAAGAAAATTCAAACGTGTGGGTTTTCTTCCCATGGTTAACCCTTTCCCAAACGACAAAATTTTAGGGTGATCCACTTCAAAAAGTGCCAAAAATGACAAAATTGAAGTTATTTAAGATATAATTTGTGTAAAATATGGGATAGAAAATATTGAGACAAAAGGAGAAACTGCTGGTTATCAGCAGTTTCTTCTTTTGTTTCAATATTTTCCCAAGCTTTTTCTATTAGGGACGTCAAAACCAGGTCTTGTTTGGGAAAGGGTTAAAGCTGTTAGATAACGTTTTCAATCACCACTAACATTCACTTATAACGTTAGCTATATAACATATGTATAGTTGTCATTTGGGCTTGGACCTCCTTGAAAAAAGGCTTGGACACCCCCACCCCCCACCCCCCTTGAAAAAAATCTGGATCCGCCCTTGTTTTGTCTCAAAGTTTCATAGATCTATTTTTTTTTATGCCCCCGTATCGAGAGATCGGGGGCATATTGTTTTACTCATGTCCGTCCGTCTGTCCGTCCGTCCGTCTGTCCGTCCGTCTGTCTGTCCGAAAACTTAACATGAAAACTTAACATTGGCCTTTTCTCCAAAAGTAATTGACATACAAAGCTCAAATTTGGTATGTAACTTTCTTTGAATGATAGCTATCTGTTCCATGCAATTTGACCTTCCTCAAGGTCATCTGTTAACCCTTAATCAACCCTTTACTCTACGAAAACTTAACATTTTACTCCGAAAACTTAACATTTGCCTTTTCTCCTAAAGTATTTGACATACAAAGCTCAAATTTGGAATGCAACTTCCTTTCAATGATATCTATCTGTTCCATGCAGTTTGACCTTCCTCAAGGTCATCCGTTAACCCTTATCAACCCTTTACTCTACGTAAACTTAACATTTTACAAAAATGGCCATTTCGGGGGCATTTGTGTTTCACAAACACATCTTGTTTTTTTTTTTTTTTTTTTTTTTTTTTTTTTTTTTTTTTTTTTTTTAACGAGGGCGTCAAATTAAGCAGGTCTTGTTTTTGGAAAGAGGTATATATCTAATAAGGCTAGATACATTGTATTCTATTAAAGGGACATTTCATTCCAATATCAATTTTTTAAAGTATGTCTTGATGCCAAGATTGGTTATTCTAATGAGTAGAAATACTATTAATTCTTTTAAGTTGTTCCCAATAAGCAAGAAACACGCATTTTAACCCTTTCCCAAACAAGACCTGGTTTTGACGTCCCTAATAGAAAAGGCTTTGAAAAACATTGAAACAAAAGAAGAAACTGCTGATAACCAGCAGTTTCTCCTTTTGTCTCAATATTTTCCATGCAATATTTTACACAAATTCAATTTTTAATAACTTTCATTTTGTCCTTTGCGCCAGATTTTGAAGAGGACTACCCTAAATTTTGCCGTTTGGGAAAGGGTTAAGTTGAGGCATAATCGATAAATTGCATATAAATCCGAACTGTTGTCCACAACAATTTGTTCAATTTTAACACAGAAATATAAATTTCTCGTAAACAGCGCAATATTTTGGCTTGAAATTTTCAGAATTTTCATAAGGAAATATGCTCTTTCAGATAAAAATAAAAGTAAAATTTATGACAAAAATTCTGAAATGTCACTTTAAATCTAGATTTAGATCTAATTGAAAGGGTGGGGTTAGATCTAGATTCTATTTTCCAAAATTTCAAGCGTCACAGCTTATGCATCTCATCTTTCCAAATGATGCGGATTTAAATGCAGATTTTAAAATTAAATGATCTAGATCTAAATCAATTTGAAATTATAGACTGAGATTAGATAGTATCTGGCGAAGAGGTCGTTGCTCTAAAGAAAACTTAACCGACCGATTTACAAACACGTTTGAGTGACCTATAGCCAAGACCTAATGGAAAGGGATGTTGATAATTGACAGATAATATCGAGGGCTTGGTGCAAAACTATTGTAACTACATTTTTTAAAATTTTACCGGAGAGGGAAAAAACTTGTTGACTTTCTCAAAGATAAAGAGAGAAAATGATTTTAACATTCTAAATATCTTTTTTATGTATACAGAATTAAAATCTAATATTAGAACGCATGATGTATTCCCTGCTAAAGATTCAGAAAATGCAAAAAAGTGAATTTCTGAAAAATATGTAGTTACAATAGTTTTGCACTGAGCCCTCGATATGTTTTGTCTACCAGGTCTAGATTTTAATGTCGGCATGACAGGGATATTTGGTCTGTTAGTGAAAATAAAAATAAGTTTGCATGAAATTGAATGGGATTTGATGTCATTTTAAAGTAGGAAGTGACTAGGGTTACGGGCCGGTATCTCTAGCCCATGGGTGCTGTAGATACGAGCCCGTATCCCTAGCAACACCCCCGTTTAAGTTAAGATTAACCCATTCCCAAACATTTTTGACGGTACAAATTTAAAGGTGTTGCAGGCAATAATCACAAGTTGATGAAATATTACATTTTGGTCTCCCTGTTTAGAGACCATTGTGGGAAATGAAAAAAAAATGCTCGTCCCAATTGTCCACGATGGTTTCCAAAGCGTTTAGATCTATGTTGTGGGGCGTCAAAGGGCCTCACTGTGTGGTACAATATTGGTTGAACGATATTTCATCCATATCGTGACGGTTTAAGCACCTAACCATGGATTTTATTTATTTATTTATTTCATACTTTTCCCAGCTGGTGAATATTTTGATTGGTTCATCTTAAAAGCCAAGTGAGATGCTCCCTCTAGAAAAAAATATATGAATTCGCGCATGTTACTTTCTTGAAAGGGTTGATTTGGGGTCCAATTCTTTGTAAATCCTCGGTTTGACGCCCATGATAAATTTTAAAATTGAAATCGAAAAGCATTGTTCAAAAAGAAGAGTATGTCTCTCCAATGCTTTCACTGTTCATATTTTCATACTGCGTAGGCCTATATCACGGGCTGTAAGGAATTAGCGATTTTCTTTCTACAGACGAACCCCAGACTAATAGAGTATTAGCTTCCCAACAAATCTGCTAATTTAAATCAATGGATGTTTACGACTAAAAACAAAAACAATCTTTTAAAATCGATGGGTACTTCCGAGAATTTCAAGTCCCGTCTTCCAAGAAAAGTCGGCATTGAGGTCAGGGGCAAATAATCTTGGATTTGAAAGAAGGAGCCTTGTGGCATTTGAGATAGATCTAGTCGTACACACTGTGCTTCGAATCAAATGCAACATGTGCAACATGGAAATCATTAATAGGGATGTTGCTGACGAGGAACGGAAGGGCAGTAAAATCTAGAGATGCCATTTTCTTCATAGGTGTACTTGTATAACACCGAAACCACTGGTGGTGAACTTGGCCAAAGCGATGGACGTTTTTTCGCGATCAATGTATTCCGTCGGTGTTGTTAAAAAATATCGTAACTGCGGCTTTATCGAAGCCGTAGTTACGAGATTTTATAACAAGACCGACAGTTTGTCAATACAAAACGGTAAACCCGGTCTGTTTTTAGAACAATTCATTGTCATTAGAAAAAAATCTATAAACTCACATTTAAACGCAAAATATCTATACATTGTTGTAGCGAAAATTGTTTTAGTTCACCACCAGTGATTTTTGACTAACTACAGTCCGGTCACGATATTATCACGGTGGGGATTGTGCATGCTGGGATGGGTAAATCTACGGACAAATTTGCATCGCTTCAGGTAAGACATTTTGCAATAACTTCCTTACTTCTGCGTCAATTCAAAAACGGTTTGTTGCATGTACCCTGCCTTACTGAGCTCTTTCCTACGATGTATGCTTTACACGAAACCTTTTTGTACTTTTTGCGAAAAGTGATCCCAACCGGCCAAAAAAACGACAAAAAAAATCTGATCGTTTTTCAGGTCAGTTGGGATCAATTTTTGGGAAAAATATGGAGAGTTTTCAAATAAGTAATACACCTGAGGAAAGCGCTCAGTAAGGCGGCGTACATGCAACAGACCGCTTGAAAATTGACAAAGAAATAAGAAAATTATTGCACAATTTCCAACCGGAAGCGTGGCTTATTTTGCCGTAGTCGTTATCATTTCGTTTTCTGGTCAGTTGGGATCAATTTTTGGAAAAATTAAAAGGATACCACAAATAATCCATGTATCCGAGGAAAGAGATTTTCAAGGCGGGGTACATGCAACAGACCTTTTGAAAATCGACAAAGAAATAAAGGAGTTATTGCAAAATATTTGACAAGATTCGAGATTATTTTTGTCCGTATTCGTTATCCATCCCAGCATGCACAATCCCCACCGTGTTATGGCACAGCCATGTTTACAGACGGCACACTTTTAGACTTAACCAAATTCAAACATGATGCAGACAACAATTTCAAGTGATTTGAATTTGAAATTTGTTAGTCATTTTTCGTTTAAAACTTGTTGAAAGTGAAGAAATTGCTTATGGGGAGCATTTTCTTCATTTCCAACAATGTTTTCTTTAAGGCGGTCAAAAGGTGTCAATGTGTGTTAACCCATTACCGAACGACATTTTTTTGACTGGCCCAAATTCAAAGATGTTGCAGACGACAAATTAAATTAAAGAAAATTTAAACTCATTTGGTCAAATTGGGAATGGGGGGGGGGGGGGGAGAAAACATTGTGGAAATGAAGAAATTGCTTGTGGCAAGCAATTTCTACATTTTCCACAATGTTTTCCATAGCCATTTTGAATATTGTGAGAAGTCAAAAAGAGTCACTGTTTGGTAATGGGTTAATGGGCTAACCAGCTTTGGCTCTGACGCACCTCACCAGAACAACAGATAAGAGAGGGTAAATATATAGATCTACATACATGTATTATTTTATTGTTCACCAAACTCAATGTAATGGGTAGTCATATATCAGTACACACAATATATATAGGGCTTGGAATTAAAATGAATAACAAAGTTAGGACGTCTTCAACCCACTCATCTTTAAGGTAGAAGACCCATAATGAAAAACAACACTTTCTAGCCGTACGAAATGCATCAAATTACACACTTGTAAATACACTTCACATAAGTTGATTGACCGTGCCGGATTTGACCAAGATTAGGATTCAAGAAAAAAAAAATAATTTACAAATATCATTTTAGTCTATATTCATGTGCAAGGGAGGTAATTTTGAACATTTTTGTCAAATATTTTCATAAGTATGCACGAATTCAAAATTCTAAAACGGTTCAAAATGATTATGTTTATATTTGGAATGGAAATGTAACACAGTTTAGGAGTTACTAGCATCTTTCAAAATGTTTTTTTTTTGTTGTTGTTGTTGTTTCATTATGGGTCTTCTACCTTAACTCGGCTCTCTGCCCACAAGATATTAGTTGAGAAAGCCATAAGACGGGCATTATGATAATCAGCATTTTCTTCTTTTACATAAATTAAGGGTTTCTCTGTTATGAAATTTGTAGATTTTCAATTTTCTGTACCTTTTGTAAGTTCGTCAAATAAGTTCAATAAGTTGGATCCCGGTTCGGAAATAACACCCTATGACACAAACATAGATCCAGATCAGCATGTGTACATACACAGTCTCATCTGACATCAGGATCCATATTGTGATCTTATAGCTTTCTCATTAACCCTTTCTGAAAAAGACCTAGTTTTGACGAAGGCCTACCGAATGGAAGAATCTTGGAAAAATGAGACAAAAGAAGAAATAGCTGAAAACCAATATTTCCTCCCTTTTCTCAATATATTTCAAACTACCAGGTATTTCGTATCCAAAAAAAATTCATATCAACTTAAAGTTTGCTATCTACAGCAGCTTTAAAATTGGAATTGTCCAAATTTTGGCTGTTTGGGAAAGGATTAACCGGGACCGCTTATGATACTGGATACTTTGCTTGGAAACGTAGCCTTCTCAGTCTCTTTCGCGACGACTTTCTTCGTAATTTTGATTTTACATCTTCTCGGATAGGCAGGTCAACCATTTTTCTCGGCTTCATTGTATTTTCCTTTTCATTCAAGAGCGCCAGAAACATTGATATCTTCCCCTGTATGATCGTTTGGTTTCGCTTTTCCAGTTCTATCACTTTGTTTCTCTCCCCTTCCTTCAGCTGCTCTTGTTTTCTCCGGAGTGAAGTTTTAGAGAATCGCACCTCCGCTGGGGGTACACCTCTTGGCTGTGCCAGTTCGTCAATACGATTCTTGTTGTAGCCTTTTGGTCTCTTCTTTATACGTTCTTTCAACAAGGTGTCGATGTCTCGAGCTAGTGAAGCTTTGCCATGTTCATCAATGTTGTCATCAATACTTTCATTATCATCGTGAGCAATTTCGTCACCATCAACAAAGTCCTTATCCTTTAGTTTCAAATTTGTGTCCGTTGTTTTTACATCTTTATGACTTTCCGCTTCTGTACTGCTAGTGACGCTGAGATCGGAGTTTGCGCGATACATCGGAAACATGGATAACCTTCTATTGTCAGTCGGTACTTGGCGTTTTCGATCGTTGTCTGTTTTCGGAATCAGAATGAAGCACGGTCCCTGCTTTGTTCTTCTCTGACACGTTTGACAATGTGGGTTACACCACGGACGAGCACAGTCCTTGATTTTAGGAATTTTCATGTTGTCGTGGAGTTTACCATCGCCATAGTCCAACCAAAAATGGCCGACTTCTGCTTTAGATCTAGTACTGGCCGTCCCGCTTCGACTTTTCGATTTTCCAGCCGACATATTTATGACCTCCATGTTGTGCTCCGATAAACTCGGCAGCGATACCATCCTTACTGTTGTTCTTGTACGAAATGTGGACCGACTGGATCTCCGATCTTTCAAGTTATATGTTGTGTTCAGGAAGACTTGATCCACATCATTGGATTCATCAATCTCGGTTGCCTGCTCGTCATCGATTGTTATCGTGTCGTCGTAATCTTCTGGTGTTTCAACGTTGATATCGGGATTTAGGGTAATAGTTGGTAGAATCGCATTTATTTCAGAATCGTGCGTCGCATTGTGCATATTATCTTGTATCTGCACTACTTTCTCTGATATATTACTCGCCTCTTTTCTAGAACCCGTCTCCTCATCCTCAACAATAGGGGTTATTACAATCTCAGGAGTACCCTGCTTTTGTGCCTTTGTGTCGTCAAATATGACGTGTTTTGAATGTCTTTTTGGTTTGCTTCTTCTCTTCAAACCAAGATCTTTACCGCTTACCATTGAAATTCTCCTGATAGTCGACATAACAACATCATGTGCCACAAGGGGAGGTAGGCTTGTTTCACCAGACTTGCTACCGTCAATATCTGCCTTCTCCAAGTTCGATCCAGTTTTTAGGTCGAGTCCGGCATATTTTTGTACCAACCGAAGTCCGATGGGTGGGAAATAGACAGTTGGTGGATTTGGATTTCTAAACGGTCCATTTGCATTCTCTGAGCGAACCTGGAAAAATACGAAAAGTGTTGATTGATTAGCATAATTGGGAAATTCCTCGTACATACAAACATGCTTAAGTTATGCAAGCTATATTCCTTAGAAGTGCGACTTAGTAGTAGCATACGGCATGTTTAAAGTTTAGTATGTTGCTACTTTTCAATCGTTGGTGACGAGGCAATTCGAATTCGTTAAATAACTGTATAAGATTGCGTGTGCCTGAATTGTCTGTGCAAATTCAATTTTACGAAAATGATAGATCTACATACATACAGGAAAATAAAATTTGATTTATGAACAAGTTTCATTGTGTATGCCTACCTGATCGAGACTATATCCCGTGGATATCCGTATGTCTCTCATATCATTATAGACTTTCTTCATCTCCTGGTTAAAGTTGTCCCGCCTGTGATAGTAGTCCTTGGTCATGGTCGTCAGTTTGTGGTCAAAGTTAGCCTGGAACGCCATGTTCTTCTTCATGGCGAACAGTTCGTTCAGCGTCTGCATTCCCGTGTTCTTTGTCACCGGCATCGTTATTTGCAGTGTTCGCTCAGTTTACAACAAGATTCCGATAGTTCCACAAGACTGCTAGTATTTTATGTCGCAATCTTCACTTTTTACACAAATCAGTACAGGGGTCGTATTTTCATCAACATTTTAACGTCTGCATTCCCGCGTTCTTTGTCACCGGCATCGTTAATAGCAGTGTTCGCTTCAAATTTGCAACTGAAGATTCGGCTTGTTCAACGTCTATATTCCCGGGATTTTCGTTACTGGCATCGTTCACTGCAGTGTTCGTCGGTCATTTCACAACTAAAGATTCTGTTGGTTCCACTAGATTGCTAGTATTTGATGCTGTGTTCTCCACGTTTTACAAGCAGGATCACAGGACATATTTCATGTCCTCGAACAAGTTATTGAGCACAAGAAACACGTCAGTGCAAACTGTTGATGATGTATGGATAGAGATCCGAAATCCACAGTAGATCTATATATAAGTAACGCAGTGTTCATTCGATCTAAAGTCCTTTTTGTGGACAGCTTTGAACACTACGTTCAACCAGTAAACAAATTTCATGTTTCAATGACAGTCTAAACTACACGTTCTTTAACGCTGTTCTTATATAATTAATTTATACAAGATGCATCCATCAATATTTATCTTTCGACAAAACACTTTTGGAACCACGACTTCATAAAATTATGTTTTACAGTTTATTTAGAGCCGTATTTAAGTGTGAACGGTATTACTAGAACAATTTAACACCCGATAAAACTAATTCCAAAGTATCATGCCATTTATCCACCGTATGAATTTTCACGTAATGAATCCACACCGAGAAGCCACGTTGATCCTGTTTGGTATTTTTATGAGTTTTTGATCATTTATCACGAATTCACAAAGAGCTATTTATGCTTTTTGAGCGGCCAACACGATTCTGGACTAACACTTATACAGTATTCACTTATTTATAAAACAAAGACTTTTAAGAATAAAAAGACACTCTAAAATATTTGCTTAACTTATGTAATGACGTTTTTCTCTTTATTTGAAAGAATGCGTTCTTTTCGCGATGAAACATGGCATGTGTGAGAAGATGCCGAAAACTCGGACGAAAAAAAGAAAAAAAACTTAGTGTACAATTTCCCTTTTACGAAGCATCAATTGGGGGAAATTTGTCAAATTTGATTTTAAGAGTTAGGTTTCAAGACATTTCTGGTTTAAGATCTACGATATTCAAGATGATTAAATGCAGAAAATGGTCGATGTTGGACGGAAATTGACCATTTGACGCATTTCCGGTCTTTTCAATTTGAAGACGAAAACCCTCTTTAGAAATACACCGGAAGTAATTCTACATATGTAAACGTAGGTAAACCTTTGACATGGCCCTGTGGCTTTTCAACGAAAACCTCGTAGGCCTAACTGCAGTTTTTAAAAGCTGCAGTTACGCGGTTTTTGTTGAAAAGCATAGAAATGGTCCTTCGGCTTTTCTTTACTTTCTTTTCCAAATATTAACCCCTTTTTAAGGATAAAACCATCATAAGATACCAATCACTTCGTACAAATTCGACCATCCTCGGAAACCCCGCGGTCATAGCTACGCTACATGACATGTAGCGTAGCTATGACCGCGGGGTTTCCGAGGATGAAATTCGACCGTCATCCGTGACAACTTAAATTAACGATGGGTATCCTCGTCAATTTCCGGCTGTCATCCGAGGCAACAGGAATTGACAAGGGACAAACTCGTCAATGTCCGTTGCTGCGAATGACACCCGAAGATGTACGGGGTGTTAAATTCCACAAGTTAATGATGGGTTGTAAATCCTTAAAACGACAAATGAACTGGACTGCTCTTACCTACGACTTTAGATTTTTACCCACGAGGTACCAGGTTAGCTCCACAGCCACGGCAAATAATCCTTTGTGGTATGTGTCTTCCACAAATGGTTGAATAATCATTTACCTAGATCTATTTGGGCGAACAGCTTGGCGCTCGGAAAGGTGTTGTGGTGGTACATTGTGAGAACAACGACAGGAATCCATTGTCAGGTGCTCTAGTCGTCGCGATAACCCCATAACGATTGATAGAGTCGTTTCACCCTATTTTCTAGCTATGAGCTAAAATTGCTTTGCCAGGTCGTTTATCGGGACCTATATATCTTCGCTTTCCAACAAAAAATCTCGTAACTACAACTTGTTTAAAGCTTGTTTAAAGCTGTATTTACGAGGTTTTTATTGAAAAACAACGATATTTATAACTCATCGGCTATAACTATAGACTTGTATACAAACACGTTACTTCTTGTTGTTGATAAATGGCCCAACACAAACACTCCCTCTTTTGGGAATAAAAGAATTAGGACATTAATTCGCTCGTATAGCTCACGATAAATGGTTTGGTAAATGTTAAAACTATGTATATTGCGTTTTTATTCACCTGAAAGGGTGTGGCTAAGCCAAAAGGTTATTCGACGAGTTTACTTCTCGATACGTTGGTTAACATAAGGGAAAACGTGCGGCACGAGCATGAAAACATTTCGAAATTGAAAGACTGTGCGATTGTAAAACGTGTTATTAAAAAACCTCGTAAATACAGCTTGATTCAAGCTGCAGTTACAATAATTTGCAATAACACCGACGATTTACCGCTAATTGAAAACGCTGTTTCTCCTCAATCACTTCAATGTAATAATCGTTTACTAGGCTCCGCCCTTTCTCCCGAAAAAAATCAGAATATATTTGTTTGTTAGTGTTTGTATACATGTCTACAGTTATAACCGATTGACTATAGCTAAAATTGTGGAGCCAAGTATAAACAGGGTCGTTAAATAATACAGAACTCGCATGGATAATGTGTATGGGGTTATTTACCTTTAAAGCAATTTCTAAGGTACATGTAAGGTACCTAAGTCACGGCGGGGAATTAGGTGACACAATGATTTCAGAAAAATGTCAATAATTTTGTTAATTCGTGACCAGAGCATGTGAAATACGTCTCTGGGATTCGCTTGATGTGGCCTGCAGATCTTAAAAAATAGTCATAAATAGTTATTGATCAAGTCTTTTTTTTTAATCGGTGATCAATTACTTTTTTATTACCTTGTTTTTCAAAAGATCTCCCAAATCCAGCAAAACCATCACGTAATTCCACATTCTCTGATTCAACATATTTTTCAAATCGACGACGTATTTTAATAGAATTATTGAAGAGTTTCTACAATAATTGTCGTGTCACGTTATTCCCCGCCTTGTAAATATAAATATTAATATAATGCTGCTTTTTAACAAAAACCTCGTATCTACAGCTTGTTCAAAGCTGTAGATACGAGGTTTTTGTTGAAAAGCGACGACAATTTAAAACCATTTCTATTTGAAAAGTAAATTGTCCCTGGTTCACGATGTATTCTATCTTCTCAGCCTCAAATATTACTGTTTAAAGTAATTCGTCGATGCTATTGCAAAACCTCGTAACCCCAGCTTGATTGAAGCTTGAGTTACGATGTTTTGCAACAACATCAAAGAATTTCAAATTGTCGTCTCACTCTGCAATATTTCTTATTAAATCCTGTAATTTGTCTAGAATTTTGTCCTTTGGGAAAATGGTTGACAGTTCCAATTTGTTTATATACTATTTTCACATAATTATAAGAAGATGGTCGCGTAAGATCTTTTTCAAGATGGCAAAGTCTTATATTTTCCCAATTGTTCGCACCAGGAATTTTATTGTGGAAATTCTATGAACTTTCTATAGAGGAAACATTTAAACTGTGCACGACGAAAATATTGGATATCGTCATTTGCTCTTTTCCATCAATGTTGCATGCACTAAGCATTCTTTTGTGAAAACTTTGACCCATTCCCACAAATTGGCGCTTTTTGACATCCCTCAAGATTGTTTTGAAAACATTATGGAAAATGAGGAAATTGCTTGTGACAAGTAATTTCTTTATTTCCCACAATGTTTTTGTTTTATCCCAAAACACCAAAATCATTCAAATTTCATTTACTTGAAATTGTCGTCTGCTACATCTTCGAACTTGGGCTAGTTTAAATTTGGCCGTCTGTTTATGGGTAAAATAGCGAATTCCGTTGTCGCTGCGATATAGCTGGGCCACTTTTAAAGCCCTTTTTACGATAAAGGTGATCTTGACCATTTCCCAATCGATGAAATTTGAAAGAAAGTCGCAGGTCTACGACAAAATTATTCATGCCAAAAGTATAAGAAGTGTCAACCATAGAAAATATTGAGGGAAAAGAAGAATCATAAGCGATTATCAGCAATTTTATTTTCACATTTTCCAAACTTCACTGTTAAACTATATCTGATAGTGACGTCAAAAACAGTTCTCGTTTGGGAAAGGGTTATAGTGGTTTTAATATTAAATTAAAGAAATCTTAGTGACTTATTGTCAATAAAATATTGGTTAGAAATCAATAAAAATTGGACCTTTGATCATCCCAACCTATTCGGGCGCGGTCGTAAACATTCGGCGTTGGAGACTGTCGACGTACACGCGAATCTCATTAGGGGTGTACTACCTTAAATCATTACCACACAGTGACTCATTTTGACTCATCGGAATAAAATCGCTGTAGAAAACATTGTGGAAAAGGAAGACATTTATTGCACCGACCCTTTTTTATCAATAGGCTTTAAAGTGACATTTCACAATTATTTTTACATAAATTTTACTTTTATTCTATCTGAAAGAGCATCTTTTCTCATGAAAATTCTGAAAATTTCAAGTCAAAATATTGAACCGTTTACGAGAAATATATATTTTTTCGTTAAAATTAGACAAATTGTTAAAGGCGCATTTTTCGCTTATAAATAACAACTTAAAAACACTGATAGCATTTCTACGCATTAGAATAAACAATCTTTGCATCAAGACATACTTTTGAAAAATGAAATAAATGTGAAATGTCTCTTTAAAGTCGAAATTACTTGGTAATGGGTGAACTATAAAGTTATTGAAATTCATGGATCATAACGTATTAAGCTAATATGTTAACTAATCAATTGCCTCTGAATAGACTTTTACAATTTTCTCTAATAAGCACTCATCAAAGAGGTCATTTATTAACCCTTTCCCAAACAAGACCTGGTTTTGACATCCCCAATAGAAATGGCTTGGGGAAAATATTGAGACAAAAGAAGAAAGTGCTGATAATCAGCACTTTCTCCTTTTGCCTCAATATTTTCTGTGCTATATTGTACACAAACCAAACCTTGATTAACATTCATTTTGTCATCTGCAGCAGCTTTCGAATTGGACTACCCTGAAATCTTTTCGTTTTGGAAAGGGTTAGCGCTAAATACCATACAACTAATATACAGTCCGATCATGATAAAATATGGGACATATTTACAAAATTTACCTATGTAAACAACATAACACAATATCGAACTCCAAACTACTGTAATTTTGCAGGTGATGGTTGGAATCTTGCAGGTGTCCCACACCTGCAAGATTCCAACCAACACATGCAAACTTGTGTTGAAAATTCAGAAAGCATTTTCCCTCTCTTTAAGTTGGCAAAACATGTAAACATGTGCAGTAATATTGTGACTGGACTATTATATAGCGTGTTAAGAAAATGTTTAGCGTGAGAAAACATTGAGAACTGATAACAAGCCTTTTCTTCTGGGGACAACTGTGTCACTAAATAACATTTGAGAAATGCAAAATAACCTCTTGTCACTTACGAAATTCTTCAAGGCACAAAGTAAAATTGCCACCGAACAGCGGACTGTGCAATCACGGTGTATAATCACGTGACTCAGATTTTCAGAAGATCTTCAATATGTTTGTTAATACTTGATCAATTTGAATTCGGAATGTGCAAAAATGCCAGGAATAAGCTGGAGGCAATTTTTGAAGAATCAACTGATAAAAAGGTTATTGAAGATCAACCAAATTTTGGGTGATCTTCAATAACTTTTTTATCAGTTGATTTTTTTAAAAAAAATATCAACCACGTCCATCTAATGCGTGACGTATGTCCACATTCCCTGCTTCAACCCGTGTTCAAATCGGTCCAGTATTTACAAAACTATTGAAGATTTTCTGAAAATATTGTATCACGTGATTATCCACCGTGACAATGGTCAAAACTTTTCGCACGACTCACAAATCTGCTTGTCCCATGGCTGGTCACAATTTTACGCTACACGATTTCAAGTTGTAAAAAAGTTACGTGTTTTCTCACCAAATGACCTTAATTTTCTTTCAAATGGACCCAAAGTCCAATTCACGTATGTAAATAAGCTTTTGTAATAGGGTTTTCAGCTTTTGTAATAGGTTTTTTATTTGCTTGTAAAAGGCGGTTTGTGATTTCAGGCGAAAAGACGTGAACCATTTTCCTTGTATTTATTCTTCTCACATTTGCTGCGTCCCACCAAAGGGGACCTTTATCCAACGATGCTGGTTAACAATCTCTTTTTTTTCTCCTAGCAATTTTTATAGGTATCTTGTTGTTGGTATGTTGTCATCGTCGTATATGCGTGAAAATGATAAACATATTGCCTCACCTGCTTTTGACTATAAAAACATACCAAGAATATAATATTTAGTAAATAAATAGTAGGTCTGTGTCGAATTATCAAGAATGCTGTCTTTCTAATCAGGGTTGCCACTAGTCCAGGCCCGTAGGAAGCAATTTCATATGGGGGGGGGGGGGCTAAAAGCCTTGTCCTGAATATTGGGGGGGGGGGCTCATTTGGATTTTCTCAAAATTTTCAGTGTAAAATTAAGAAAATTCGGCACTTTTGGCCAACTTTGGGGGGGGGGGGCTTAGCCCCCTAGCCCCCTGTTCCTACGGGCCTGTAGTCAGTGGAAAAAAATCCCTGACAATTCCCTGACATGTTTCTATGTGGTAATTTCGCGGTAACTCGTCCTAACTCACAACATTTTGAGACAATTTTGAAAGGCAACTTTGAAATCATTACTCATGTGGCAATGCATCTTATTTTTTCAAAATTCCCTGACAATTCCCTGACATTTGCTTGTATTTTCAAATTTCACTGACAGTTCACAAAATTCCCTGACCTTGAAAAAATTTAAATTTCCCTGACATTTCCCTGACGCGTGGCAACCCTGTTCATACTTGAAAGATGCATTTATTTACATTCCAAAGATCGAATCGAGTGCAAGAGACTTGATTCTGGTCAGACTGTGCATTCGAATCGGGGTCGATGTTTTCTCCCTTTTCAATTGCCTAGTCGCAAATTATACGATCAAATAAACCCCTTATTCATGATTTGATTACATCTTTTTTCAAATACAAGTTACATTCAATGTGGTCTTTTATACAGATATAGAATAGTGAAATATACTCTATTGCCAGGTAATTATAGACAAGCCGTGAAGAAATGTCCTAGATTTTTCCTGTTTGTAGGGATTGTAACTTCGTACATGTCAGCCCTGTAGGAACAGGGGGCTAGGAAGGGCCAAGTCCCCCTCCAAGTTGGCCGCAAAATGCTGAATTTTCCTTATAATTTTACATTGAAAATTTACGGAAAATCCAATTTAGCCCCTTCAATACCCAGACGCTGGCCCGGACAGGGGCTTGAGCCCCCAATATAAAATTGCTTCATACGGGCCTATATGTAACAAATTACACTCGCATAAGGAATGTCGTTCAAAGAATGGCAATAGCCGACGGAGAGGGATAATGTTACATAAACAAGCGATTTTCATTTAATAATCTAGAATTAATTACATGTATTGTAGTAAAAGTACATTACCAACCGAAATGGTTAGAAAAATACCGGATGATGATCTAAATGAAGATCACGGCTTTTATCTTTGAATGTCCCGATAAACAAAGAATTTGCAATCCATTTGAAAGAGTCATTGAATGATGTCTGTAATTTACATGCATGTCATTTCTGATCGTTTATCAAACACCTCGACATGGGATACTTTTCCATTTAAAGATTCGTTATTCAGATATGATTATTTAGCAAATAGGAAGCCTAATCTAAGTCTCTCGGACATATCGTCGGTGTTATTGCAAAACCTTTGCCAAACCAAATGGTTTTGCAATAACACCGACGATATACTTCCAATCGCCCCTCTTTTTCTTGAGAGAAGAGGGGATAATTTAAGGTGCTCCACCCATCATTATCTAAACAAACAACACTTCGTGCAACTTTCTGCGTCATCAGTAGCAACGGATATTGACGAGGGTGTCCTTCGTCAATTTCCGTCGTCACGGATGACGCCTAGAAATGCACGAAGTGTTTGGTATCTAATGATGGTAAAAGAAAACATTTAAGATGGCAAGCTTAAAATGTCACGCATAATCAGATAATTTCCTTTGGTTTCTAAGTAGAATTTTTCAAAACTTTTTGCAGTTTGGGTATTTCTATTATTATCATTTGGCATATATTACAAAATATGAAAAAGGTGCCCCCTGGTTACAATAAGCCCAAAGTAAACAATAAACATGTTAGTAACTATCATATTGGAATGAAGGCCGCGTCTCAAAGTAGCGGGATTAAGGAGTCAAATAAAAAGAATAGTCCATTGATGTTTAACGATATGATTTCCTCTTGCCACAATATTTACAGTACTATATTATACACAAATTCCATCTTTTTCAACATTCATTTTGTCATCTTCACTCTCTTTCAAATAAAACTAGGCTACCATAAAATTTCAACTTTTAGGACAGGGGCGGATCCAGAGGTGGTTGGGGGGGTTTAAACGAACCCACCTCAGCAGCCTGATAATTTCATTTTCATGCAGAAATTCAGTCAAAATGGAGTAATACACAAATGTACTAAGAAAACGAACCCTCTATATGTATATTTGAACCCCCTCACAGAAATCCTGGATCTGCGACAGAAAGTACATGTACTATAAGCCCAAAGTAAACGCGTTTACAAGTAACCATTATATTGGAATGAAGGCCGCGCCTCAAAGTAGCGGGATTAAGGAATCAAATAAAGAAATAATCCATTAACGTCCAACGATGTGATTTCCAATATTGAGAGATCAATTCGTCTTCATTTGTCGTTCGGACAACATTAACCCTTTTCCAAGCGACCAAATTTTAGGGTCATCCAAATTCAAAGATCTTGCAGACGACAATTCCATGTGAATGAAATTCTACATTTTTGGTCTTTCTGGAAAGAAAACATGGTGGGAAATGAAGAAATTGCTTGTTACAAGCAATTTCTTCAATTTCCACGATGTTTTCCAATGTCATTTTATTGTGAGAAGTCAAAAAGAGTCACTGTGTTGTAATGGGTTGACCCTTTCCCAAACAAAACTTAGTTTTGACTCCAGATAAGAAAAGAATTGGGAAAACATTAAGGCAAAAGAAGAAAATGCCGAGAGCCAGCTTTTTTCTGAGAGCCAGCATTTTGTGATTTAATGTACAGCAATCCATCCTTATCAACATACATTTTTGCTGCGTGTATCTTTCAAACAGTGTAATTTCCCGTTTGGGAAATGGTTAATTCGCGCACCTTTAATAAATGGGTTATAAAGATCTTATTTAAAGTCTTACTTATTGACTCTCTGTGTGCCTTTGTTGGAGTAACATCATTTCGGATGATTTCGATTAATTTTCTTTTTACGAATTAATTAATTATGGATTTGTGAATTGACGCTGGTTGTTGGTTTCAGTGTTCCAATATCACCAGCATAAAAAACACACGATGAATATCAACAAAAGAACGACGGACAATAAATAAGAAGGACAATATTTACATGTTTGTTGAATTACTATATATGCATCGAGGCTAGGCTTACTGGTGAAACTTGAATAAAATGGCCAGTAATGGACAATATCAACAGTGTTTGAATGGTTTAAACAAACAAAACGATTTATTAATTTGAATATGTTTTATTGAATTTTAATTTGAAAATGTATATTTTTAAATGGAAACATGGATCTTTTGTATTCAACGTGACTAAACAGAATTTTTTAATTGAAAGCGAGGACATATAGCAAATGGACTGAGATAATGTCGCTAGTGGTACAAAAATACACGCCAGCGGTTCTTGGAAGTGATCTGTCAAGTGAAAGATACGGGACAAGTTCAACGAGTTACGAGTCTGAGACGGACCTGTCCACCCAGTTTGACCGGACGAAACGTCTTACCGGAAGTAACTCGGCCGCCTGCGCAACGGAAGCTGAATACAAGGCGGACAAATTGAACAGAACGGAAGAGGTCAAGCTGCGAAACCTGAAATTTCAAGTGGCTAAAGCGCAAGAGATCAAACGGCGACAATATAGACATACCGAAAACGCGCTCAGGATTAAAAGTGCGTCTCTTGTCTCAAAAATTAAAGAACTAGAGGATTCGTGGTCGATCGGGAGCTCTAAAACAGCATCCCGACCACGACTGCTTGATAAAAGGGAGTTCAGTGACTTAGGTGGTTCAAAATGTAATACTTGTGCTCAGTTACAGAATATCATTGAACTATACGAAAATGAAAGTCAAAATAAAGGACTTGTTGCCAAAACTAGAACTCATTCTACGTGTATCTTTTCCAACGAGCAAATAAATTCTTTTCTGAAAATGTTAGAAGCTAAATATATCCATGAAATTCCAAGCGTGAAGATGAAACTTAGAGATACTGGCGCAGCTTCGCTATTTTCACAAACGAAGGTCGGGACGCCCATTTCTAAACGTCAAGTCGAATTGAAACTCGAATTTAAAGATGTTCAACTGAGAGTGCGCAAATTTTGTGGACGATTGGACCATTTTAACAAAGAACATGGAACTGTATCCAAAGAGATCAGAGAAAAAGTGGAACAGATTCGGATTTCGGACGCCATTTTAAAGAGACAAAATATAGAAGGAAAGAAACTTAACATACGCGAGGAGGTTGAACGTATGCTGAATTTGTGAATGCAAATGGAGATCTCATTGGATAGCAGATTTTTTTTTAATGATATTGTGAACAAAATGTAATTAAAGTATGAATTAGTTTCACTACGGTTGAACTAGACTGGTACCCATTCGTGTAAATAACTGAATTTACGACTGGGAACAGGTACTGCATTCTGTCCTTTGATTGGTCAATCGATATAATCGATAGACCAATGAAACGGCTCGGTGTATGGAAAGCGTCACCTGTCCAGGCCGTCTGAGTGACCGTCAGATATTAGCTATTACCGTACTTAAATCCGTAGTAGATTTCAGGTACGGGAACCAGACTACGGTTGAACGTACTTTAACGTATTGTATGACGTACTAAATGGGTCAAAAGTCTATATAGAGCGTGCATGCATAAAATATACGCGTCGACGCATATATTTTCAACTTCTCGCGTAAATTTTATGCGTCGACGCGTTAATATGCGCGTCGACGCATAAAATTTACGCGAGCAGTTGAAAAAATATGCGTCGATGCGTAAATTTTACGCGAGCAGGAGTAAAAAATATGAAACCGAGGCTGGCCAATGGGAGAGCCGGTCAGAAACCTTTCCCTGTATACCATAAAATTGATGGATGAAACGAAGGATCTGATTAGTTAATAGATAAAATATGCGTCGACGCGTATATTTACGTGAGCAGTTGAAAATTTACGAGTCGACGCATAAATTTTCAACTGCTCGTGTAAATTTTATGCGTCGACGCGTAAATATACGTGTCGACGCACAAAATTTACCCGTCGATGCGTATAGTTTATGCGTGCACGCTCTAAATAGACTTTTGACCCATTTGGTACGCCATAGTGTTGCACGTTGACCATTGTGTCTTGTATAAGTACAGCAAGGCCCATTGTGCCGCTGTGCACAGTATTAATTTGAAACAAAAACTTGAAACAAAAAAAAAATACATTCGAACTTGCCTCAACATAGTAGCGAATCTTAATTTGAAAGTCCATCTTATTATGATCGTTTTTGAAAACACTTAGAAGAATGAATGTATTCTTGAAAACCACATTGTGTTGCGTTCCGTTTCTCTCTATATTTTGCACTCGATGTTGTTTAATTCCCTTCAACCAATCACCATACGACAAAACTAAGACTGATCCAAATTCAAAGATGTTGAAGACAACAATTTCGAATGAATGAAATTTTACACTTCTGAAGTTTTTCTTCATAAAAAAACATTGAGGAAAATTACGTCATAATTTTTAAAGATACGCCGTAAACATCCGGCGGTGGAAAATACCGTTTTTGGGAAGCAAATTTTGCAAAATTTGCTTTTCTTTGCAGCCGTGCTTCTCTGCACTTTACCATTCTCTGCATACCACACAACACCTCCCGGTCCTCCTCACCATAAATAGTTCTATCAAAAGCAAAGATCAGAGACAAGAACAACCTTTCGAGTATTCAATATTGAAGTCGATAGTTATACATAAGATATTCAATTGTGTGACCGATGATGAAACCTCCAATTAAAGATGTGTTGAAAGAGGAGAAACGATCACGTAGTAATTTGCTTTTATTACGGTTCAATAGCCAGTCCAATATCTTTCGTTGAAAATGGGTCAGTCAAGTTTACTGAACTATAAAATATGCGACCCAATTCAAGCGCTAAAAATAGGAACTAGGACACGTCTGTTTTTAGAAACTTTCTATGCCCAAATATTCTTACACGTTTTAACGTGCGAAACTAAACGATGATATTCGATAAGCCATGCATTTAATTGCGTTCACAATAATTGATTGATCAACTAAGTGGGTATTTTTAAGTTAAATGGCATAGACATCTTGTCTAATAGGCCTAGCTAGTATTCGCGTGTGGGCGTTTTAAAACGAAAGTAGAAATCTGGGAAACCAGAAAATGGGATGATATGCTCAAAATGCATATAAATCAAAGTCTAGCAACCCTTTCACCATTCTGATTAAAAACGGCGTTAACTTTTTAATCTATAGATCTAGATCTAGATGAATAGGCCTACATAGAATCAAATCAAATTTGCATTGTTGGCTTGTTAACCATTTCCCAAATAGCAACATTTCAGAGTGGTCAAAATTGAAAAAAAGCCGAAGCAGACGACACTATTAGCATGCGCGGATCCAGAGGGGGGTCAGGGGTCATGACCCCATGGAATTTGGCGAAGAAAGGGGGTTATCAGAAAGATTACTCACGGTGGGGATTGTGCATGATGGGATGGATAACGAATACGGACAAAATCATCTCGATTCCAGATGGTAAGATATTTTGCAATAACTTCCTTATTTGTGTGTCAATTTTCGAAAGGTTTGTTGCATGTACCCCGTCTTACCGAGCTCTTTCATCGGATGTATGACATATTAGATAACCCGTGGTACTTTTTCCAAGATATTGTCCCAACCGACCAGAAAGCGAAATGGTAACGACTACGGCCAAATTAACCACGCTTCAGGTAAGAATGTGTGCAATAACTTTCTTATTTCAGCGTCAATTTTCATGCGGTTTGTTGCATGTACTCCGATTACTGAGCCCTTTTCTCAGATGTATTACTTATCTGGAAACTCCTTGTACTTTTCGCAAAAACCGATCCAAACCGACTAGAAAAAGGGCCTGGATTTTTTTTGTCGTTTTTCTGGTCGGTTGGGATCAATTTTTGGACAAAGTGCAATGATTCTACTATCAAGTCATATCTCTGAGGAAAGAGCTCAGTAATGCGGGGTACATGCAACAAACCGCTTGAAAATTGACGCAGAAATAAGAAAATTATTGCACAATTTCTTACCTGAAGCGAGACAGATGTGTCCGTATTCGTTATCCATCCCATCATGCACAATCCCCACCGTGTTACTGGTTATGTCCCAAATTAGCTGCGGCATTCGACCCTGTATGCCAAGACAAATAGTTGTTATATTTAGTCCTTCATGGCATGACATGTATCTGCATAAACACATTCAAATGGGATCCTGACACCCCCCATTGGAATTTGGCGAAAACAATGGGTTAAAGATCGGATGACCCCCCCCCCCCCCCCCTGGGAAAAATACCTGGATCCGCGCTTGATTGATATATACTTAGATAAAACTAGAACTATTCGTACATAATACCAAAGACAATATTGAAGTTAAGTAGAAAGTTCTGATTATCAGCAGTTTCTTCTTTCATCTCAATATTCCCCAAAGCATTTTCTTTACGGGCTGTCAAAACCCGGTCTTAACACATGTTTTATCAAGTAAGACATGTAGTTTTAACCCTTTCACTGCCATAGGCGACTTTTGTCGACTACAGGGGGTCCCTGCCATAGGTGACTTCAGTCGACAAATTTATGGGGGCGAAATATATGAGTACCCACAACATAAAAAAGAAAAAATATTGTCATTTCATAAATAACCTTTAAATTTTGGTCACATATAGGTGCTTAATTTGTCTGTATGTGCTGAAAATTTGAAAGGAATACATCAAATGAGTCAAAAGTTATGCATGTTTTTGTGTACAGGGTATCGATTCTTGGAAATTTCTTCGAATTAATTCAGCAGTGAGAAACGCGTCCGAAATAAATATTTGGTAGTGAAAGGGTTAAGAGATCAAATGCATTCTAATTAGGGTATAGACTCATTTCATTTATGTTTAGTCCGTACCCACAGAACACTTCCGGTAATTCGAGTCTTCTCTGATGAGAATTCGCTCGATGATATTTGGATGTCGCTATTTACAACGGAACGCTGTCCCATTCAAACACAAAGGAAAATTCCGACACAGCGATATAACTTGTGTCGGAATTTTCGTTTGTTTTTGAATGGGACAGCGTTCTGATGTAAATAGCGACATCCAAATATCAAAGATCAGAGAAGACTCGAATTAACTACCGGAGGCAAACAATGGGTTTATGGGAAATTAACATTGTATACATGTGATACACCCAAACACACTTCCAATTTGTTACTAAAAATAGTAACACTTTTTAATGCCAGATCGAGGCTCTGACCCAATTGAGAGCAAAGCATCCAACGTGCAATGGAAATGAACGGAGGAAAGAAGAAGTTTAACAGGAATCACACTCCGTTTTGTGATGATTCCTCTGTGAATCTCGACGGGATATCATTGACTGACTTCCAATTATGGTCTTTACTGGCTTTTAAGGCATTTTTGACCCTCCGAAAACGTAGTATCCACGGATCTTTTGAGGACCTAGGCGCCAGGTTCAACTGTCATTTTCATGTATTTAACCCCCTTTCCCCAACAAAAAAATGTACGAAACATGCCATTTTCAGTGTGAAGATGACAATCTCAGTACCGAAAGGCTTATGTAGATAGATAATTCATTATGGTAGATCAATTTGATAATAAAAGCATTGCTCTTAAAGCCCATTTCCCAAACGACAAATTATTTAGACTTTTCAAGTTTGACAGCGGCTTTTAAAACCCTTTTCTAAACGGCACCTGATTCAATTTGGAAGCTCTTGCAGACAACAGAATGGGCATCTTGAAAGTAGGATTTCGTATGTGCAAGGGCGGATCTAGAGGGGGGGGGGTTTCGGGATGTTCGCCCCGCCCCCTGGAATAAGCCGAAAATTGAATGTTGACTATAATCAAAGCGTCATAATTTAACATATTTAAGTCATCATTTAGGCGTGGACCTCCGCCTCCCTGGCAATTGGTTTTGGACACCCCACCCCCCGAAAAAATCCTGGATCCACCCTTGCGTGTGTACATAGAAGTATAGAAAACGTTGAGGCAAATTGGGAAGCAAATTTTGCAAAATTTGCTTTTCTTTGCAGCCGTGCTTCTCTGCACTTTACCATTCTCTGCATACCACACAACACCTCCCGGTCCTCCTCACCATAAATAGTTCTATCAAAAGCAAAGATCAGAGACAAGAACAACCTTTCGAGTATTCAATATTGAAGTCGATAGTTATACATAAGATATTCAATTGTGTGACCGATGATGAAACCTCCAATTAAAGATGTGTTGAAAGAGGAGAAACGATCACGTAGTAATTTGCTTTTATTACGGTTCAATAGCCAGTCCAATATCTTTCGTTGAAAATGGGTCAGTCAAGTTTACTGAACTATAAAATATGCGACCCAATTCAAGCGCTAAAAATAGGAACTAGGACACGTCTGTTTTTAGAAACTTTCTATGCCCAAATATTCTTACACGTTTTAACGTGCGAAACTAAACGATGATATTCGATAAGCCATGCATTTAATTGCGTTCACAATAATTGATTGATCAACTAAGTGGGTATTTTTAAGTTAAATGGCATAGACATCTTGTCTAATAGGCCTAGCTAGTATTCGCGTGTGGGCGTTTTAAAACGAAAGTAGAAATCTGGGAAACCAGAAAATGGGATGATATGCTCAAAATGCATATAAATCAAAGTCTAGCAACCCTTTCACCATTCTGATTAAAAACGGCGTTAACTTTTTAATCTATAGATCTAGATCTAGATGAATAGGCCTACATAGAATCAAATCAAATTTGCATTGTTGGCTTGTTAACCATTTCCCAAATAGCAACATTTCAGAGTGGTCAAAATTGAAAAAAAGCCGAAGCAGACGACACTATTAGCATGCGCGGATCCAGAGGGGGGTCAGGGGTCATGACCCCATGGAATTTGGCGAAGAAAGGGGGTTATCAGAAAGATTACTCACGGTGGGGATTGTGCATGATGGGATGGATAACGAATACGGACAAAATCATCTCGATTCCAGATGGTAAGATATTTTGCAATAACTTCCTTATTTGTGTGTCAATTTTCGAAAGGTTTGTTGCATGTACCCCGTCTTACCGAGCTCTTTCATCGGATGTATGACATATTAGATAACTCGTGGTACTTTTTCCAAGATATTGTCCCAACCGACCAGAAAGCGAAATGGTAACGACTACGGCCAAATTAACCACGCTTCAGGTAAGAAATTCATGTGTGCAATAACTTTCTTATTTCAGCGTCAATTTTCATGCGGTTTGTTGCATGTACTCCGATTACTGAGCCCTTTTCTCAGATGTATTACTTATCTGGAAACTCCTTGTACTTTTCGCAAAAACCGATCCAAACCGACTAGAAAAAGGGCCTGGATTTTTTTGTCGTTTTTCTGGTCGGTTGGGATCAATTTTTGGACAAAGTGCAATGATTCTACTATCAAGTCATATCTCTGAGGAAAGAGCTCAGTAATGCGGGGTACATGCAACAAACCGCTTGAAAATTGACGCAGAAATAAGAAAATTATTGCACAATTTCTTACCTGAAGCGAGACAGATGTGTCCGTATTCGTTATCCATCCCATCATGCACAATCCCCACCGTGTTACTGGTTATGTCCCAAATTAGCTGCGGCATTCGACCCTGTATGCCAAGACAAATAGTTGTTATATTTAGTCCTTCATGGCATGACATGTATCTGCATAAACACATTCAAATGGGATCCTGACACCCCCCATTGGAATTTGGCGAAAAAAATGGGTTAAAGATCGGATGACCCCCCCCCCCCCCCCCTGGGAAAAATACCTGGATCCGCGCTTGATTGATATATACTTAGATAAAACTAGAACTATTCGTACATAATACCAAAGACAATATTGAAGTTAAGTAGAAAGTTCTGATTATCAGCAGTTTCTTCTTTCATCTCAATATTCCCCAAAGCATTTTCTTTACGGGCTGTCAAAACCCGGTCTTAACACATGTTTTATCAAGTAAGACATGTAGTTTTAACCCTTTCACTGCCATAGGCGACTTTTGTCGACTACAGGGGGTCCCTGCCATAGGTGACTTCAGTCGACAAATTTATGGGGGTGAAATATATGAGTACCCACAACATAAAAAAGAAAAAATATTGTCATTTCATAAATAACCTTTAAATTTTGGTCACATATAGGTGCTTAATTTGTCTGTATGTGCTGAAAATTTGAAAGGAATCCATCAAATGAGTCAAAAGTTATACATGTTTTTGTGTACAGGGTATCGATTCTTGGAAATTTCTTCGAATTAATTCAGCAGTGAGAAACGCGTCCGAAATAAATATTTGGTAGTGAAAGGGTTAAGAGATCAAATGCATTCTAATTAGGGTATAGACTCATTTCATTTATGTTTAGTCCGTACCCACAGAACACTTCCGGTAATTCGAGTCTTCTCTGATGAGAATTCGCTCGATGATATTTGGATGTCGCTATTTACAACGGAACGCTGTCCCATTCAAACACAAAGGAAAATTCCGACACAGCGATATAACTTGTGTCGGAATTTTCGTTTGTTTTTGAATGGGACAGCGTTCTGATGTAAATAGCGACATCCAAATATCAAAGATCAGAGAAGACTCGAATTAACTACCGGAGGCAAACAATGGGTTTATGGGAAATTAACATTGTATACATGTGATACACCCAAACACACTTCCAATTTGTTACTAAAAATAGTAACACTTTTTAATGCCAGATCGAGGCTCTGACCCAATTGAGAGCAAAGCATCCAACGTGCAATGGAAATGAACGGAGGAAAGAAGAAGTTTAACAGGAATCACACTCCGTTTTGTGATGATTCCTCTGTGAATCTCGACGGGATATCATTGACTGACTTCCAATTATGGTCTTTACTGGCTTTTAAGGCATTTTTGACCCTCCGAAAACGTAGTATCCACGGATCTTTTGAGGACCTAGCCGCCAGGTTCAACTGTCATTTTCATGTATTTAACCCCCTTTCCCCAACAAAAAAATGTACGAAACATGCCATTTTCAGTGTGAAGATGACAATCTCAGTACCGAAAGGCTTATGTAGATAGATAATTCATTATGGTAGATCAATTTGATAATAAAAGCATTGCTCTTAAAGCCCATTTCCCAAACGACAAATTATTTAGACTTTTCAAGTTTGACAGCGGCTTTTAAAACCCTTTTCTAAACGGCACCTGATTCAATTTGGAAGCTCTTGCAGACAACAGAATGGGCATCTTGAAAGTAGGATTTCGTATGTGCAAGGGCGGATCTAGAGGGGGGGTTCGGGATGTTCGCCCCGCCCCCTGGAATAAGCCGAAAATTGAATGTTGACTATAATCAAAGCGTCATAATTTAACATACTTAAGTCATCATTTAGGCGTGGACCTCCGCCTCCCTGGCAATTGGTTTTGGACACCCCACCCCCCGAAAAAATCCTGGATCCACCCTTGCGTGTGTACATAGAAGTATAGAAAACGTTGAGGCAAAAGGGGAAACTGCTGATTAAAAGTATTTCATTAATTTGTCTCTGGAAATGATTTTCGAAACAATCTCTGTAGCACAGTTAAGGGCAGATCTAGAAGGGGGTCCGGACCTCGCGTTGAATTGACCGAAAATCGAATTTTGACTATACAAAGTTAGTACAGTAGGCTTATACATGTATCGTTACACAATTCACAAATTTAAAGCCATCTTCCATCTTACGGGCTAGACCCCCCCCCTCCTGAAAAAATCCTGGATCCGCCCTTGACAGTCAAAACATTAACATTTCTTGTTTGGTAAAGGTTTAAAACAATTTTCTTTTCATTTCTTTTTTAATTTAACACCTCTCAACAATATTTCAGCCATAAGTTTATTTATAATTATTGTCCACGCTCCGAGGCTGGGAATACATCCTGTGACCTGTCCATTATTGGCTCTAATCTAGAGCACAAACACATGCAAAATATTATCGCTCACACTTGGACAGTACTAAGGAGCTCAAATGCTTCTGCAAAATTGATTTTATTTGGTTTTCAAAAGCAGTAGCTCATCCTGAACTTGCATGGTGGTAACGGGCGATGGAGACAGGGTACGAATGATTACAAGCCAAAAAATCTCTTTTTTTCAATCAAAGTTGCAAAAATATTTCTGTAACTCAAAACTCTAATAATTAACGTAAATGACTGTATAAAATATTCTTAGTACTAAGGCAGAATAATTGAAAAATGCTCGCGTGAAAATAACGACTCGCTCAATGAATTATATAGTAAAACGACCACGTGACCTTTTGTTTGCTCTCATGCATACACAGGTCACGGTTAAAAATTCAAAGTGTGTTTGGGTGTATTTGTTACGAAAAATAGTAACGAATCGTCATTATCAAAACGAGGCTCCCAAAAAATGCGGAGAAATCAATGGCGACGCACGTGCATTCAATATATACAGCGATTAAGCGCACGTGCATCCAATATACGTGATAAAGGATCAAAAACGATGAAATTGATTGAATTCGTTAATAGCCGATAAGATGGTTATTTTATTGGATTTACAGTCAACCGTTCCCGGTTTAAAAATTTCGCCTTTTGCCTCTAAGGATGACATCCGGAGGCTGTTGTATGTTTAGTTGGGGGTCTTAGTGGAAACTTGCCCACTGTACCGAATGTTGCAAAAGTTCACGTCATACAGAAAATAGATTATTGAACCGTGACCGCCCTATTACACAAGAAAACCTACTCCAGAACATGACATTGAGTCTTGGAGATAATATAGAGTGCTAGAATGTCTTATAGTCGTTTTCGAAAGGGAGAATTCGCCCCCCCGGATAAGGGGCTCTGCTGTCCCAGTCCCTGTTTGGAGAGGACCCAAGACCACCTGCCTTCCAATTTCTTGCTTTCTACATCATTTTCTTATAGCATTTTATTTTTGAAAATTAGGGCCCGAAATGAATTAAAACAGCACTATGTTTCCGGCAATTGGATTTTCCATAGAAACTTTATAGAACCTGTCATAGTATACTGAACAAAAGTGAAAACTTTACACCTACATTGCTTGTCACATTTCTTCTAAATTCAACAAGTAAAGAAATCAAATGAATGTGCTTAGCATTCTTCATTGACTTGGTTGTGCCGAATACTAAACGTTTGTAGTTCTTAATTATGGGGATGAAAAACGGACCCTTTAAGTGTGACAGGGGTCCGTTTTTCGGGGGGGGGGGGGGGTAAGTCACAAAATTGACAGATTAGACCTTTATTTTAGAGCTTGCTACAAGTGATAAGAGATATTTTTGTTGCTGATATTGAACAGACATTATCCTTTCATAATGTATTTTGTAACTTTCTAAAGAATCAAATTCGACTAATTACTTTTATACAACTCCGTGTAATTCATATTGCTAACAACTAGAAAGGCCTTTAGACATTATCAACAAATTTGCTTCCCAGCAGTACTTTTAGTACTTTGATTCTAACTAGTAACATGTCCGTATGGGTCGGATACGTTACGAATGTTTACAACTTGAAATACGGGAAACACCCAGACCGGCGCGAGTAGGCCTACACCGTCTTGGTAGCAACAGTAAGTCAAGGAAGTGTGAGCGATGTACGAACATCGTACAATCATATTGATCGCCTTAACCCTTTCCCAAACAAGACCTGGTTTTGACGTCCCTTATAGAAATGGCTTGGGAAAACATTGTGACAAAAGAAGAAACTGCTGATGATCAGCAGTTTCTCCTTTTGCCACAATATTTTCTGTGTCATATTGTACACACATCCTTTCTTTTTCAACATTCATTTTGACGTTTGAAGCAGCTTTCAAATTTGACAGTCCGATTTTTCGTCGTTTGGAAAAGGGTTAAGAATGACAAAAAGGTTATTGTGCGAGCGCCGTTGCAGCTCGTGAGGTCTTCAAAGCTGTGCGAGTGATTAAGGTAGTCCATCCCTTGAGAGATTCACGCGACGTCGGAATTATTCGTACGACGTCGTAAACATTCGACAATGGAATGGTCCACCGATTTTAAAATGTATACGACATCGCCTTAATAAGTTCGGATCCGATACGTAACACATATTAACGACACCGCGTGAACCTCATTAGGTAACCCACAACAACACGGCAAAGTTTCAGATTGGCCAAAATTCAACGAAGTTGCAGACCATTATTTCAACTGAATGAAATTTTGCATTTTTTATCTATCGGCGTAGAAAACATTGTGGGAAATGAGGAAATTGTTTGTCAAAAGTAACTTCATTTTGAATTGCTTGTCACAACGAATTTCTTCATTTTCCACAGTGATTTCTCAAGCCTTTATCTCATGTTGCGTCAAAAGGCGTCATTATGTGTATATGGGTTAAATATTGAATAATGAAGAATTGTGATGAGACGATTCTGGACAATAAGTTCCCGCAACAGGAACAGCATGAAAAAGTAACAATGAACATACAATATTTCTGAGTTTATTTGATGATTTGAAAATGAACACGAATTCATATGATTTTTTATGTAAATGCAGTATAAACTTGCATAACTTACGTAGACATTAACTGACAGACTCATAACATAAATAATGCATTTTCTTCATAAAACTTGTAAATAATGAACTATTTCGTGTTTTGATGCAACAAAATTATTATCTAAGAAATCATACCAGTCTTACATGACAAAATTCAAGAATAGTCATTATAAAAAAAGGTCGGAAACTTTTCCCTAGATAGAGGAGAAAATACAGAGCAAAAAGTAAAACATTTGGAAATGCATCACTGAAATTATTCTATTCTTTATTTTTTCCCTTTTGAGCTAGCATTTGTGTAAAGGGACCTAATGGCATTACCACAGAACCAGACTGGTCAGCACCTAAATAAAGCCTGATATGGGAAAATTCTCTTATTAACCCATTCCCACATACTCACCACTTTCAGACTCCCTACAAAATAATGGCTTTGGAAAACATTGGCGAAAATGAAGAAATTGTTTGTAACAGGCCATTTCTTCACTTTCCAAAATGTTTTCTATCCCAAAATGGACAGATTTTTTAAAATGTGATCCACTTGATATTGTTGTCTGCTACATCTCTCAAATTGGAGCAGTTCAAAATTTTGCTGAAAGAATACAAGACTTCATCTTGATCAGAATGCATGCACTATGCATTCTGATCCCGATCCAAGTTGGTCTCAAATGCCAAAGGGCCCCTTTTCCCATTTCCTATCTCATTTTACCCTTTCCCAAAGAAGACTCACCAAGAGAACAGCTTTAAGGAATCATTCATGCCAAAGGAGAAAATGCTGATATTCAGAATTTTTCTTCTCCTGTCTCAATATTTCTTGTGCTATATTTACACAAATACTATCTTTCTCAAGTTATCTCAAAATACATTCTGTTTTCTGCAAAAGTTTTCAATTTGGATCAGTCTAAAATTTAGAAGTCTTGTATTGGGATAAAAATAAATACACATTTAGTTTTCACACTTCATCATCTTGGGCCCCACTTAATGTCTTTGAGTCCATGAAAATTTCTCTTTAATGCACCGGTGTCTGCCCATTCTGAGTCCAAATAAGCATCTTCTGCGTCTTTATCAAGTTTCTGAAAGTTTAAAATTAGTTTATGTAAAGCTTCTCTTACAACCGGTTGTATGTGCTTGGGTGTGCAGTCTGCCTCTTAAATTCAAGTTTAGCTGTACAATGCATGCATATGCGAGTGTGCAAAGTACTTCATTGGTGGACCCAAACATGACAAAGAATGGACGTAGCAAAGAATTGACCAGAAAATTCTTCCCTACGACCATTCTGCGACTTTTAAAAACGTCAGGAGCACACAAGAAGACTCTTTTAAAACCTGTTGTGCATCCTTATAAATCTTGCATCTTCGCAGGTTTTTTTGTAAAATCTCTGAAGATGCAAGATTTATAAAGACTATTAAAGGTTGTAACAGAGGTTTTAGATCAGCAGCCCTTATTTAGAAAAGTAATACAAAGATTCTTTATGTCCCAAAGAAAAATGTGTTCCAAATCAAAAAGACAGAAATAAAAAATATTTCAAAAATCAAAATGTATTTCTAGAACAACTATGTGTCTCATTGATTGCTTTTCCCTGAAAACATCAAGAAATAACTGAAAGAAAATGCTGACATCCAGCATTTTCTCAATGGTTTACAGTGCTTCTGAAATAAGTTGCCCGAGTTGTCCAACTTGTCCGTTTAGTGGTGTTTACCTGTACGGACAAGCAGATTTTGAAAGCAAGGTTGTCCATGGACAAGTGAAAAATTTGGTTTTAATACAGAATGTTTTTTTTTTCTTTTTCTCACAATTTTTTCATACAATGTAATTACTGATAGTTAAATGTATGAACGTTGTTGTAGTCAATAGTTAGACAGTCATAATAGATATGCTATAAACAAATGAAGCTTTGGAAAAGTATATGGGTTTTGTACGGACAAGTTGATTTTTGATACCGACAAGTCAATTTTAGATCAAAACTTGTCCGTGGACAAGTAGATTTTCAAAATATTTTAGAAGCACTGGTTTATTATGCCGTCACGTAAATATTTTCTGATCTAAGTAAAATTTATTTTCCTGACTGCAGCGCCTTTAATTTGGACTGGTCTAAGATTCTGTCATTTGTGAAAGGGTTAAATTTGGACATGTATGTCTTTGGATTTAGCCTTTTCCAAAACAAGACCTGGTTTAAATGTCCACATTGGAAAATAAATCTTAAGAATACATTGTGGCAAAAGCAGAAAATGCTGATAATCAGCATTTTCTTCTTTAGTCTCAATATTTTAGTGCTATATTGTACACAAATCCAATGTTTATTAATATCCACTTTATCGTCTGGAGCAGCTTTGAATCAAATCAGTCAAAATTTTTGCCTCTGAACAAAGAAAAGTACCTTCATCTCTTCCTGTTTTCTATAGTAATAAGCCATCATCTGTTTTTGATCTTCTTCACTAACTGCAGGCTCTCTCTGGGGAGCACCCTGTCCTTTCTGAAATTTTTAAAAATGTGATCAATCACACTAAAAGGGACCATCTAGGAAGTTTATAAAACCAATTTCACAAAATTACTCCTCAGGGAATATAACACTTGTGACTCGATATATCAAGAGGATTAGAAACACTTTATTACTTTTCTAATTATTTTGTTTAAATAATGTCATATCCGCAGTTAGACAAAACAATATGACTGCAATAATTAGCAAAATAATAATATAACAAACAAGATGTGTTTGTGAAACACAAATGCCCCCGAAACAGCCATTTTTGTAAAATGCGAAGTTTTCATGTAAAGGGTTGATAAGGGTTAAAGTTTGACCTTGAGGAAGTCAGATTGCATGGACATGATGGTACAGGTAGATATCATTGAAAGAAAGTTGCATACCAAATTTGAGCTTTGTATGTCAAACACAGTTGGAGGAAAGGCAAATATTAAGTTTTCTGACAGACGGACGGACAGACAGACACAAGAAAACAACATGCCCCCAATCTCAATATTGGGGGATGAAAAGTTTTTCAAATCCACTTGAAAAAGGCATTAGCAGAATTATTGAGTCGCAAGTGTTCATTATAGTGCGTCAATAAAACAATAAATTTGGAAAAACAGATCAGACTTGGCAGAGGTTAATCAGATGTTGTATTTAGCAAAGGAATATATATACTCAGTTCCAAAAGAAAGTGTGCACTTTTGAATTTTGAATATCTCGAAAAGCATTCCGTCTGCCACCAGGAAGTTTTGTACGACACGTCTCAAGACTATTGACAAATGATATATTGATTCAGAAATCACCTAAAACGCACAAATTTTCGGCTTTATTGCGATTTTGCATTTTTAGTGTTTTATGTATACGCCACGTGCTGGATGAGTTATCGATTAGAAATTACACTCACTGCAATTCTTTTACCATACCTTAGCATAAAATCACATTTTCATTACATTTGTACATAGTGCATTAGCGTGAAACCAATTACAATTAACGTCGGTGAACAAGACCGAACCTGGTGAAAACAAAAGCCGTCAACAAATCTGAATTTGTACGGTATTTATGTTCCAATAGAAAGTATCCGTTTGTATGGCATTTTAAAGGCATACAAATTTGTTGTAGAATGTTAATGCACCGTTCGACGACAATTTACTAGGCTACTAACGTAGCCATTACTAACGTTGACGTACATTTAACGGCTACTGGAAAGTTTAACCTTTAATGTGGAAATGGCTTCGAAGGCCTGAGCAAACCCTACAATGTCATATAAGCGTGTAACTCTTTCCACAGAAGAAGCTGAAAGGAGTGTAAATCTCAACACCATTAACACCATAGTGATCTAGCTGCGTGAATGCAGTATGTGCAATTCTATCGACATCGGGTTTTGATGCTAATTTTCTTTAGGGTCTAATCTGAAGTATGATATCTATTTTACTCCCCAAATTGGCATAAAATTGGTGAAAATGAAGGTAAAAGCAAAACGCAAAAGTGCACACTTTCTTTTGGAACTGAGTATATATTCAGACAGAGAAAACATTCTACATTTGGAAATCATAGATCTATTAAAATGAGAAGTATTGACCCTTTAATGGAATTACAAGGGTTTGCAATAACACTGATGATAAGCCATAAAGACTTTTTGTCCAGATCCCGGCTAAAATATAACAACTATCTACAGCTGAACTTACTTTTTGTAGTTTTGCTATGATTTTTGTCTTTTCATTTTTACCAACAAAGTCTTTTAACTGTTTTCCCCGTAACATCTCTTTTCCAGAAAACCATATTGAAGCATTTTCTGTTTCTAATACATCTAAAGATGCCTGAAATAAATAAATATAAATATATCATATGACCTGTAATGTTAAATGGGACCTTCTGAGGAGTCCAAACTCAATATATTGTTGTGTTATTGAAAAACCTTGTAACACCAGCTTTAATCAAGCTGAAGTCATAAGGCTTTGCAATAACACTATGGATCAAACTTAGCAAAGGCCTACCAGATGTCTGATTTGGAAAATAAACACAAAGTGAGATATGCACAATAATCTAGATTAACAAAATTATTATAGAGTGAAACATTTCGATCCTAGTGAGTCTACGCAAAACTCTTAAACACGTCACAGAAGGTCCCTTTTCACATGACAGGTCACATATGCTGGTACATTTAATGTCACAGCTTCTATAGGTTGATGGTCCTAGGGTTGTTCAAAAATATGTCTGATCAGTTTATGTGTAATTAATTTCAGACTTAACCCATTCACGAATATTGATACTTTTTGAGACCCAACATGATAAAGAGTTTGGTAAACATTATGGAAAATGAAGAAATTGCTTGTGACAAGCAATTTCTTCATTTCCCATAATGTTTTCAAACGAATAAGACCAAACAGTTTTATATTTCATTCACTTCAAATTGAAGTTAGCAACACCTATACACTTATACTCGACAGATTTCGATGAGATAAAGTACATTGTACACCTCATAAGTTAAGGCTTTGGAAAACAGTTTGGAAAATGAAGAAATTTCTTGTGACAAGCATTTTCAAAATATTCTGGAAAATGAGAAATTGCTTGTGACAAGTAATTTCTTCATTTCCTATGTTTTCTACCAAAAAATCTTGTGTTGCAAATGTCATCTGTGACTTCTTTGAATTTGAACAAATCTACAATTTTGGTGTCTGGTAAAGGGTTTAATTGTTCATTAATAAACTTCTCACCTGAGTACCAGAAAGATCTTCATTATTTTCAAGCTCCATTTTGATGTTATCGTGTGGCGGTAATCCCATTGGATAAACTATTGTGACTGCTCCCCGTAAAATATCTATGGCCTCTTTTACTGTTTTCTGTGTGACTAGTTCATTTGCTGTCATCTTTTTCTGAAATAATACAGAAAGGAAAATTTAATATATTGCTGCTTTTCAACAAAAACCTTGTAACTGCAGCTTAAAACAAGCTGCAGTTACCAGGTTTTTGTTGAAAAGCGACGATATACTGCAAATTTATTTAATCAAATGGGACTGAAAGAACAAAATTTTGGGGGTTAAAATATTTGAAAAACATTACAGTGGAAAATCAAAAACTTGCACATGACAATCAATTTCTGCATTTCCCACAATGATTGCTACCAAGAAACACAAATATAAGTGCAATTGCTTTCACTTAAAATTGTCTTATGTAACACCTTTGAATTTGGTCCAGTCTAAAATTGTTGTCATCTTGTATACAGTGTATTCCAAAGCTTTCTTTTAATCTGTAAATGTTGCAAGGTTAACTTTAACAATGTTTTGTCTCTCTATAATAAATATACTTTGGCAATAAAATGAAATATTCACTCTAACAATGCATTTCAAAAGTGATACTGGCTGGCAACCAATTCTCGCCATGTACCAGTTCTCGCTAACTAACCCATTTCATGGTTAAGACTGAAAAGAGTCCTTTCCCACATACAAGTTATGTTGACATCCATTTCTTCTTTTATTCCGAAAATAAACCATATCAAATAATATCATGTCTTTGCTGTGATATGGCATGGTTGTCGAGAACTGGTACACTGCAAGAATTGGTCGCCAGCCAGTATGCATAAAAGGAGTTAACAAAATCCTCTAAAATTACCTTTGATATCATATCTTTTGCCTCTTTACATGTCTTTTTGAGAACCTCAGCCATCTTTTCTGTTGGTGCTATAGAAAATAAAACAAAAAATAGAACATGTATGATATCAATAACATGAACTATCACTGGCCAGCAATATATTTGACTGTTTTTTGGTTTCTGATTGTGCTATTTTAACCCATTCCCAGGCGGCAATATTAACCCTTTCCCAAACTACATTTTTTAAGGGTTGTTCATTTCGAAAGCTGCTATAGATGACAAAATTTATGATTGTAAAGATAGGATTCATGTAAAAACAGTGTAGAAAATATTGAGGCAAAAGGAGAAACTGCTGGTTATCAGCAGTTTCTTCTTTTGTCTCGATGTTTTCCCAAGTCTTTTCTTTTAGGGACGTCAAAAGCAGGTCTTGTTTGGGAAAGGGTTAAAGACTTGTCCAAACTCAGAGATGTACCAGATGACAATTTCAAGTTGATATGATTTTAAAATTTGAAGACTGAGCAGAAAACATTGTGGGAAATGAAGAAATTGTAACAAGCAATTTCTTCATCATACACAATGTTTTCCAAAGCCTTTCTCTTATGGGGTGTCAACCCATATGTACATAACAAAATTGATTTCACCAGTGACCTCTCTGTATTTCGCCTTTCAAGGGTGTGGCTAAGCCAGGAGGTCATTTGATTAATTTACTAAATAATTTGGTTGATATAAGAGAAAACCTGTGGAACGAGTGTGATCTACCATTATGAAAACATTTACTGCTAATTGATAAAGCTCTTTTACCTCGATCTTATAAGCAATTAACCGTTTACTAGGCCCCATCCTGCCTTCTGAAAGAAAACATGGTATAAGAAAGCTTTACCTTGTCCATTCCTCCTGCCAATTTTATCTTCATTCACTCTCACACCTCCTTGTGGTGTACATCTTTCTATCCATTCCTTCGTGATTTTTTATTCATGTAAATTTTCATACATGTATCCTTTTTTTATTGAACCCTTTCCTAAACATGACTTGGTTTTGACTTCTCTAATTAAAAAGGCTTGGGAACACATTGAGACAAAAGAAGAAAATGCTGATAATCATCATTTTCTCCTTTTGTCTCAATGTTTTTTGTACTATATCATTTGCAAATCCTTTCCTTTTACCATCAATTTTGTCTTCTACAACAGCTTTCCAAGTGGACCACCACAAAAAATTGTTGTTTGGGAGGGGGTGGTGTACATCTTTTTGGCGATTCGTCTGTGATTTTTTATCCACATATTTTTTTATCATTTATTTTCTATACATCCTTTTTTATCTCTGACAAACTGATCTACCTTGTCCATTTCTCCTGCCAATTTTATCTTCATTCACTCTCACACCTCCCTGTGGTGTACATCTTTCTGCCCATTCGTCCTTCAGTTTCAACTCTACTATTTGTTCATCTGTCAATCCCTGCATGTTTGGTGGTAATGTGATTCCATGTTCGCTCAGGTCTTCTATTTCTGTATGATAATATAACAATAGTGTTCGATTTTATCAAGTAAACTCTGACGTAATTTTTTTTGACAAACAATGGTATTTCAGAGGTGCTATTCTAAAACCTCGCAACTACAGCTTGATTGGAACTGTAGTTGAAAGATTTTATAACGATACCAACAGTTTTTCAATACAAAACGGTAAACATAGTCTACATTTAGCACAAAATTCATTACCATTAACCAATTAACAGACAGCAAAATTTTAGACTAGTCCAAATTTAAAGACTTAGAAGACAACAATTTCAATTGAATGAAATTAATTTTCATTTTTTGTCTCTTTTGGAAGGAAACATTGTGGGATATGAAGAAATAGCTTGTCTAATGCATAAATTTATCTTATTAGGTGTCAAAAAGCACCTTAATGTGGAAATAGGGTTTCATGATACATTGCATGAAAAAGTTTACGCTAATCTAGAATTAAAATTTGATCCATGCCATACCTGCACACAGTCGATTAACTTTGAGTCGTCCATTATATATGGCTGTGACATCGGCCACGACATCATCCACCTTAGCTTCTACAGTCGTCTCATATAAAAACTGGGCCTCGTCATTCTTCTTTATACTTAACCGAACCATTCTGTAATCATAATTGTATAATTAAATAAATATCCTAACCCGTAGATATGTTATTCATAAAATTACATCATATATAATAGACAGTTGAAAATTCCTCTATTGAGGTTTTGGATGCTTCTATGTATTGATGTGTATGATATGAATAGCTAGGCGTCATGTCATAATCTTGGGTTATGGAGTCTGTGTTTGTTGTGGTTAGTTCTGTACATAACTCTTTCATATATAATATTCACTTTATACAGAACACGCATACCTTACAGGTAAACCTGTAAGCTATCCCACACTTAGAAAGTATGCTGTTGAATTGCAACAATTATCTCCCTTTATTAAATTTAGGTTTGATATATATTTTTCCTAAAGATATTAATCTAGTGAAGACAATAATTTTGATACTATCAATCTAGACTTTCTTGCATTCCCGTCCACAAAATATTAACTAATTTCTAATGTTTCATATGAAACCCTTTATCAGACAACAAAATTTTAAGCTTGTCAAAACTGAAGGAAGTTGCAGACGACATTTTCAAAGTGATGTGATTAATGACATTTTGGGTTGAAAACATTGTGGGAAATTACTTGTCACAAGCAAGTTGAAGCAATTATTTTATTTCCCACAATGTTTTCCAATTAATCCTTTATATGTGGGGCGTCAAAAGACGTTGCTGTGTGGTAAAAAAGTTTAAGCATATTCATGAAACATTGAATCAATGATTGTGAAACAATATAATTTATATTACTTTCTCTCCATCCTGGTTCCTGGAAACCACCATACCTGTCAACTTTTGGAAATTTCAAAGAGTGAGATTGCGCGCGACGACCTTTAAATGAGGAGTTTTCGCGGGTATTTTTCGCGTGGAGTGATTTAACCCCAACTTTTAGGAGTGAGATTTTTTTGCAGTGTTTCTTCAACTTGAGTCTTTAAACAAAGACAGTAGCTTGTTCTCTAGGTCTTAATTTTATCATTTTATTTCTTTACAAAAGCAGAATAGTTAAATAGCAAAGTTCATAAAGGATAATTATTGTAGGAATCCAGACATCCTTTGTTCCAAACAATTCTCACCAACCAATTTGTTCAAACTTTATCTCTAACTTTCTGTAATTTTTTTTTTTTTTTTTAATCCTTCTGTAACCTGTTCACAGTTTAACAATTGCCAAGTTCCTTCCCTTTTTTAAAATTTTCTTTTAGCCTGGTAAATGATGCAAAATAATGCCTGTGCAACCATATCGCGGTTATTTTGCGTATAAGAAAACCATTAGAAGAATATAAGGTAAACCGCAAAACATAATGGGGCGAAACAACCTACGAGCGCGAAATACCGATTTTCTGGAATGTACAGAATCTTATCGAAGCGATGGCCCACGATCGATCCGATATTCTCAGTGTAGGCTGTTATACTAGTTGATCATCATCCATTAAATCTTGTTAAATGGTAGAATTGCGAAGATTAACTCGATAATCAAGGTTTGTTTACAACTGAATGGGCAAGCACTATTTGTCAACGACAGATTATCGGAAAACTGCCCCCTCGATAACATATCGCGCATTTTGATTGGTTGACTTGTCGATATTAGCCACGCCTTACACTTACCTCATTTGTAATAAGTCGATACTCGAGATCGTCGAGTTAACGCATCGGCTCGTTTTGATTGTCAATCAAGGAAGGTGACAATAAACAAGATTATCGCTAATTGAGCGAGTAAGGGTGCAATTTCACAATGATAAACAATAATGGCAGACGGAAATTGCAAGCGTGTGATTGCTGGAAAATCGTGTTTTTTAGCGATTTTAGACCATTCGTGCGTGTGATGAACTCCTGCACTTGAAATCGTGTTAGTCACGATTTTTTCGTGAAAGTTGACAGGTATGGAAACCACACTTGCACTGAAAGTGTTGGCCTTTGAAAAGATCAAGTCTAAGTACAATCTCGGCTACCAGGAATCAAACTTGAAACCTCTTGGTCTTGAGACCAACAGTTTACCACTCGACCCCAATTACAAGACAAATGCAGGGGTATTCCTAGGCATTTTGGGAAAAGGGGTTGGGCTGAATTTAAAAAAATTAAAGTGCAAAACAGGAGGCACAGCAAGTGTATGATAACACCTAAAATGAATAATGAAAAATACATCTAGCATCACCGTCACTTGATTTTGAGTGGTTTTGGTAGCGAAATCGGAAAGGCTGTGGTGATGTGTGTTTTCCGCAAACCTGCAGAATCACTGCAATTATCACACATCTAAATTGCACTTCCTGCACCACATAAAATCATGGCGATCACCGCAAATCACCATATTTTGCGTGGAAAATTGCTGGAGTCACAGGTGACGATCTCCACAATTTTCAACACGAAAAGAATTTCAACCGCCATGGGTGGGTGTTTTAGACAAATAACGCTGGAGCTGTAATTTAACACCTAACTAAAAACTTCCAAAACTTAAAACAATTTTGTTCCAAACTATCTGCTTGATTGATATTGCCGTTTAATAACAGCTCTGTAGTGCGAAATATTTTGGGGACGCGTTCACATTCATGATTTTACTGAAAATCAATCCAATTTGAACATCTAAGCTGGTATACAAACAAAACATAAAACAAAGATTATCCAAGAATATGGTATCCCCTTACATATATTGCTTCCTCTGACGTTATATTCTGGTTTTGTTGGACAAAGCACCTTGTTTTGTGTTTTCGCGAATGTTCCGGAAATAAACAAGTTCGAACGGAGTTTACATCGTTGTCATGGAAATGGGTACCAGCAACGTTGACGCAGGGAACCTGTAATGGGAAAGCCGGAAACACGTGGGTTATGTCGAGTAACAAAACTTTACTGTTTACATCCTCCATTTTCTTAAGAAACCGAAATTCAAGATTGAAATGGTATGAGATCATTTTGATTGATTTGTCATAATGAAGTTGCAGTTGTTTCCAGATGCTTGAATGTTGTCTTGTAGAAATAATTTTTCGTACCCAGTTTGTACCGCACCTTTCAGATTATTTAATTTTTGGTTGTCTTATTTTTCTTATGCAAAAAAAACCTTGTTTTTAAAACAGTAGATCTTCTTATTCATTAATGAATCTTAACATTTTTTCTTACCTGGATACCTGGATGGTAGGGTCAATATAGTAGATACAATCTGTCGAGTGTCGTGACCCCTCTGATATGCTGTTTTGGTAAACTTCTCCAACGTGTAAAGTGACCTTGTTCGTCTCAGAGTGCATAACAAGACGGTTTAAATTTCTTAATGTTCCAATTCTCAGCGTTTAACCTTGATTTAAACTGATTGACACTATCAGCAGATATGGTTTCGTCACTTACACTCATTCTCAAATTAATTGTGATTTTGATGTTCCATATTATGAATTTCTTATCCACTTACTAAACACCTATTTTTAACAAATAACATACGGGTGGAAACATCTGCCAAGTTTTCAAGGCAAGATCATTATCTTAAAGTCAGTAAGAATAAAAATGCAGCACGATTTGTCCTGAAAATGTAATGTTCGAGACTGTCGCCATTCAAATAATTCAACTTCACACATCACAAGAGAATATTTTTAGCACAATTAACAACAAATTTCATAGCTTTCTGAAGGTATTAACACCACAATTTGAATTATTTCAAGATTATATCGCATTAGCATAGTTATATGAAAAAGTGAAAAGACTTGAATCGATGTCGCCGTTTTTTCTACTTCTTTGTAATGTCCGCGATGTCATAATTTAGACTGTCAGTTCTCCGAAGTTAAATCGAACATATACATAGAATTCACTTGAATTTGTCTCATGTTATATATATGAAAAATTAGTACAAAGTCTACAGTTCGACCTTATGATTTAGCTTTTAAAAACACAAAGAGCAAATACAGACCCGGCCATGGCTGAATTTTTCTGTAATGTTCGCTACACGTTTATATAATATATGTAAATAAGCAATGATGGAATCATGTGTTTTTTCATTTCGTTTATTTATGGCAGAAAGCAAATGTATCATTTATATGAGTTATGTGGCAAAGAAATCGTCAGAATCGAATAAGATAGCACTGTTTGTAATGTACGCGATTGTAATGTTCGATACACTGAATTAATATATACACAATGTGTCAATTATATGATATGAATTATGTCATAGATGACATCATTTATGCTGTGAGCATTATTAAAAATTATTATATATTATATTTAACGGGTTAGTTTAAGATGTATCAATACAATACAAGACGATTGTAATGTCCGATACCGGGTTATTTTTTGTAGAAAAATGCATGAAATGAAACTTAATCATACCATTTAACAAAATTTATAAGAAAGTCTAATGTATATATGACTTGTAAGGCTTTGATAAAGTGAATATATCAATTTAACTGTCTTTTAGATATTTACTACATTTGTGTAATGTTCAAGACTCGTCAACAAATGCATAATATACAAATTTCAATACTGTATACCATTTATGAAATCAAAATTATTAGCAGTTAGAATTCTTTGCAGTAACGCAATGCATATCAATTTATTTGAACACATACATGACAAGAAAAGTGCTTAGATCTTTTTGAGTCAATTTCATTCACAAGATTGTAACTAAATCGTGGACTAGTTTTCATATTTTGATGTTATATATGTATGAATACTGAAGTATGCAATTCTTAGACTCAATTTTCATTAAGTGATTGTTCTATCGTCAATTTAAGCAGTTTACCATAGATAAATTAGTAAAGATAAATTGACTTATTCATTTTATGTAATGTACGATACAGTTCACCCATATATTTTTAGTATTGATGCAGGTTGTACATTTTTACATACTAAGACATCATACTGCTTTATAATTCAACGATTGGTTATATTTCAATATTTCGATGTATTCGACTGAAACTATGGACACACAACATTGATACAAAAAGTTTCTCTAGTACATTTAAATCCTAGCTTATTAAAGTTACACATTGCTGATATATATACATTTTTAAGGCAGAAAATACTGAATGTTTTCAAAATATTTCTTATCTTTATCGATAAAATATTATCAAGTAATGCTTCATAATTTCACAATAAGAATAAGAGGCGTGCAAATTGAATTAAGACGGTTTTATGTTGTGTTTTTTGGCAAACATGTCATAGTAGCGTACATTACAACGACAAAATTTGAACTCAACATGTGTCAACTTCAAGTGTTGACTGTAGCAATATGCGTTATGTAATGTTTGAAATATTTTTCCTCGTTGTCCATCCATATTTAGTTTGTTCAAAATAGTTAAAATCAAACCATTTGGATAAAGTTCATTTTTTGCTGTTTTTATTTCGCCAAATCACAATTAATTTGAGAATGAGTGTTAAATTGTTCCAAAAAGAAACCGATCGGCAGGGATAAAGACTGACAATTTTAACTTAGGGGCCCAGAATAGCAAAATTTGATTCTTAACATTAAGGGTATGGGCATTTTCTCTAAATATTCAGGGGCCCAGCCCAATTTCTAGGGGCCATGGGCGACTGGGCCCCTGCTAATCTTTATCCCTGTCGATCGGAATGTAAAACTATTCAGTCTAATGTTGAGATGACACTTCTTGGTTTTGAACTTTAAGTAATGTCCTCTCAGATCATCCTGAGCCAAGGAAAACATATTGTCCCGCTTCAATTTGTCCAAGTTGTGTAATGATTTGTAAATCTGCACCATATCAGCTGTACTCCAAACTAACTAATCCTAATTTCAACAATCTTTCCTCGTATGTCAAATGGGCTACTTCTGGCACTAGTTTGGTAGCTCTCCTTTGAATGTCTTCTATCATCTTGATGTGTCTTTTCTGGTAAGGGGACCATACACATGAACCGTATTCTAGGATCTTCCTGTGGGATGATCTAATCCTTTCAGTAAGTTACAGCTAGAAACAAAATTGTAGGACACATGAATCAACAGTTTATTTTCTGCGTCTCAGTATGGCTTTATGTCACTAAGGTTGTGTGCTTTACAACTTCTTGAAGTGATGAAAAAATGGACAACTTGGCTAGACAAGCATAAAGACTTTGATTGTGTTTATTTTACCTGTAGAAAACCTTCGATACTGTGACACAAGTGATATGCTTGTCTCAGACATGGCGAAAAGCCAAAAATCTTTGTCAGACATTCGGTCTGACAGTACCGAATAATCTGTCAGACCGAATAAAATTTTGTCAGACAGAACTCTCATTCACTATCTTGACAGATCAAAAGGAGTGTCAGACATTTGGACTGACAGTAGCAAAAATTGTCAGACAAAGGGAAATTTTATCAGATATGTCTGATTGTCTGACGGTTTTCGCCATGTCTGTTGTCTTCTGGAAAGCATGAAATCATATGGTATCCAAGGAAAATCACTTGACTGGGTCAAGTTATTCCTAAATGCACGCAAGCAAAGAGTAATGAGAGTGAATCTGAGTGGAACAGTATGACAAGTGGAATACCCCAGGGAAGTATTTTAGGTCCAACGCTATTTTTAATTTATATTAATGATATTGAAGAGGCAATTCATGGAGCCATCAGACTCTTTGCTGACGACATGAAATTATTTGACTCTGCTAACACTGAATGTGACGCTAAAAACATACAAACCAATATAGTCACTTTGAGTTCTTGGAGTGACACCAGGGCTTTTTCTCCTTCTTTAGTAGAGGCCGATCTTCGGTGACTTCACAATCGCGAAAAGCCTAGTTTTTTCACAACTGTGGCAAGAAAATTTCACAAAAATCGGGTATAAAATTCCCAATCACCGGGTTTTCATTAAATCTAATAACAAACTATTTCGTTCAAGAGTAAAATATCTGAGCCATTAATGATTTTTCACATTAGTTACACATCAAAAGGTTAAACTAAAGACCCAAAAGTTCTCAATTTAGAGTGTTATAAATACAGCATCGTCTGCAAAGTGAAAGTAGAAATAGGTGTATTGTCAAATCTCGACAAAAACCAGAGATCACGATAGCCGGTGCGATCGATTGTACTCTCCCGCCAATTGAAATCGAACATATTGAAACACTAATTTTTATTTCTTAATAAAATATGTTCAAGCATTTAATATCATAAATGTTGTTTAGTAATGAGTATTATTTAATCGGTTGCCACTTACAATGCAAGCTTTAAAAGTTTAAATAATCAAACTGTTTTAAGGTTTACGAACTGAGAATGAAAACACCAATTTCTAGCCATACCAAATGCATCAAATTACACACACTTGTAAATACACTTCACATAAGTTTATTCACCATGCCGGATTTCAAGATTATGCTTCAAGAAGAAAATAATCTACAAATATTATTTTACTCTATATTCATATGCAAGGGAGGTAATTTTGAACATTTTTGTGAAATATTTCCATAAGTATGCATAAATTCAAAATTCTAAACCATACAAAATGCTTATGTTTGTATTTAAAATGGAAATGTAACACAGTTTAGGAATTACTGGCATTTTGAAAATTTCGCCTCTGACTCTGCCTTTCATTCTCAGTTCGTAAACCTTAATCGCGTCTTTTCAAAGAACATAATTCTGGTCGTACTCGCTTGACAAAATAGAGCATACGTAAATAAAGATTTCGCGGATTTCGATCTTTGTTAAAATCAAACCACACAACAGAAAAGAAAACAAACAAGTTATGAAGTTGTGAAAATGCTTACATCAGCATATCCCGTCGCTAGCCTACTTTTGTATCGTTGGAAATGCCAACGCCGCTGTTCATTGTTTTCTCTCTTTGAAGATTCAGGTAGGACGTGACTGAAGGATTTTTTGACAGTTCATAGAAACGATGTTTTGTATTTTTTTAAGGAAGAAGCGCTGATAAGTGCTACATATAGTTAATTAATAATGACAGTAAAAAGCTATCTCGCTCATGTTTTTATACTATTTTTCTGCTTGTAAAATGATTTCTTTCAAATCGTGAAACTAGCACATCTATGTTTAGTGTCTTTTTGGTGGATTTCTTAAGAACCTTTGATAGCAAGTCAAGATACATCCAAAGACAAAAAATTATACTTTTTCCTGAAAAGCTACTTTTGAATCACAACTTGATAAAAAATTCAAATGGCCCATGCTCTTGTTGTGTCATATATACTGTGTTTTCATTATGAGATTCCAAATGAGTCTGAAAAGTCACTCCTGCATTTTGGGGATCTAACCATCACTGACCAAGCAGCAGGCAGGTAATTTCTGTCAGGCACCGGTTAATGTTGAACCCTGGAATAATTTGCTATTTTCAACATGAATATTTTTTCTGAGATCTTAGCCATCCATTCTTATTCAAACAGACATTTGTCAATTTTGGGAAGACTCAAAATTGTGTCTTTGAGAATTCATCTAAGGAATATAACAGTGCATAAAATTCATTTTCGTCTGTGGGCCTTCCCCCCCCCCACCTCCCCCTGGGTCCCCTGGACAACAGGGATGATGCCCCCATGAACCCCACTTGAGGAGGACTCCCAGACCCCCTGCCTCCTACAATTTCTTTTGAGCCTCCTACTTCAAATCTTATTGAAAACCCTGCAATCTGTAATTTAGTTGTAACTTTGTTGTTTTAGATAGATAAACTTATTGTAGGTATATTTTTCACAATTTTGCCAAATTTCACGCGAAATTTCACAAAACGACAGGCTAGGGCCTCTTCACAATTTCTGGAAAAAAAGCCCTGGACACATGGCTTTTAAAGTTCTACATTGATAAGTGTACAACCCAGCATTATGGACAAAATAACAAAAAACATACTTACAGCCTACATGAACATGAAAATCGTCAGAAATTATCAAACAGTGAATCAGTAAGCAGGGTTTCCACCTACTTTCAATTCTGGGGGTACAAACTATACTTTTACAGCATGCTTGTACCCCCTCTAGTAGAGACAAAGAGGGCTGCTTGCAAAAACTGGGGGTACAAAATTCATTTTGGGGGTAAAAAACCCCCATTTGGAGGTTTTTGGACACCCTGAGTAAGGGAGTTGTATTTGACGCTCAATTCAAGTTTAGACAACATATGAGTAACTGCATTAACAAAGGAAACAAATTAAGAGGCTTTGTCCTAGAAGAACCTTTTTATGTATTATACCAAAATCTTTTCGCAAATTGTACAAATCACTGATTAGATCAAACTTGGAATATTGCAACATTATTTGGTACCCACGGTTTAAGAAAGACATTGACTCTTTGGAAAGAGTACAAAAACGTGTGACAAAATTAGTAAGTGCTGTTCGTCACCTTCCGTGTAAAGAGAGACTTGAGTTATTAAAAATTCCATTATTGGCTTACCGTCGTTTTCGTGGAGACATGATAGAAGTGTTTAAAGCTGTTATATGGGAAAGAAGGTATCGATTACAAAAACTTTTTGGAAATGAGTGACAACATAAACACCAGAGGCAACAGTTTGAAGCTAAAAACGAAAATATGTAAGAAAGATATAATCAGGAAAACCTTTAACTCATTAAGGGCAGTTTCAGAATGGAATTTACTTCCTGAAGCAGTAGTAAGTGCACCGTCTATGAACTGTTTTAAGAACAGCCTGGATGAATACATGGGAAGTGCAAAATATACCACCTATCCGGATCAGAACTGGGTTTCTAACCATTAGCCTTGAGGGAGTTATAGAAGACGTCTGGTCTTACGACCCTGAACAACAGATGTATGTTCTCATGTCACTTGTCAGTCATGACGAAGACCATCAGACATTTCTGCTGAGATCCCCCTCGGTCTGACAATTTTTAGCTCCACTGGTTGTCAGGCCAGTGAGCTATTGTCATGGTGGAATGTCGGTGGTGCATCCGTCGGTAAACTTGTCCTTTAACCCTTTCCCAGACAACATTTTTTTTGGACAATCCAATTTGAAAGATGCTGCAGACGACAAAATGGGTGTTGAAAAAGATTCGATTTGTACAACGTATAGCACAGAAAACATTGATGCAAAAGGAGAAAGTGCTGATTATCAGCACTTTCTTCTTTTGTCTCAGTGTTTCCCTAAGTGTCTTCCTCTAGGGACATCAAAACCAGGTCTTGTTTGGGAAAGGGTTAAAAATCTTCTCTTAAACTACTGGATGGATTTCAATATATCTATAATCTATTATAGTAAATATTAGTCAATAGAATGTCATCTGTAATTCTGAATAGGACTTCAGCTTTTGTATTAAAATGTAATTGATTAACTTTAAATTTAACACTGTCTTTTTACAGAAATCATGGGCTTGACCAAGCAGTATCTGAAATATGCAGCCGCAGATGTGTTTGGTTTGATTGCCACCAACAAGTCTAACACTGTCTTTCTGGAGATAAAGGGAGTAAAAGGGAGGTTCTGTGCAGTCGGAGCTTGTGAAGATGTCATTATATGGGATACGAGAACTGGTGAAAAGGTATTTAAACCGATTCCCACACAATGAAATCTTTTTGACTCCCTAGGCTTAAGAAAACATTACAGAAAATGAAGAAATTGCTTTTGACAAGCAATTTCTTCATTTCCCACAATGTTTTGTATACAAGAAGACCACAAATTGTAGACATTCACTTTAAATTGTCTTCTGCACCATCTTTGAACTTGGACAAGTCCCAAATTTTGTGGTCTGGTAATGGGTTAACAGTTTGATCATCTTGATTTTACACAGAAATAATAGGCATATGTACATCATTTCGCAAATAACATCTTATTAGCTCACCTGAGCACGAAGTGCTCAAGGTGAGCTATTGTGGTCGCTTTTTGTCCGTCGGCGTCCGTCTGTCTGTCTGTCTGTCCGTCTGTCTGTCCGTCTGTCTGTTCACATTTTGTTGTTACCACTCTAGCACCCACAAATATTGACCAATCTTAACCAAACTTGGTCAAAACATGTATGACCATAAGTTCTCGAATGAGTTCGATTTTGAGCCAGATCGGACTAGGAAGTCCAGAGTTATGTGCCCTTGAACGTCAAAAATGGCTAGTTTTGACTTTGTTACCACTCTAGCATCTACAAATATTGACCAATCTTAACCAAACTTAGTCAAAACATGTATGACAATAAGTTCTTGGATGAGTTCGATTTTAGGTCAGATCGAATCAGGAGGTCCGAAGTTATCTGCCCTTGAATATCAAAAATAGCTAAATTTGACTTTGTTACCACTCTAGCATCTACAAATAGAGACCAATTTTGGACAAACTTGGTCAAAACATGTATAACAATAAGCTCTTGGACGAGTTTGATTTTGGGTCAGATCGGATCAGGAAGTCAGGAGTTATGTGCCCTTGAATATCAAAAATAGCTAGTTTTGACTTTGTTACCACTCTAGCATCTACAAATATACACCAATCAAGACAAAACTTGGCCAGAATGTTGGTAACCATAAGATTTTGGATGAGTTTGATTTTCACTGTCATCGGAGAAGGAAGTCTGGAGTTATGTGCCCTTGAATTTGAAAAAGTTGCAGTTTTTGACTTTGTTTACACTTTAGCATCTACATTTATTGGCCAATCAAGACAAAACTGGGCAACAATGTAGGTAACCATAAGATGCTGAATGAGTTAAATTTTCAGCTTGATCGGATCAGAAAAACCAGAGTTATTGGCCCTTGAATTTCACAAAATTGCTGTTTTCAACTTTATTTTCACTCTAAAAACCACAAATATTGACCAATCAAGACACAACTTGGTCACAATGTTGGTGATCATGAGATCTTATATGATTTGATTTATCATATTGATCGGACTAGAAAAACCAGAGTTGTGTGCCCTTGATGGTGACAAAATTGCCGATTTCGTTTTAATTTCACTCAAACAGCAATAAATATTGACCAAAAAAAAAACAAACTTGGACATAAGGTTGATGAGAATATCTTTATCAGAACAGAGTTATGTGCCCTGGATTATGACAAAATTGATGGTTTTTTTATCGACTTGGTTTTCACTTTAACAGCCACAAATATTGATCATTAAAGATTAAGAATGCTGTTTTCAGCTGGATCATAATTTCCCGTCTTAAGTTTCATATTCTTGTCTTAGAGATACTTAGGTCATGTAAAACGTGGGTCTTGTTCTGCATTGAAAAAGTTTCAAACTTCTATCAGGTGAGCGATCCAGGGCCATTTTGGCCCTCTTGTTTTGACATTCCTAGTATCTTACAAAGCTTTTGAAAACATAGACTTTACAGAAGAAAATCTTAACATAAAAATCCTGTTTAGTAAATTAAATTTTATCATTCAGGAAAGAAAAGGAAGTTTGATATCATTAGCAATAACTTGGTGAAGTGCAATGTTATAAATCTCACAAGCTTTGTTTCAAAAAGTTTAGCTACTGGCATTTCTGAAGAAAGCACTGACACATTCCTGGAATGGATCCAGGATTTCTGCAAGAGGGGGTTAGAATATACAAAGAGGGAGGAGCGTCTTTTTCTATTATTACACAATTTTGACTGAATTATGCTTGAAAATCTATTAATCAGGCTGCAGAGGAGGTTCAGTTGAACCCCATAGACCCCCCTCTTGATCGGCCATGATTGCATTCAGCACAATTTGGCTTTATTGAGAAATGTTAAAAATATAGCATAATTAGGGTCTTATCTTTAGCTGCCAGGCAAATCCACAAGAAAGCTTGAAGATCAGCATGTCATAAGTAAGGTCCAAGATCTCTTACTTCTTTTCTAGCATGGTGTATTGAGAGGAGAGAAGCAGGAAGTCACAAAGTTTGCCCGATGTCCAGATGGCAGACATATAGCTGTAGGGTACAATGACGGGAAGATATGTTTGTTTGACCTTCAGACTGCAGAGAAGGTTGTCACATTTAGTGGACATAAATCTACAGTGACATGTCTGAACTATGACCTCACAGGTCTGCGATTGGTTTCTGGTGGAAAGGTTTGTAGCTGTTTTTCAAAGGGATATATTTTGTAACAGTTAGAAATTTTTAATCTTGAGAGGTTTTGTTTTCGATGTCATATCTGCAGTTTAACAAAACAAAATGGCTGTATTAGTTTACAAAATGATTATGTAGTGCAATTTTCAAAGTTTTTCAAATTCTTGAAAAAGACAAATTTTGCTGAAATATTGAATTGAGTATTTTATTATAGTGGTTTTGTTTTCGTTTGTTTTTGACAACTTTTAATTTCCCACAATATTTTCTACTCATGAAAAATTGCCGTCTGGTAATAGGTTAAATTGCCATTATGATTCTGATGATAGCTTACTTTTGGAGATAATTGCTGACAAAGTGGATGGGGTAAATTGATATGAAGAATAGCCATCATCAGAATTTCTACACCTACAAATTAAAGATTTAGATATTGTGTAATCATATCAATCAACAGAATTCAAAGAAAGACTATTTTCTGAGCCCTTATCACTACCCATTCTTTGAAGTTTCAGCTGAAATTTTGTTGAAATTGAACCTATTTATGTTTTAGGACACTGATGTGATAGTATGGGACATTGTAAATGAATGTGGTTTATATCGATTGAAGGGACATAAAGGTCCCGTCACACAGGCTGCTTTCTTGAAAAACAAAAATGTACTAGTTACTAGGTGGGTATATTTTAACCATTTCCCAAATAACATCATGTTTTAACGGCGCTATTACAAAAACCTAGATGTTGATTTACCACTCTTCTCTTAACCCTTTCCCAAACAAGACCTGGTTTTGACGTCCCTATTAGAAATGGCTTGAGAAAACATTGAAACAAAAGAAGAAACTGCTGATAACCAGCAGTTTCTCCTTTTGTCTCAATATTTTCTCTGCCATATTTTACACAAATTCTATCTTTAATAACATCCATTTTGTCATTTGTGGCAGTTTTTGAAGTGGATCACCCTAAAATTTTGCCGTTTGGGAAAGGGTTAATACTTTCCATGCTTTGACATTACATTGCTCACAGATTGCAACATCATTTTCATTGTCTGCAGCAGCTTTAAAAATTGATCAGCATATTAATGCTCCTGGAACTTTTCATGGGCAGAAACTTCAATTTACCATCATTGACCAGAATGGAATTGACGTAATCTGAAAACTTGATTTCATTGGATGATTATCATTGTTCGGACAAGTGACCGAGTGTATGATTGCTTCATTATGTAGATAATGCCAAATTACAACAGTGGCAATATAGTAAATAGTTCAATTTTGATAGCATTACAACTGGGTTTAAATCGATCAATATGAAGGATCCTTTGCTCAAATTTGTTTTTATGCTACTTCAAATTGATTCATTAGATATAGGCAGATGGAAAATTTTCACATTTTCAGGGTGCCCACTGGTCAGTGAAAAGTCAGTGAAATTTGTATTTTTATGCTCCCCAAAGGGAGAGCATATAGTCGCCGCTTTGTCTGTCCGTACGTCCTGTCCGTCCGTCATTCTGTCCGTCCGTCCGTCCGAAGTGATTTCTCCATAACCCTTGGGCCAAATCAAATGAAACTTACCATGTGAACTCCCTATGCCATAATGCCGATGTACTTTTCCCGGTTTTTGGATTTGAGGCCTCGTCATGGGAAAAGGGGACTTAAGGTAAAATATAGTTTTTCTCTAATTTATCCTAGTCTAATGGTCAGAATTTGATGAAATTTCATATTTGAGTAGTAAATCAGATGCCCTTGACAATAAATTATGTGAAATTTGGTTATAAGAATTATGTCATGCAAAAAGGGGGCTTAACATTTGCTAGTTTTATGTTAGCTCTATACATTTATTGTGACAATGCCTTATTCGGGGAGCATTGTCCGTCTCTGACGGCTCTTGTCTTCAAGGTCAAGGAAAAGTCAGGGAATTTTGAAAAATGGTCAGGGAAATCTGAAAAGATTAAAAAGTCAGGGAAAAGTCAGGGAATTTTGAATTTTTTTTTTGTCCAAACAAAACAAATAGAAAAAAATGAAATAAAGTAAAACAGATAATCATAGCTATGACATTTTTCAGGTTTCAATTAATAAACCAGTTGTTCTTTTATACATGACTCATCACTTATCATTTTGAATTAAGGCTAAAACATTTGAAATGGATCTTCTATTGAAATCTAATGCTCTTATGGCTAAATCTGTAAGCAAGAGAAAAGTAGCTGACAGTGAAGAGAAGAATATTGAACATCTTCAGAGGAGGTTGAAGAAATATTGATACTAAGAGGGTAGTTACATTATGTGGTGTGGTATGTGTATTGATACTTTACACCTACAAGGACTGTGCACCATTTGGTTTTAATTGCTTTTGAGTTTGATGATGAGTGTAACATGATTTAAGTCATAATGCCATCTCCTTCCAAATCACTTAGATAATTACCATTGTCTTCTTTCAGTGACATTTTGATGTCAAGTGAATAAAAGCCCTCAAATATATCCATTATCACAAGTTTCCTACAAACATTCATTAGTTGCACTTGTACCTAGTTGATAAAGAATCAATTTTAGCACAAAGCTGGTTTTAAAATGCTCTAAAATTGCAACACTTGAGCATGCAGTATGTCAAAAATATACATTAAATTGTGCTTATAACAAACTGTTCACACATGCACAGAGGTATCCATCTTTGTCCATAAAATGAAAGAAAAGAACTACTAAACATAATACATTTTAAGTGAAAATGAATGTGAAAGGCTATCAGTGCAGGAAATTTTGATTGGAATGTATCTAGATAAGTAAGGACCTTATTAATTGGTCAGTGAATATTTAAGATGGAAAAAGGTTGGAGTGGAAGCAAATCTGTCCTTTAAACACCTTTCATGAGAATGATGCTCACAGAAAGTTGTTTGAAACAGTTTATGTAAGACAAAGACTGAAGAAGTATTTCTCATTTTCTCTTATGTAAAGAGGTGTACATTTTAAAGATCTATTTATAACTTCAACCATAAGTATTAACATTTCAACTGTTGTCAAAGAAAGTGTTTTTAACTATTTCAAGCAGGACAAATGAACTTTTTCTCTTCATCATGTTTAAAATGTTTAGCATTTTAAGTATTCTACTAATACATGTAAGTAACCATCACATTTGAATTGTTATTGTAAGAAATCGAAAATAAATAGGGGATTTATCAGACAGCTTTAGGGGGGAAATGAGGCCATTTCGCGCGAAAAAAGGTCAGGGAAAAAAGAATTTTGGTCAGGGAAAAGTCATTGAAAAGTCAGGGAATTTTATTCCAGATGAAGGGTGGGCACCCTGATTTTGTGTATGTATTTTTCCCCTATATTGGACTTAACCCTCTCCCAAACCCCTCTCCTTAACCCTCTCCCTTAACCCTCTCCCTGGTTTTGATGTTCCTGGTGGAATAGGCTTGGGAAAAAATTTCAATAAAAGAAGAAACTTCTGGTGACCAGCAGTTTCTCTTTTTGTTTCAATATTTTCTATGCCATATTTCATACAAATTCTATCTTTAATAACATCTATTTTGTCATTTGTCGCAGTTTTTGAAATCCACCCTCAAATTTTGGCGTTTGGGAGAGGGTTAACCCTTTCCCAAACAGCAATTTTTTAGGGCGATCCACTTCAAAAACTGTCACAAATAACAAAATGGAAGTTATTAAAAGATAGAATTTGTGTAATATATGACATAGAAAATATTGAGACAAAAGGAGAAACTGCTGGATATCAGCAGTTTCTTCTTTTGTTTCAATGTTTTCCCAAGCCTTTTCTGTTTGGGACGTCAAAACCAGGTCTTGTTTGGGAAAGGGTTAAACTATATGGTAAAAGACATCAGTTACCTTTCACTATTTCCAGTTCCAAAGATACTTTCATCAAGTTTTGGGATCTTGACACGCAACATTGTTTCAAAACCTTAGTGGAACACAGAAGTGAGGTTAGTCATTCTTTGATTTGGTTTTGTCATTTGCAATTTCGATTTTAATTGGCCTTCAATATTCTGTTGATCAGAAAAAGGGTTTAAATTTCTATTTTCATATGCCCCTGTATCGAAAGATGGGGGGCATATTGTTTTACTGGTGTCTTTGTCTATCTTGCTGTCTGGAAACTTAACATTTCTCCGAAATTGTACATACAAAGCTCCAATTGGGTATTTTACCCTTTCCCAAATGGCAAAATTTTAGGCTGGTCCAATTTGAAAGCTGCTGCAAACAACAAAAAGAATATTGATGTAGGTAAGATTTGTACATGATATAGCTCCGTAAATATTGAGACAAAAGGAGAAAATGCTGATTATCAGCATTTTCTTCTTTTGTCTCAATGTTTTCCCAAGCCTTTTCTATTAGTCACGTCAAGACCAGGTATTGTTTGGGAAAGGGTTAACTTTCTTTCAATGATATCTGCTCCATGCAATGTGACCTTCCTCAGAGTCATCTGCTAACCCGTATCAACAGTTAACACGAAAACTTAAGGTAGAAGACCCATAATGAAAAACAACACTTTCTAGCCTTACAAAATGCATCAAATTACACACACTTGTGAATACACTTCACACAAGTTGATTCACCGTGCCAGATTTCAAGATTATGCTTCAAGAAGAAAATAATTTACAAATATCATTTTACTCTATATTCATATGTAAGGGAGGTAATTTTGAACATTTTTGTCAAATATTTTAATAAGTATGCATGAATTCAAAATTCTAAACAGTTTAAAGGGGGAGTAACACTTAACATCTTACAAATTTTCAGAGAACTTCGTGCAAAAAATAAATATATATTATGAAAATATGGCCTTTAAATTGCATCTATGCCAAATCTTAGCTTTCTATCTTGTGTATTGGCTAGGATGTTGACGGATTTAAAACCCCATATGTTTTATTTTTATAATTTTTATCCCCCCGACAAAAAATCATGGGGTTTTAAATCCGTCGACATCTAAGCCAATACACAAGGTAGAAAGCTAAGATTTGGCATATATGCAATTTAAAGACCATATTTTAATACTGTATATTTATTTTTTTGTACGAAGTTCTCGGAAAATTTGCAAGATGTTAAGTGTTATTCCCCCTTTAAAATGCTTATGTTTATATTTGGAGTGGAAATATGACACAGTTTAGGAATTACTGGCATTTTTCAAAATGTGTTTCTTTCCATTATTTTTTTTCCATCTTCTTCTAGAAAAACAGCCATTTTGGGGGCATTTGTGCCTTGTGCATTCAGACTCTCTCAGTTAAATTAAATGATGTCCCAAATTGAATTCATCTGTCTGTTCAAAGCTAGATCTCTGAATATCATACTTTCTTTTTATACCCCGCCGGAGGTGGTAGTATATTGGCATCATCTTCTCTGTCTGTCCGTCCATCCTTCCATCCGTCCGTCTGTCAGTCGGTCCACTTTTCTTGTGAGCGCGACTCCTCCTTAGTTTCTGGCTGTATCTTTTTGAAACTTGGTCAATGTTATCACCTCAATTGGTAGATGTGATTGAAGCCCTTTCCCAAATGACAAAATTTCAGGGTGCTCCAATTTTAAAACTTCTGAAGATAACAAACTCAACATTGATAAAGATAAGATTTATGTAAAAAAAAAAGCACAGAAAATATTGAGAAAACAGAGAAATTGCTGATTATCAGAAATTTCTTCTTTTGTCTCAATGTTTTCCCAAGCATTTCATGTTAGAGAGGTCAAAATCAGGTCTTGTTTGGGAAAGGGTTAAAACTTAGTCTCTGGGAGGGGCGACATACATTGTGACCATGGCACTCTTGTTTATTCATGAGGACAAATCAATGGTGTGTAACCTTATTGCATGCGCATTTGCCAATTTTATCATGGGTGCTGCTTTCTGATGAAAAATAACTGTAATACCCATTTGACTAAAATGTTTACAGGATTGAGTGAAATATGTGCTATAAATAATTGTCAAATTTCTGACCATAATATTTGCATTTGTGACTCTGTAACTCAGTTTACTGTTACATGTATATTTTCAGGTATATGACTTTGTTTTGTTGCGAGATGACACAAGATTGGTTACAGGGTGTGGAGATAGTGAACTGAGGGTGTGGGATATACATTATACTGTAGAAATTAAAAAGGTAAGTAACTGAATATAGCTTTAACCCATTACTAGATGCTACATTTTAGAATTTTTTCAAATTCAAAGATGTTGCAGACAACAATTTCAAGTGAATGGAATTTGACATGTTTTGTCCTTTTGGGTAGAAAATATTGTGGGAAATTAAGAAATTGCTTGTCACAAGCAATTTCTTCATTTTCCACAATGTTTTCCCAAGATTTTATATTGTGGGCCGTTAGAAGGCGTCATTATGATGAAATGGGTAATTATACTCCCCATCTACAAAGTAGAGGGATTTATATTGGTTTTACTTTGTCTGTCTGCCTGTCCATTGGAAGACTTTTACATTTCCATGCTCTAACTGAAGAAACTTTTGACCTATGACCATGAACCTTTACACAGTGGTTTACCTAGACCAAAGGAGGTGCCCTATTGTTTTAGGGTCGCGTTTCGTCCCCACAAACCAAACCTGATAAAGAGGAGAAGTATCAAACAAAATTTGCCCTCGACTTCACCACTGATCATTCTGTTTGTGATATTTTTAAGGAACTTGAGGATGAGAAGCCATTTTCTACAGATGCTGCCATAGAAGAACCATTAATGAAGAAACCAAGGTTAGAAGATACTGCAGATGAGGAAGAAGAATTGGTAATTACTAGTAACAATTTCTAAATAAGACCTGGGGTCCGTATTATCAACAATCTTACGACCACCTTTTTGTGTAAGCTGTGTAAGAAGACATCTGATTGCATGAGAAATCAGATTGGGCCAATCAGGTTTGTTGTTACAAGTAATTTCGCAAAAAGTAATTGTACGATCATTGATGATACAGACCCCTGGTTTTGATGTTGCTAAAAGAAAAGGCTAGGGATAATATTGAAATAATTACATTTTTCCTGAAAGATTATTCACTATTAGGGTTTTCTATGACATGCTTCATTGTTGCAATATCAAACAAATGACCCCTTAGGAATTTACCTGAGTCATTAATGGTGCAAGTTTTTTAACCCAGATTTTCGTATGATTCTTGAGTCCTAAGGCGTTTTTAGCTCCACTGGCCGTCAGGCCAGCGAGCTATTGTCATGGCAATGTGTCCGTCGTGCGTGCGTGCGTGCTTGCGTCCGTAAACTTTTTCTTTAAAAATCTTCTTCTCAGAAACAACTCGATGGATTTCAATCAAACTTCACAGGAATGATCATTTGGTGACCCTCTCTCAGATTCCTTCAAAGAATTTGGATTGACCTAGAATAACATGAGTTATCTGCCCTTGAATGACAAAAATAGCTGGTTTTGACTTTATTTTTACTCTAAAATCTACAAATATTGAACAAAACAAAACTTTGACAGAATGATGGTCACTATATGATCTTGCCTGGGTATAATTTTCAGCTTGATTTGAATTTTACATCATGAGTTATGTGCCCTTGAAATTGACAAAATTGCCATTTTCGGCTCTATTTTTACTTTGTTTTCACACTAGCAACTACAAATATCTACCAATCAAGACAAAACTTGGACAGAATAATGCAGACAATGAGATCTTGCCTTGGTATAATTTTTAGCTTGATCTGAATTTTACATCATGAGTTATGTGCCCTTGAAATTGACAAAATTGCCATTTTCGGCTCTATTTTGACATTGATTGTTTTCACTCTAGCAACTACAAATATCGACTAATCAAGACAAAACAAGGACATAATACTGGTGACTATAAGATCTTGCTTAGGCATAATTTTCAGCTTGATCTGAGTTTTATATCATGAGTTATGTTCCCTTGAAATTTACAAAATTGCCATTTTCGGCTTTATTTTCACTTTTACAACCATTAGTATTAACTAATCAATACAGAACTTTCACAGAATCTTACTGACCATATGATCTTACTTGCTTGTAATTTTCAGCTTGGTAATGCATTTGCTTGTTTGCTCAATCTGAACCTTTGAAATTGCATTCAACAAGACAAACAGTCAGGCCTGTGGAGCGCTTCCAGACCGCCAGGGCTGTCTAGTTAAAATTTGACTCCCTAAATAGGAGAAATGACCCCCAACTTTGAATGCAAATAGGTCACAGTGATCCCCAAACTCTTATGCCTAAGGAAAACCCTGACTGCTTTTGGTCTATATTTCAGAATATTTTACACTGTCAGAAAGTTGGTTCTGTGTTTAGGACTGGTAGAGACAAACTTACATCCATGACTTGTGATGCCACAGAAACTGCTCTTATTTGTCATGTGAGTCACTTGCATTTGAGCTGTTGATTCGTATTCACAGTTTTGACTGTTGTCAGTACCATAGAGATATGCTGTATGCAGTGGACTTCCAAGCCTTTAGAATGAATAAAAAAATTAGCTAGGATCTGGAAAACGGACAATTATGGCATGTGGGACCAGCATGGATCCAGATCAGCCTGCATATAACGGTACATGCAGTCTGATCAGGATCCATGCTGTTCTCCATTATTGTCGTCCATACCTGTCAGAAAGTTGGTTCTGTGTTTAGGACTGGTAGAGACAAACTAACATCCATGACTTGTGATGCCACGGAAACTGCTCTGATTTGTCATGTAAGTACATGTATTTTAACATATTACAACATGTCATAGTTATACCCCCACCTACGAAGTAGAGGGGGGTATATTTGTTTCACCATGTCTGTCCATCCGTCCATCCGTCTGTCCGTAGACTTTTTCATTTCCGTGCTCTAACTCAACAACCGTTTGACCTAGGATAATGAAACTTTACACAGTTGCTGCCCTTGACCGAAGGAGGTGCCCTATAGTTTTTGGGTCACCAAGGTCAAAGTTCAAGGTAACAATCAAACTTTGTTTAAAATCCGTTTCCATGCTCTAAGTCAAGAACCGGTTGACCTAGGATCATGAAACTTTACGCAGTTGTTGCCCATGACCCAAGAAGGTACCCTATTGTTTTGGGTCACCAAGGTCAAAGGTCAAGGTCACAATCGGACTTTGTTTAAAATCTGTTTCTATGCTCTAAGTCAAGAACCGGTTTACCTACAGCACTTTTCAGTGACAAGGCGCTAGTGGGGGTATTTGTCCGCTTTGCGACAGTTCTAGTTTTGGACTGTTCCAATCTGAAAAGTGTTGCAGACTGCAACTGCAAGTTAGTGAAATTTTAAAAATTGTTGCATTTCACATTAGAAAACATTGTGGGTAATAAAGAAATTGCTTGTGACAAGCAAATTCTTCATTTTGCACAATGTTTATTCCAAGCATTTTTCTTTAAGGTTGTCAAAAAGGGTAAGTGTGTGGGAATTGGTTTACCAACAAAGATAGGTTTGGATTTAATCTTGTAAAATGTTAAAGAAAAGAGTACAATGCTATTACCGTAATTATTCTAATAAACGCCCATATTCTAATAAACGCCCATCCCCCAAATCTCGGCTGAAAATCTGCTTGTTTCAAGCACAGTTTTAGCAAAAAGGGGGGATTCTAATGAACGCCCATACTCTGATTCCAGATTAAAATAATGTAAGTCATAACCAAAGAACATTTCTAAAAACAATAAAAAAGAGGATGTTCAGCCCTAAGTCTGTTGGCAATGAAGGAATTTCCTTGAACAATCGTTTTTTGCAGTCCTTATAACAAAACTTTGCCAAATTCGACTTGCTGAACTTTGAGTTCATAAAATGACACTTGATTAAAAAATTTTGACATACGAAATAAGAATACCTCTAATAAACGCCCACCCCCTACTTTTCTATCAACCATGTTTATAATAAACGCCCGGGCGTTTATTAGAATAATTACGGTATATATATTTTCTTCTTTTTTCGTTTAAGTTTTACACCCTATCTAATCACAATTTGTTGTTTTCATCCTTGAACAAGAAAGTAAAGACTTGTATAGACAATCTGAACAATCTTTTAAATGCTTACCTATGGTTTTTAGTTTGTTTATTTTGCAAAGTATCTTTTCTACAATGTAATTTTACCTAAAAACTTCTATCCTAATTTGCTTTGTTCTTTTCATTTAGGGAAACCACCATACATTAGAAGTATTTAAGCTTCCTAAACAAGAAGAGCTCAAAAAGAGACTAGCAAAGAGACAGAAAAAAGAAAAGAGAAAGCAAAGGTATTTAACATATTTAACCCTCATCCTACCAACATATTTTACATACACATCCTACCAACTGGGGTCCATTTGGACCCCACACTTAATTTTGAATTTCATGACAAAAATAAGTTTCACAAAATACATATTCTTTGATTAAATGTTATATTGGTTACTAACAAATGATAATAGCACAAAAACATACGGAAATGAAAAACAAAAAGGCCCTAAAGGGCTTGGATCGCTCCACAGGTCTGTATTTTTTTTACTATTTTATGCAATTTTTGCATAAAATTCAAGGGCACATAACTCATGATCTAAGATTTTGATCAAGCTGAAAATTGCACTCAGGCAAGATATTATAGTCACCAACATTCTGTTTATGTTTTGTTTTGACTTGTCAAAATTTATTGATGTGAGAGTAAAAATAGTAAAAAATTAGCCTAAACCGCAATTTTGGGCAATCAAGGGCAGATAACTCGGGTATTTTTCATCAAATCAAAATTTCTTGAAAGAATCTCAGAGAGGGTTGCCCAAGGATTATTCCTGTGAAGTTTGATTGAAATGCATTTAGCGGTTTTTTAGATGAAGATTTTTTTAACAAAAAAGTTTAAATAAGTTTAAATAGTTGTAATAAAGAGTAATTACAGTGGGGTCCAAACGGACCCCAGCAAAAAAATCCATATTACAAACTCAAATTATGCTAAAATCTGAAAATGTTGCTTGACATGAAGAAGGTTGTGGTAGACCAACAAACTCCTAAAATTTGGACACCAGAATGCATGCTGTAAAAATATGACACGCAAAAAATGAGGTGTGGGGTCAGATTGACCCCAGTTGGTAGGATGAGGGTTAAACATTAAAGTATCATTTCACAGATATTTTTTGGTAGATTTTACTTGTAATTTTTCTGGAAGAGCATATTTTCTTATGAGAATTCTGATAATTTCAAATCAAAGTATTATGCCATTTATTAGAAATGTATATTTTTGTTTTAAAACTAAACAAATTTATGTATACAGCAGTTCAGATTTACAATGTATATGGAATTTGTAATTTCTGTCTCAACTTTAAAGGCGTCTTTTTTGCTTATCACCAACAACTTCAAAAAAACGGATAACATTTATACTCATTCAAATAACCAAACTTTGCATCAAGGCATACTTTAAATAAATGAAATGGGAATGTGATGTATCTTCAAGTATTTTGTGTCAAATAGTGAATAGATCTAACATGGCGAAATGCTTTCTCATATGTTAACTTTGTATTGATTTTTGAATGCTTTGAAAGACATTGAGGCAAAAAAAAAAAAAGAAATTGCTGGGGCTTCAACTGCATTCAAATAGGATCAGTCAAAAATTTCCCTTGTGATGAGCAATTACTTCATTTCCCACAATGTTTTCTATCAAGGAAGACCAAAACATGTAACATTTCATTCACATTAAATTGTCGTTAACAACATCTTTTGCTGTCTGGTAATGGGTTTATGGAATATTTTGATTGACTGCAGAAATCAATTAAATTTTGGAAGTAATCTATTATTTTACAGTATAATGTTGCTATTCATAGGATCAGCTGGTAAGGAAGACAGTGCAATAAATATAGAGATAAGGCTAGAAGATGAGATCACACAAAGTTCAAGGACATCAAAATGGCAACCTCATCTGGATCCTTTTTTTGCACAGGTCCTGATAAATGACCTGGCAGAGCAGCTCTAGCGTATAGCTAGAGATGCTCTGCAAGGTCAATTATTGAGACCTGTATCATGCTGGAAGGTCCCTTCTTGTAGATGGATGTAATCTGTTTTGGTGTTACTATTTATAGATTCTGTGTTACTATTTATAGGGAAGCTGGTGAGGATGACAGTGCAATAAATGTAGAGATAAAATTAGAGGATGAGATCACAAAGTTCAAGGACATCAAAATGGCTGCCAAAATTGTGTCTGCTGACCTGGTGTCACAGTCATTTAATAACATCAAGGTAAGATATAAGACTATTTTGAGAGTATGAATTAGACAAACTGATCATAGAACAAAATGTACAGTCTATATATTGTAATATGACCCAAGGGAGTCCTATATTGTAGTGGAGTCACATGACAAAGAAAAGTGTGACATAGAGGTCAATTGGTTTGGAATCGATAATTATTTGGTTTGATGTTCCTCAAGAATATGGCATACAGCTTATTGTGTCAAAGATTTTCGCTTACTGGCCAATTTATTGCAAAGAGGCACCTACGCCAGACTCTTAAGTTATTATCAGTTTTTGTGTGCACATCATTCGAATTCGAAAATCACTGTATTAAAAGTTTAAAAAAATCTTTTGATATTTAGTTATATTTCTATTGTCAAATTGTTTAACCCATTCCCTCATAAAGATGCCTTTTGACCTCCCACAAGAGAAAGACTAAGGAAAATTTGGCAAATGAAGAAATTGCTTGTTAGTTGTGACAAGCAATTTCTTCATTTTCCACAATATCATCTATACAGAAACACAAAAAATGTGAAGTTATATTCACTTGAAATTGTCACATGCAACATCTTGGAATTTGGACCAGTTTAAAATATGTCGATCTGGTAATTGCTAAACTGAATATCTAATTGCAGGTCATTTGCCTATTCAACAACAACACCATAGGTCACTGCAGTTTTAATATCGGGGACTCAAAGTCTGACATTGGCAGAGTTGGTGTTATCAACATGTATGGTCACCAATCAGATGTTAGAACGATTACATTCAGCTCTGATAATACAGCTTTGTTGTCGGCTAGCGCGGAATCTGTTAAAGTTTGGAATAGGTGAGTCAAATAATCAAAGTTTAATCAATGATACAGTCAGTGCAATATGAGTCTTGATTGCAGTCTTAACCGATGTCATGCTCTGTGTTTCTCACGTGAAAAAATTTAATGGCCATACAACTTTACTGAAGTGACCCTTTAAAGATTAATATACTGACAAAGATTGATGCTCAGGGTAACATCTACATGTTTCGCAGTTCGCACAGCCGTCACACTTGACTATTATTGTAAAGGGCTTATGGGAAGAACATTTTATACAGAGAGTTATTCTTTAGACATAGAAGTAATTGATCCAAAGATGGAACAATTATGAAGACTTCTGAATAAAAAAATAAGGTTGCGAACAAAATTTGGGAGGTAAAAAAAAACTATTAACCCGTTCCCACACATTGACTCTGTTTGACTTTCCAAAGGATAAAGGCTTTGGAAAACATTGTGGTAATGAAGAAATTGCTTCTGACAAGCAATTTCTTCATTTCCTGAAATGTTTTATACAAAAAAAAATGAATTTCATTCTCTTGAAATTGTTGTCTGAATTATTTTGGATCAGTCTAAAATTTGGCCATTTTGTAATGCGATAGATCAGCCTTTTCAATAACAATTTCGGCTTTATTTTAGATCTTCCCTACAGTGTATCCGCACAATGGCCTGTGATTATGCTCTGTGTTCAACATTTGCTCCTGGAGACAGACACATCATACTCGGAACAAAGGTCAGTTGAAATTCCATCTTTTCTAACCTTTTTTCCAAACATTTTTTTCAGCTGATTCAAATTCATATGTGTTGCAGACAAGCCAATTGTTATTGTTCTGGATGAAGAAATTAATAAACTATGCTTGATTTAACTTTGAACTATTATTTTCTTCTTTTTCTTTTTTCAGCGAGCTGGGACTTTATGTTTGGGGAGCTAATGTCACAGCCAAAGTGTTGGTGTTGGTGTCGCGTCTTCACTTGAAAAACTTAAACCTGGTCTATATTTCAGGCACTATTAGAGATACAGGCTTGATATATCACACATGGATACTTCCCACTAAGGCCTATCATTTTGGACTTTGACCTAGTGACCTTGACCCTTACCTTTGAATTTGACCTTTTTTTAAAAAACTTTAACCTGGCCTATATCTTAGGCGCTATTAGAGATAGAGCATTGATATTTCACACAAAGATACCTCTTCCAAAGACCTTTCATTTGGCACCATGACCTTTGACCTCATGACCTTGAACTTGTAAATGACTTGTTTGTGTGACAAGCTCCTGTATAGGCGAGCTACGTTGTCGGCGGACAACTCTTGTTGTGGAAAAAGACAACTCTAAGTAACCTATACAGGATAGTTTTGGCTTTTTATGCCCCCATATCGAAAGATATTGTTTTACTCTTATCTGTATGTCACTCCGAAAACTTAACATGATATCTTAACATTAGCATTTTTGGGCCATTAGTGTTTCACAAACACATCATGTTTTCTATACTTTGAATTTAGGACTATGATAATATTTATACTATTTTTGTCATCTAAACATTATAATAACTGCAAAAATGTTTCTCTTTTTTTACAGAGTGGAAAGTTACAGATATTTGATATTGGTAGTGGTAGTTTGATAGAAGATATTGAGGCTCACACTGGGGCAGTCTGGTCTATATCTATGGCAGCTGACAAGGTAGGGTATACATATTTCTGTTTACAGAGAGTTACAGATATTTGATATAGGTAGTGGTAGTTTGATAGAAGATATTGAGGCTCACACCGGGGCAGTCTGGTCTATATCTATGGCTACTGACAAGGTAAGGTATACATATTTCTGTTTACAGAGTGGAAAGTTACAGATATTTGATATAGGTAGTGGAAGTTTGATAGAAGATATTGAGGCTCATACTGGGGCAGTCTGGTCTATATCTATGGCTACTGACAAGGTAGGGTATACATATTTCTGTTTACAGAGTGTTACAGATATTTGATATTGGTAGTGGTAGTTTGATAGAAGATATTGTGGCTCATACTGGGGCAGTCTGGTCTATATCTATGGCAGCTGACAAGGTAAGGTATACATATTTCTGTTTACAGAGTGTTACAGATATTTGATATTGGTAGTGGTAGTTCGATAGAAGATATTGAGGCTCACACTGGGGCAGTCTGGTCTATATCTATGGCAGCTGACAAGGTAGGGTATACATATTTCTGTTTACAGAGTGTTACAGATATTTGAAATTGGTAGTGGTAGTTTGATAGAAGATATTGAGGCTCACACTGGGGCAGTCTGGTCTATATCTATGGCAGCTGACAAGGTAGGGTATACATATTTCTGTTTACAGAGTGTTACAGATATTTGATATTGGTAGTGGTAGTTTGATAGAAGATATTGAGGCTCACACTGGGGCAGTCTGGTCTATATCTATGGCAGCTGACAAGGTAAGGTATACATATTTCTGTTTACAGAGTGTTACAGATATTTGATATTGGTAGTGGAAGTTTGATAGAAGATATTGAGGCCCACACTGGGGCAGTCTGGTCTATATCTATGGCTGCTGACAAGGTAAGGTATACATATTTCTGTTTACAGATTGGAAAGTTACAGATATTTGATATAGGTAGTGGTAGTTTGATAGAAGATATTGAGGCTCACACTGGGGCTGTCTGGTCTATATCTATGGCAGCTGACAAGGTTAGGTATACATATTTCTGTTTAGAGAGTGGAAAGTTACAGATATTTGATATAGGTAGTGGTAGTTTGATAGAAGATATTGAGGCCCACACTGGGGCAGTCTGGTCTATATCTATGGCTGCTGACAAGGTAAGGTATACATATTTCTGTTTACAGATTGGAAAGTTACAGATATTTGATATAGGTAGTGGTAGTTTGATAGAAGATATTGAGGCCCACACTGGGGCAGTCTGGTCTATATCTATGGCTGCTGACAAGGTAAGGTATACATATTTCTGTTTACAGAGTGGAAAGTTACAGATATTTGATATAGGTAGTGGTAGTTTGATAGAAGATATTGAGGCCCACACTGGGACAGTCTGGTCTATATCTATGGCAGCTGACAAGGTAAGGTATACATATTTCTGTTTACAGAGTGGAAAGTTACAGATATTTGATATAGGTAGTGGTAGTTTGATAGAAGATATTGAGGCCCACACTGGGGCAGTCTGGTCTATATCTATGGCAGCTGACAAGGTAGGGTATACATATTTCTGTTTACAGAGTGGAAAGTTACAGATATTTGATATAGGTAGTGGTAGTTTGATAGAAGATATTGAGGCCCACACTGGGACAGTCTGGTCTATATCTATGGCTGCTGACAAGGTAAGGTATACATATTTCTGTTTACAGATTGGAAAGTTACAGATATTTGATATTGGTAGTGGTAGTTTGATAGAAGATATTGAGGCCCACACTGGGGCAGTCTGGTCTATATCTATGGCAGCTGACAAGGTAGGGTATACATATTTCTGTTTAGAGAGTGGAAAGTTACAGATATTTGATATTGGTAGTGGTAGTTTGATAGAAGATATTGAGGCTCACACTGGGGCTGTCTGGTCTATATCTATGGCTGCTGACAAGGTAGAATGAAATTTAAAACACCAACGCTTTAAGTGAGGCCCTTTTCCTTAACCCTTTCCCAAACGACAAAATTTAGGGTGATCCACTTAAAATACTGCCACAAATGACAAAATACGAGGTGTGTCCATAAAATACGTAGACAGGTCCAGAATAATAGGAAATAATTGCATGATCTATTTAAAATTTACACCAGCGTGTGCAGAATTTTAATATGAATATGTTTACCAAATTTAATGAAAATACACCAAACAGCTACAAAAATACACATGGAACAAACAAGTAAAAAAACATACACGGGGCATTTTGACGTCGTTTACGACGTCGACGTTACAACTTTTCAAAGTACTCTCCAACCGCGTTCACGCACTTCCTATGTCTGTCCACCCATTTGGTATACGTTTCGTGGAACCACTCTTTCTTGTATGACCCTACAGAGGAGCGAACAAAGTACTTTAGTTCGTTTAAGTCGGCAAAACGTTTGCCGCTCAGATCAGCCTTTAATCGCGGAAAAATTGCAAAGTCCATATGATTCGACGCACCTCCTCAACATCCCGATCGCTTCGACGAGGTCTTCCCGGTCTAGTCTGGTCACAAATATCTTCCAGTGCATCCGTAAACCGTCTATGCCATTTAAATACTAGCGTTCTGGACACGTCAGCCTTGCCTCGCTGCATAAACTTGAATGTTTCCGTTGGTGTCATGTTCGCACCGACACAGAATTTAATAACGGCGCCTTTTTCTTCCGTCAACGCAGCCGGTTGTTTATTGCTTATAACGTCTCCTGGCAAGTTGTTGACGTTCAAAACTTCCGGTAAAACGTCAAATGACGTCACTGCTGAAGTGAGTGTATTTCTCGCGTATTTTTTTTTAAAAAAATTGCGACAAAAGACTAGTTTTATGTCTTTTTATTTTCAAATATCTGAAGTGCCCCGTGGTAGCGTTATGCTGTTGCTATGGTGACGGTTTTGCTTGTACGTACTTTCGAAAACAATATAAAATGTAGCAGAAGTATTTAAGAATAAATGGACCTTTAAATTGATAGTGTTTTGGGATCGATAAAACTGCTATTTGGTGAAAAACTTTGGTTGTCTACGTATTTTATGGACATACCTCGTAGATGTTATTTAAGATAGGACTTGTGTAAAATATGGCACAGAAAATATTGAGACAAAAGGAGAAACTGCTGATTATCAGCAGTTTCTTCTTTTGTTTCAGTGTTTTCCCAAGCCTGTTCTATTAGGGACGTCCAAACTAGGTCTTGTTTGGGAAAGGGTTAACCCTTTCCCAAACGACAAAATTTTAGGATGGTCCTATGTAAAAGGCACTGCAGATGATGAAATTGATGTTAAAAGGGAAGGGATTTATTTACAATATAGGCTATATAGCACAGAAAATATTGAGACAAAAGGAGAAACTGATGGTTATCAGCAGTTTCTTCTTTTGCCTCAATGTTTTCCCAAGACTATTCTGTTGGGGACGTCAAAACCAGGTCTTGATTGGGAAAGGGTTAAGACATTTTCAACGTAAAAATACTCTGCTCTAAATCATAGGAGTTCATACACAATTTGTTGTAGCTTTAAACTATATTAATTACATGGCTGATACACTGCGGCTGATCCAGGATTTCTGTGAATGGGGCTCAAACAGACCAATAGGGGTTTTGTTTTCCTAATATTACACAATTTTAACTGAATTTCTTTATGAAAATTAAATAATCAAGCTTGAGAAGTTGGTGTGACTGAAAATCCCAATATCCATTTGGATCCGCCACTGATACATGAAGCTCACTATAAATAGCTAGAGATACTCTGTCAGGTCATTTATTCCGAGCTTTACTTTATGCAAAGTAAACATCAATGCAGTGGCGGATCCAGGATTTCTGAAAGGGGTGTTCGAATTTACAATTAGGGGGTTCATTTTCCTATTAATATAACATTTTGACTCTGAATTTCTGTATGAAAATGAAAGAATTAGACTTCAGAAGGGGGTTCGTTTGAATCCCCCGAACCCCCTCTGGATCCGCCACTGCAATGATCAATCTTACGATTTATTTACTGTTTACCGACAGAGAGGACTGGTGTCTGGTAGTGCAGATAAGCTGGTGAAATTCTGGAACTTTGAGCTAGTATCAGATGAAGAAAACCCAACTAGCAGGTGAGTAAATTCGATGGCTCAGCGCGAAATAGTTGTAACTGCCTATAAACATATAGGCAGTTACAACTGTTTCGCGCCAAACCATTGATTAGAGGGATTAAACCATTACCACACAGTGACTCTTTTTTGACTCCTCACAAGAAACTGGCTGTGGAAAACATTGTGGAAAATGAAGAAATTGCTTGTGACAAGCAATTTTTTATACGCCGCCGGAGGCGGAAGTATATTGGCGTCATCTTCTCCGTCTGTCCGTCCGTCCGTCCATCCGTCCGTCCGTCCGTCCACTTTTCTTGTCAACGCAACTCCTCCTAAGTTTCTGGCTGGATCTTCTTGAAACTTGGTCAATGTTATCACCTCAATTGGTAGATGTGCATGAAGGAAGGATTTTATGGTTCATTGATTTTTGCCTGAGTTATGCCCCCTTAAAACTTAGTCCCTGGGGCGGCGTATATTGTGACCATGGCACTCTTGTTCATTTTCCACAATGTTTTCCATACAAAATGTTTAAACAATTTACATTACCATTCAATTTTTATTGTCTTCTGCAACATCTTTGAATTTAGACAAGTCAAAATTTTGCTGTTTGGGAAAGGGTTAACTGACTGCTGTGTAATTTATAGCTCAACTTTTGGAGGGATTTAGGGCTTATTGTGGTGTTCCTGGTGTCCACTTTGGCATCCGTCTGATAGTATTTTACATTGAAACTTTAACACGGTGTATAATCACGTAACCCAGAATTTCCGATAATTTTCAATATCTTTTTCAATACTTGACCAATTTGAATTCAGTTTGAAGCAGAGAAGGTTGGAAAATGCCAGGAGTAAGATGTGTGTGTTGGATTTTTGAAAAATCAACTGATAAAAAAATTATTGAAGATAAACCAAAATTTTGGTTTATTAGCTCACCTGAGCACGAAGTGCTCAAGGTGAGCTATTGTGGTCACTTTTTGTCCGTCGGCGTCCGTCTGTCTGTCTGTCCGTCTGTCCGTCTGTTCACATTTTGTTGTTACCACTCTAGCACCTACAAATATTGACCAATCTTAACCAAACTTGGTCAAAACATGTATGACCATAAGTTCTCGGATGAGTTTGATTTTGAGTCAGATCGGATCAGGAAGTCCGGAGTTATGCGCCCTTGAATATCAAAAATAGCTAGTTTTGAGTTTGTTACCACTCTAGCATCTACAAATATTGACCAATCTTAACCAAACTTGGTCAAAACATGTATAACCATAAGTTCTTGGATGAGTTTGATTTTGGGTCAGATCGGATCAGGAAGTCCGGAGTTATGCGCCCTTGAATATCAAAAATAGCTAGTTTTTCGACTTTGTTACCACTCTAGCATCTACAAATATTGACCAATCAAGACAAAACTTGGCTAGCATGTTGGTAACCATACAATAATGAATGAGTTCGATTTTCAGTGTCATCGAAGAAGGAAGTCCGGAGTTATGTGCCCTTGAATTTGACAAATTTGCCGTTTTCGACTTTGTTTACACTTTAGCATCTACATTTATTGACCAATCAAGACAAAAAAATGTCAACAATGTTGCTAACTATAAGCTGCTGAATGAATTAAATTTTCAGCTTGATCGGACCAGAAAAACCAGAGTTATTGGCCCTTGAATTTCACAAAATTGTCATTTTCAACTTTATTTTCACTTCAAAAAACACAATTATTGACCAATCAAGACTTAACTTGGCCACAATGTTGGTGACCATGAGATCTCATATGATTTCATTTTTCATATTGATCGGACTAAAAAAGCAAGAGTTGTGTGCCCTTGATGGTGACAATATTGCTAATTTCGTTTTTAATTTCACTCAAACAGCAATAAATATTGACCAATCAAAAAAACAACTAGGACATAAGGTTGGTGTATAAAGGTCTTAGAGATACCCTGCCAGTAATACCCGAAAGGGGAGTTGGGCAGTATATATAGATAGATAGATAGATAGATAGATAGATAGATAGAGAGTATCTTTATCAGAACAGAGTTATGTGCCCTGGATTATGACAAAATTGATGTTTTTTATCAACTTGGTTTTCACTTTAACAGCCACAAATATTGATCATTAAAGATTAAGAATGCTGTTTTCAGCTGGATCATAATCTTGCATCTTAAGTTTCGTGTTCTTGTCTTAGAGATACCTAGGTCATGTAAAAGATGGGTCTTGTTCTGCATGGAGAAAGTTTCAAACTTCTATCAGGTGAGCGATCCAGGGCCATCTTGGCCCTCTTGTCTTCAATAACTTTTTTATCAGTTGATTTTTAAAAAATCAACTACGTCCATCTAATGTGTGATGTATGTCCACCCTCTCTGCTTCAAAACCGAATTCAAATTGGTCCAGTATTTACAAAATTATTGAAGATTTTCTGAAAATTGTATCACATGATTATCCACCGTGTTTAATCACAGTAATAAGGTTCTAGACCTGGTCCCATAACTCCTGATGCATTTAGGCAGAATATCCTCTCTATTTTTGACTTACAATTCTGGCTTTGGATTTTTGGCTATAATGTATCTTTGGTATAGGTTCAAAACAAGGAAAACCTTTTTAAACATATGATAACTGTAAAATCATTGTCACTAAACCTACAAGATACTATGTGAATTTCTATTTTCTTTTTCCACAGTAAACAGTTGACATTAGAGCACACCAGAACCTTACAAATGGACGAAGATGTTTTAGGAGTCAGATTGAGTCCGAGCCAGTCATTGTTAGCTGTTTCTTTATTAGACAATACAGTCAAAGTGTTCTTTGCTGATACATTAAAGGTATGATCCTTTATCCTTTCCCAAACAATGGCAATTTTTTGATGATCTTTATGATGAATGCCTTCTCATAGCTTTATTCAGTTAACCCTTTACCAAACAAAACCTGGTTTTGACGTCCTTAATTGAACAGGCTTGAGAAAACGTTGGTGCTAAAGAAGAAACTGCTGATAACCAGCAGTTTCTCCTTTTGCCTCAATATTTTCTGTGCTATATTTTACACAAATACCTTCCTATTTAACATCAATTTTGTCATCTGCAGCAGCTTTTAAATATGACCACCCTTAAATGTTGTAGTTTGGGAAAGGGTAAATGTACGAGAAGTTTCATGTTTGTTAGATGCTATTACTGTAGGCAGTCAATATAAACAAAAACTTTTCTTTTTAACCCATTACCACTCGATGACTCTTTTTGACTTCCTACAAGATAAAAGCTTTAAAAAATGGGAAATGAACAAATTGCTTGTGACTAGCAATTTCCCACAATGCTTTCTACCCAGAACGACAAAAAAGTTGCATTCACTCGATAATGTTGTCTCACTCGTCTACAACATCTTTGAATTTGGATCAGTGAATTGTTGTCGTTTGGTAATGGGTTAAGAGCAACTCTTCTTCAAAATGTATCTTTCCTTTTTGTGTCAATTAATCCATTACCAAACGACAAAATTTTAGACTGCTCCAAATTCAAAGATGTTGCAGACGACAATTTCAAGCGAATGAAATTTAAAGAAGATTGGTCATTTTGAGTAGAAAACCTTGTGGGCAATGAAGAAATTGCTTGTCACAAGCAATTTCTTCATTTTCCACAATGTTTTTAAAACCATTTATTTGTAGGGAGTCAAAAAGAGTCACTGTGTGGTAACGGGTTAAAGTAATATTCTTAGATGATTTATAGAGCATCATGTTTCACTGCTATTTCAGTTTTTTCTATCCCTATATGGCCACAAGTTACCAGTGCTGTGTATGGATATTTCATCAGATTCTACTCTCCTTGTGTCGGGATCAGCCGACAGAAATCTCAAAATATGGGGCCTCGACTTTGGTGACTGCCATAGATCTATATTTGCTCATGACGACAGGTAAAAACTCTGACTTTCTGTCAAATTGTAACATTTTGAACAAGTTTTAAAGTGAAGACATCGGGTTGTAAAGTATTTATGTTGGTGTTACCAGATGCCAAATTTTGGACTGTTCCAGTTTGAAGGGTGTTGCAGGAGACAATTTTAACTTGTTGAAATTTTAAAAATCTTTCCAGTTTGGGTTATAAAACATTGTGGAAAATTAAGATTTTGCTTGTCGTAATGGGTAATGGGTTTGTATGGATAAGTTGTAAATAGCAAGCTTTGACAATGTCTTTCTGTATTTTATTGACCACATGTTTGTATTTTTGTTAGTAGCTATACATATTTTATGCTGAAGATCTTTTGCTATCACATTGCTCTAACACATTACTAGACAGGAAAAGTTTAGACTTGTACAAATTCAAATATCTTGCAGGCAACAGTTTTCAAGTGAGTAAAATTTTCTCTTTTGGGGTGAAAAAAACATTGTGGAAAATGAAGAAATGCATGTCACAAGCAATTTCTTCATTTTCCACAATGTTTTCTAAAGCCTTTAAATATCTTCAGGGGTGTCAAAAAACATCATTATGTTGTAATGGGTTAAAAGATAAGTTTCTTTACATTTCAGTATAATGGGTATACAGTTTATACCTAACACCCACATGTTTTTCACCTGTGGTAAAGATAAGAAGATTAAACAATGGGATGCAGATAACTTTGAACATATCATTACATTAGAGGTAAGATCTTTTAACTCATCATAAAACAGTGTCATGCGAGAGGTGGCAAAATTAGTCTGTTAGACCCTTTCCCGATAGAGGTAGAATTTATAAATCTTTTTACTTGCAGTGTAAGACAGTCATGCAAGGGGTTGAATAACCAGTATTTAATGCTATATACTCTAAATTTCCAAATTGTTAAAATGTTTGGGGGGAGTTTGATAAAATTTTTGTGAAGGGATTACATGAGATATGGAGATTTGAAAACTCTTTGTTTTTCCAAAGCCATTCAAGTTAGAAAAGGAAACTTCATTATGTGACAAGGTGCTGGCAGGGCTGCTCTTGTTTGTTTTTACAATCAACAGTCTTTTTCATGTTTAATATTTATGCAGGGTCATCATGCTGAAGTTTGGTGTCTAGGTATCAGCACAAGTGGAAACATTGTGGCAACAGGATCACATGATAAATCTTTGAGGTTGTGGGAGAAGACGGATGAACCTCTTATACTGAGTGAAGAAAAAGAATTGGTAAGGCCTTTTTGTTTTTGAGTTTCCAATGCTTAGATTTTAAATTTATGTAAACAGTTGTCATAGGGAATTGTACCTACATGTTGTTAGAATACACTACATTTTGATAACAAATACTGTCAAACAAAGGTGCCAGAAATTTTTTAGACATTTTTGTCCTTCATTAAAGTTTGCATGAAACATTTTGTTTGTTTTTGCAACAATAGAGGATAATCATTTGTTTCAGAGTAAGATCGATTTATATTTCATTGAGTGAACAAAAAAAGCTATATTTTCACGAGTGGCAAAGCCACAAGTGAACATGTAGGTTTCGTTGTTCACAAAATGAAATATCAATCGATCTTACTCGAAAAACAAAAAATTGTTCTATTCCTTTAATGCAAAAATTAAACAAAATTCAAAAAAATTATGACAAATTTTCTTAAAGCATGTCATTTTGCATGTGCCTGCTATGCAACGCTTATGATGACATCACTTACTTGGCTCTGCTTAGACAACGTCAGATAGGATGTAATGAATGTAAGCCGGGCACAAGCTTTTGATAATTTCACTGGATATGCAGACAGTTTATTGAATGATAATATACTATTATTTGGATTTATTTCTCTAAAATCCACCTAAAAGCATTAAAGAATTGTTTGTAATTTGATTAGCACTTATTCTACAGAGATAAAAAAGACTTTGATAAAGGTTATCAAAATTTTTAGCATGTTTGTCTTTGTTTTCTTTGCAGGAAAGAGAGAAAGAATATGAAGACTCCATAGTGCAGAGTGGAGAGACAGTGGTTTGTGTTCTACTTTATCACATTAATCATACTTGATAATAGGGAACAATTTTATCCTGTTAACCGTGACCTAATTCAGGACAAACATAAGTATTTCCGTAGGTGTTGTTATAAAATCTCATAACTACGGCTTGATCAAAGCCGTAGTTACGAGATTTTATGACAACACCGACGTATTATCAAAAGGTAGTGGTAAACTTAGTCTATTTCAGCATTGGTGTTGTTATAAAATCTCATAACTACAGCATGCTTAAAGCTGTAGTTACGAGATTTTATAACAACATTGACAGTTTATCAAAACATAACGGTAAACTTAGTCCAGTTTTAGCACAAAATTCATTGACATAGACTATATAGGAACTTTGATCTGAGAAAAAGGGGCTGTTTATAGCATTTCAAACCACCAAGGATCCAGATTAATTTTCTACCCCAAAAGACCATAATATGTACTTTCATTTGAAATTGTCTTCTGCAGCATCTTTGAATTAAGACCAGTCTAAAATATTGCTGTCTGGTAATGGGTTAAATGGATAACTTAAAAACTAATTTTCTTCATCTTTGTATGATACCGAAGAAAATGCCAGTGCATGAAAAAGCTTAAGTGTTTTAAATAGAAAAAAGCCTGAAATTTATTTGTTTATTTCACAGGTTCCAGGAGAAACAAACACTGAAACTTGGTTAGCTGGTAAAAAGACAATAGAAACAGTAAAAGCAGTGAGTATATTACCTTTATAGCTATAGCTGGGTTGAAGATAAAGATTGAAAAAAATGAAGGTTTGTTGAACCCTCTTCTAAACAATAGGATTGTAGGGTGCTCCAATTTGAAAGCTGCTGTAGATGACAAATTGGATGTTGATGAAGAAAAGATTTGTGCACAATATAGCACTAAAAATACTGAGGAAATATTGTCTCAATGTTTTCCCAAGTCTTTTCTATCAAGGACGTCAAAACCAAGTCTTGTTTTGGAAAGTGTTAAAGTCTTACATCTACAAACTGAATTATATACAACAGACTTTCTGCTTTTCTACACGGTTATTGAGTTTCAAGTCGGCTGTTAACACTTGGCTTCTACGGCTAATTTTTACACATGCATGTACCCATTTGTATATGGTGAAGAGGAGCAATGTTGGGTAATTTTTTTGCTCCGTAAAAAACCCATGGCACAGGCAGGATTTGATCATGGGATCATTTGATCCCAAAGCCTGTATCCTGCCACTAGACCATATTGTCCACATCTTATAAATGCAAATCCTCCTACATTTGAACTTAAATGCAATTTTCATGGAAAGATCCAAACCACCTCACCTTAAAAATATTGTCAGAAATTTGTCATATTATGCTGTGTCACAGAAATAAAGTTACTTGAGGCAAAAGGTGGTGTATATTGTGACAATGGCACTATTATATTTTCATTTATCACAGCTGACATTTATGATAAATATTTTTCTATTGGAAGATGAAGTAAATGTTTTATTTTCTCTTTGTAAAGGCAGAGAAACTTATGGAAGCATTAGACTTGTTCAATGAAGAGAAAGTAAAGTGGAAGATATACTACGATGAATGTAAACAGAGTAATAGAAAGGTAAACCAAATTTCATTAGTGGGAGGTCAAAACCAGCTTGAAAAGTTAGTTATACACTAATATCTCTTCATCTAATGGGCTGAATTTAATGAAATTTTGTACTTATGTGATAAATGAGATGTTCTAGACCATATTCTATGAATAATGGGTGTACAAAAAATCTGTCATGGTAAAAGGGGGCTTAACGTATGATAGTTTTTATTTTGTGACAAACACCTAATTGGGGAGCGTAATCCATCATTGACGGTTCTTGTTCCAGACTGATCAGACTTTGTGTATGTACGGGCTAATCAGGATCCATGTTGGTCTTGAATGCTACAAGAGCCCTTTTCCAAAATCTTTGCTAAATTATGTGTTTGCTTTGATTGCAGCTTCCAGAGCCAGAGGTGCACCCAATGATGACAGCCTTTAATGCATCAACTCCTGAAAAATATGTTTTGATTACTATCAGAAAAATCCCATCCAGGTACAGAACATGTTTTCCTTTTTCAACCCATTACCAAACAACAAAGTTTTATGCTTGTTTAATTTGAAAGCTGCTGCAGTAGGCAAAATTGATGTTGGTAAAGATAGCATTTGTGTACAAAATAGCACAGAAAAACCTCGACGTTTTATCTTAACCTATTTTATTAGGGATGTCAGAAGCAGGTCTTGTTTGGGAAAAGGTTGATATTTTTCAAAAATTTTGAATCAAGTGATACGGCCATCAAATTTGAATGTAATTTCCTTGTAACATAGCATTTTTTGTGATTTAGGTCTTCAGTCAGGATTTAAGTCAAAACAATTTCATATTGCTTTCACTAAGACCTTTCTTATGATGCCAGGGTCATTGTCAAATATCAAGGTCCTGCAATTAAAAGAAGTATTGGCATTTCACAAACTCGTATTGCTGAGTGCTAGGTTTCACATTCTTATAATTGTCTCACCCCTTCATTCTATATATTTTGATGTTTTTCAGTGAGCTTGAAGAATCTCTCCTAGTGCTGCCATTCCAATATGTGATAGACCTGTTGAAGATTTTAGACTACTTTATCAAGCAGGGCTGGGAGATTGAACTATCCTGCAGATGTCTCTTCTTCCTACTCAGGTATATTTCATCACTTTTCAACAAAAAAACTCATAACTACTGCTTAAAACAAGCAGTACTTACAAAGTTTTTGTTGAAAAGCAACAGTACAGGGTTTTAATTTACTCTTTGCCAAATGACAATTTTTATGCTCCCCGAAAAAATTTCGGGGGAGCATATAGTCGCCACGCTGTCCGTACGTACGTCCGTCCGTCCGTGTGTCCGTCCGTCCACAGCCATATCTCAGCAACCCTTGGACCAAATTCAATGAAACTTCACATGTGAACTCCCAGGGTCAATACCTAGGGACCTTTTTCTCCGTTTGTAAATTTAAGGCTGCGTCATGGAAAAAGGGGCCTTAGTGTAAAAATTAGTTTTTCTCTTATTTCTCTTCATCTAATGGGCAGAATTTAATGAAATTTTGTGCTCATGTAATAAATAGGATGTTCTAGACCATATTCTATAAATAATGTGTGTACAAAAAAGCTGTCATGGGAAAAGGGGGCTTAATGTATGATAGTTTTTATTTTGTGACAAACACTTATTCGGGGAGCATAATCCATCTGTGACGGCTCTTGTCTTCTTTTGCCTCAATGTTTTCTCAAACTTTTTCTACTAGGTAAGTTAAAGCCAGATCTTGTATGAGGAAGGGTTGATCATTGATGTACACATCAAATGGTTTACTGAAGATTTTAGACTACTTTATCAAGCAAGGCTGAGAAATTGAATTCTCCTGCAGATGTCCTTTTTTTCTACTTATGTACATCTTTTTTGCGTAATCATCCTGTAGCCCATTACCAAACTGAAACGGCAAAATTTTTGACTGGTCTAGATTCAAATATGCTGCAGACAACATTTTTAAGTGAATGACATTTTAATTTGTTTTCATCTTTTTGAGCAGAAAAGATTGTAGGAAATGAAGAAATTGCTTTTCACAAAGCCATTGGAAACTGCTGCATTTTGATGTTGCTTAGATTATGTAAAAAACAAAAGCATTATCAGTTAGCTATGGATATTTTTTCATGATGAAAAATAAAATTGTCAGTGCAAAATTATTGTAAGTGCTTAAGGTATTCCATCCATCATTAGATACCAAACACTAGGGGGCATCTTCTGTGGCGATGGGCATCTTCTGTGGTGATGGAAATTGATGATGGTGTACCCCATTACCACACAGTGACTCTTTTTGACTCCCCTGAAGCAAATGGCTTGGGAAAACATTGTGAAACATGAAGAAATTGCTTGTGACAAACAATTTCTTCATTTACCACAATGTTTTCTACCATGAAAGACTAATAAAATTGAAGTTACATTCACTTGGAATTGTTGTCTGCATCATCTTTCAAATTGGACCAGTCCAAAATTTATCGTTTGGTAATGGGATACCTGTGTTTTGACTATTGTCAATTTCCATGACACTATAAGTTTTTATGAAGTGTTTGGTATCTCACTATGGATGGAATACCTGAAATATGAAAAGTCTTGTGCTGATATCAAAATGTTAATTTTGATTTTTTCAGGGTTCATCAAGGACAAATTACCTCAAATCAAGTATTATTACCCATCATTGATAATCTACGCAAAATTACTGTAGAACGGGTTAATGAGCTAAGGGTATGTATTTATGATTTTGAATATATTGTTTGTGATTTTCAAATCAGTTTTTATACGCCCGAAGGGTCGTATTATGTTATGGCCCCGGTCGTCTGTCCGTCAGTCCATCCGTCTGTTAGCAATTTTTTGTGTGCGCAACTCCTCCTACAGTTTTGATCAGAATTTGATCAAACTTGCCACAATGAATCTCCATGGTGTCTAGTTGTGCACATCCCTTATGGAATTCAGATAACTCTTTTCGTTCTTGAATTATCTGCCCTTGAATTAAAAGAATGCCCATTTTACTGACAAGCCCCTCTCTGGCGTATATGTGCCGCTCTGCGAAGCTCTTGTTGACTTTTTACCATCAGATAAAAGAAATCTTTTTGGTTTACATCGAAAGAAAGAGTAGAAATTGCTACATTCCTTTGTACATGTATTACAACGCACTGAACATTTCAATTGATGAAACCATGCAAGGTGCTGGTTAAACAAAGACATTAACCAAACAACAAAATTTTAAGCTTGTTCAAATTGAAAGAAGTTGCGGATGACATATTCAATGTGAAGAAATTTTGAAATTTTATAACATTTTGGTGTAGAAAACATTGTGGAAAATGAAGAAATTGTTTGGCTCAAACAAATTTTCATTTTTATGTCCTCGTATCGAGAGATCAGGGGCATATTGTATTGTTTTACTCGTGTTCATCTGTCTGTCTGTCTGTCCGTCCGAAAACTTAACAAACTTAACCTTTGCCTTTTCTCCAAAAGTATTTGATACAGAAAGCTCAAAGGATGGGTTGCAATAAGGGGTCAAAAAATAGATTTTCTTTAAATTTTGTGGATTGATAGGGTTACATAATATCTTTAATTTGTATGTGTAAAAAATCTGGTTTCGGCTTATTTTCCGAGATATGGGTAAATAAAGTGGGTGGGGTAAGATGGACTGAAACACAGTAGGGGTCATTCTAAGTCGCTTATCTTTCTTATTTTTAGCCCCAGATGCGCGAAAATTTGTATGCGTGTCTTGTGATATATGCGTTAAACATTTATGGGCTTACTTTTGATATTCCATGTATATCTTTTCCGTAATACCCATTCTTCTTTCTTTCGAAGAGTTTCGCTATTTTTTAACGACCAACTTTACCAAACTATCTCCACACGTTTTATTTGAGACTTGATTTCTATGAAACTTTACAGATATATTATCCAGATATTAATATAACTTTGTGTGAAATTTGAAAGAAAAGCGTTGGCTCGTTTTTGAGATATTTGACCTTGACCTTCAAAATAACATCAAAATCGGGAAAGTCCGTTAAAACTACGCATTGTTGGGAAAATGGTTAGGATTGAATGGCATGTGACAGCCCATTCATACAAGAATGCATTTCACATATGATTGGGTTTTTATTGTATGATTTTACCGTTAAAATTAATATACTCAATATAACAAACTTGGTCATCTCTCAGAGTTACCCGGTTTTTTCATCTAATGAAATCATTGTTAGACATATATTTGTTTAAGGCCTGTCTATACATTTAACATTATTTTCTTTTTGTTGATATCATATAATGTTATACAAATATTTAGCTTAAGTAAACTAATTGTAAGCACATTTGGTCATTTAGTAAAATCATTCACAATGCACCTTCATTATAACCTTATAAGAAATACAATCTGAAAATGATTAGTTTTCTCCTAGCAAATTGATAATTCTTGTCCACCATGAGAGGAGTGAATATAAACTCTTAGACAATTCAAGTTGCATATAAAGCTTTGGTAGTTCTAGCAATCTTAACATAACACTAATATTTAATTTCACTCACCTGTGGTAGTAATATTAATCACAGCGGTTTCCGCGTAGACATGCTTCATGTGCAATATTTAGTTTGATAAGAAAACTGAGAAGTAAAAAGAATTTCTTTTCTTTCCCATTCTTCCGAATGGGTTGTACGACACAAAAAAATAAATATTTCTACGAAACCCATTAGGAACAAAAACAAGAAACCATGCGTCCAATCCTTATGAATAAAACTGGCGCTTTAAATATCACATTTTGGCATTTTCCGAGTTTTGATAGTCATTTTGAAGGTCAAGGTCAAATATCTCAAAAACGAACCTACGCATTTCTTTCAAATTTCACAAAAAAGTTACATTAATATCTGGATAATATATCTGTAAAGTTTCATAGAAATCCGGTTTCAAATAAAACGTGTGGAGATAGTTTGGTAAAGTTGGTCGTTAAAAAATAGCGAAACTCTTCGAAAGAAAGAAGAATGGGTATTACGGAAAAGATATACATGGAATATCAAATATAAGCCCATAAATTTTTAACGCATATATCACAAGACACGTATACAAATTTTCACGCATCTGGGGCTAAAAATAAGAAAGATAAGCGACTTAGAATGACCCCTACTGTGTTTCAGTCCATCTTACCCCACCCACTTTATTTACCCATATCTCGAAAAATAAGCCGAAAATAGATTTTTTACACATACAAATTAAAGGTATAATGTAACCCTATCAATCCACGAAATTTAAAGAAAATCTATTTTTTGACCCCTTATTGCAACCCATCCTTTGGTATGCAACTTCCTTTCAATGATATCTATCTGCTGCATGCAATTTGACCTTCCTCAAGGTCATCCGTTAACCCTTATCAACCGTTTACTCTACAAAAACGTAACATTTTACAAAAATGGCCATTTCAGGGGCGTTTGTGTTTCACCAACACATCTTGTTCACAATGTTTTATCAAGCCTTTATCTTGAGGGGCGTCAAAAGGTGTCATTATGTGAGGATGGATTAAAATGCAGAGATTAGTTGAAAAATGATCTCTCAATTACCCTGTATGTGAATTTTGAAATATGACTATATTTTGACTGCAACATTCATTTTTATCCCCCGCCGAAAAAATTTTTCGGGGGGGGATATTGTTTTTGCCATGTCCGTCCGTCCTTCCGTCCGTCCGTCCGTCCGTCCGTCTGTCCGTCCGTCCGTCCGTCCGTCCGACATTCGTTTCCGCGCTATTTCTTGGAAACTATAGACCGGATTTGATGAAACTTGGCACACAGCTTCACTACAAAGAGGACATGCGCATATCGTCGGGGTTACCCGGTTCGACCATTGAATTTAGAGTTACTGCCCCTGACTGTTTAAGCCATATACATACAGAGTGATATTCGTTTCCGCGCTATTTCTTGAAAACTGTAGACCGGATTTCGATGAAACTTGGCACACAGCTTCGCTACAAAGTGGACATGCGCATATCGCCGGGGTTACCCGATTCGACCGCCGAATTTAGAGTTACTGCCCCTGACTGTTTTAGCCATATACATACAGAGTGATATTCGTTTCCGCGCTATTTCTTGAAAACTGTTGACCGGATTTCGATGAAACTTGGCACACAGCTTCGCTACAAAGTGGACATGCGCATATCGTCGGGGTTATCCGGTTCGACCGCCAAATTCAGAGTTACTGCCCCTGACTGTTTTAGCCATATACATACAGTGATATTCGTTTCCGCGCTATTTCTTGGAAACTATAGACCGGATTTCGATGAAACTTGGCACACAGCTTTACTACAATGAGGACATGCACATATCGTCGGGGTTACCCGGTTCGGCCGTCGAATTCAGAGTTACTGCTCCTGACTGTTTAAGCCATATACATACAGAGTGATATTCGTTTCCGCGCTATTTCTTGAAAACTGTAGACCGGATTTCGATGAAATTTGGCACACAGCTTTACTACAAAGTGGACATGCGCATATCGTCGGGGTTACTCGGTTCCACCGCCGAATTTAGAGTTACTGCCCCTGACTGTTTTAGCCATATACATACAGAGTGATATTCGTTTCCGCGCTATTTCTTGAAAACTATAAACCGGATTTCAATGAAACTTGGCACACAGCTTTACTACAATGAGGACATGCGCATATCGTCGGGGTTACCCGGTTCCACCGCCGAATTTAGAGTTACTGCCCCTGACTGTTTAAGCCGTATACATACAGAGTGATATTCGTTTCCGCGCTATTTCTTGAAAACTATAGATCGGATTTCAATGAAACTTGGCTCACAGCTTCACTACAAAGTGGACATGAGCATATCATCGGGGTTACCCGGTTCGACCGTCGAATTTAGAGTTACTGCCCCTGACTGTTTTAGCCATATACATACAGAGTGATATTCGTTTCCGCGCTATTTCTTGAAAACTATAGACCGGATTTCAATGAAACTTGGCACACAGCTTAACTACAATGAGGACATGCGCATATCGTCGGGGTTACCCGGTTCGACCGCCGAATTTAGAGTTACTGCCCCTGACTGTTTAAGCCATATACATACAGTGATATTCGATTCCGCGCTATTTCTTGAAAATTATACACCGGATTTCAATGAAACTTGGCACACAGCTTTACTACAATGAGGACATGCGCATATCGTCGGGGTTACCCGGTTCGGCCGTTGTATTTAGTGTTACTGCCCCTGACTATTTTAGCCATATACATACAGTGATATTCGTTCTGTTGAAGCCATATACATACAGAGTGATATTCGTTCTGTTGAAGCCATATACATACAGATTTATATTCGTTTCCGCGCTACTTTATTGACAATGAAAATATATTCGGCGGGGGATATCAATTCAACGAATTTGCTTGTTCTCTTCAGGATCGTATTGGCTTTAATATGGCAGGTTTACAATTTATGCAGCGAGAACTAGAAAAGGGGGAAGAAACCATGTTCTTTGTGGACGCTACGAGTCATTATAAAGAGAAGAAGCGAAAAAAGAGAGCTATACTTGCCATTAAAACTTGAATTCTATGTGTAATAAATTTTATAAAATGTTAAAAAAAATGTTGATATATTGCTTTCAGTCATTTAGTCATTTCAGTCGTACATGGCTGCTTTTCAACAAAAGCCTCATAACTGCAGCTTGTTTTAAGCTGCAGTTACAAGGTTTTTGTAGAAAAGCGACAATATAATGTATTTGACTCGGCTAGCATAATGGGACTATCTGGGGAGTGAGAAAAATATCGACCACAGGCGGACTGTGCAGAATGATCAATTGCTCAAAGATAATTTTTTTTATGCCCCAGCATAGAAAGGTAGGGCATATTGTTTTACTCCCGTATGTCTGTCCATCTGTCTGTCGGAAAACTTAACATCGGCCATTTCAGGGGTACTAGTGTTTCACAACTCATCTTGTTTCAATATACGATAATCTTCTGCAGTTGACATAACTTAAGCATTTAGGGAAGAAAACTAAATAGGCTAAAATGCCGATTTTTAGTAATTTCTTGCTTTTCATGAATGTTTTTAAAAGCTATTCCTTTCTTGGTCATCAACTTCACTTCAACAGATTTGGATTTATACATCTGATCTAAGTGAGTGAATGTTACACATCACATGGTTTAACCTTTTACCACACATTGACGCTTTTTGGCGCTCAACAAGTTGAAGGCTCTTGAAAACATTGTGGAAAATGAAGAAATTGCTTTCTACCGAAAAAATACAAAAAATTTTAAAATTTCATTCACCTGAAATTGTTGTCTGCAACATCTCTAAATTTAGAATGGTTTTAAAAAATTTGCTCTCTAGTAATGGGTTAACCTTTTCCAAACAAGATCTGGCCCTGGTTTCTCGAAAAAACTTAAGTATATACTCATGAGTTCATGCTCAACTTCAATTGAATACCAATCAACGTTGATTGATATTCAATTGAAGTTCACGTGGATTTTGTGTGATTTGAGCACAGTGATCTGATTTGAGTCTGAGAACGTACTTAAGTTTTTTTTCGAGAAACCGGGGCCTGGTTTTATAAAGAAAAAGGAAAATTTTGATGATCAGTAATTTTTTCTCATTTTTTCTGTGCTATATCATACACATTTTCTACTTTTGACATCTATTATTTTAACTCCTTTCAAATTTAAGCAATCTGAATTTTTGCTGAACGTGATAGGATTCCGATTAATCAAAGAAATTGAAAACATTGTGTTAAATGAAAAACCCATTACCACACATTGACATCCTTTGACGCCACTCAAGAAAAAGGCTTTGGAAAACATTTTGGAAAATGAAAAAAGAAATCTCCATTTTCCTCCATGTTCTATACTCAAAGGCCAGATCATAAATGAAAATTACACCCACTGAAGGAACATTCCTGCAACATCTTTAGTTATGCCCCCTGTCGAAGAAAATGGGGGTATATTGTTTTGCAAGTGTCGGTCAGTCGGCCATTTCTTAGACCAAACCTTGTCCGGAGCATAACTCGAAAAGTATTTGAGGTAGAATCACGAAACTTCATAGGTGGATTAATCTTGTTATGGAAAGGTGCAGTGCACAAGAACTGTTACTCTGCCGATCAACTTTTAGGAGTTGTTGCCCTTTGTTGATTTTCAAACTTGATTCTTGTCCGGAGCTGCGGAGCATTACTTAAAAAGCATGTAAGGTAGAATGATGAAACAATAGTGTTTCATAGGTGTTGTTATAAAATCTTGTAGCTACGGCTTGAACGAAGCCGTACTTCATAGGTGGATAGATCTCATGGAGAGGGGTCGGGTTACCTCTGAAGCCTTATTATTTCATTTTCATACAGAAATTCAGTCAAAATTGTATAATACTAGGATCCCCCCGATGCAGACCCAGAATTTCTGTGAAGGGGTTTAGAATGTACAAATGTAGGAGTTTGTTTTCCTAATTTACACAATTTGACTGAATTTTTACATTAAAATGAAATAATTAGGTTACAGAAGGGGGTTTGTTTGAACCCCTTGAACCCCCTCTGGATCTGCCACTGCCCTCCCCCCCCCCCACACACACACACATACACACACATATACACACATTTGAATTCAAACCTCCATCACAGAAATCTTTTCCTTGATTGAATGGCCACCTAATCCATTTAGTCCGGCAGATATCCACTTAGACCTTGCAGTGGAGTATAAAGTTTTTTTCTTTGCTGATTCCTGATGTAGACATCCTACTGTTAAAGATTCCAACGGGTGCCATCGTGTCACCCTTCAGCATTTTAAGAAATTCAAGATGGCCGCCAAGATGGCGGAAATTACTTAAATATTCAATGTAAGGGTTATAAGTTCATATGAAAACTGATATATTTTTAGGTAAAATATCTTTAATACACTAACTGTTGTCCTAAGAATGTAGACAAATAAAGATAAGATATATTTCTACCATTTCAGTGGACATTTTTCTGTAACTTACGTTACAGTATGGTATAATTGCTTTATTTATTCACTTATCCACTATTATTTGGAAATATGTCATTCAAACACAACGATAAATGGTTTGTCTATCAATATCTTTACTAGACGCCTTTTTCAAGAGCATAAAAAGGTTTTATACATGTATCATGTAATTTACGTTACCTTAATATCAGCACAATACCTTCGCTTATTCACTTATCCACTATTATGCGGCCATATATCATTTAAACGCCTATCCATTATTATTTGGAAATATGCCATTCAAACACAAGCACAACAGTGAATGGTCTTGTTATCAATTTATTCACTTGAATCTTTTAGTGAGAGGATAACAAGAGCTGTGTAAATTTATTATGTAGTTTACGTTACCTTGATATTAGCATATAAGCTTCATTTAGTCACTTAGCGTCTATTATTTGGTCAAACGTCATTTAAATACAACGGTGTATGGTCTGGTTATCAATATATTCACTTGAAGGCTTTATGTAATAGCAAAATAGCAGGTTGTATAAATGTATTATGTAGTTTACATTACCTTGATATTAGCAAATTAGCTTCATGTATTCCCTTATCTATCAATATTTAGCCATAAATCATTAAAAACAACAGTAAATGTTTTGACTACCATTTTTTTTACTTGAGGCTTTTGGTAAGAGCAAAAGAACAGTTGTATAACTGTGGTAAGAGCAAAACAACAGTTAAATGTATCATGTAATTTACGTTACCTTTATTTCTCCTACTGTTACATATCTATAAATAATGTCATAAATTGAACAGAATATCCCAACAGCTGGTCAAAGTAGGATAAAAGAAGTTTACATTTATTTAAACAAGACACATCTGTAGTCTCTGATGCACAAATTCATCATGTTCTAGACACAAAAGAATAGTGAATTAAATGTATCCAAGTAGGTCACAATGACTTGCATTGGCACATGAAAATCCATTGACTAGCATACAAATAGTACATAGTGACCTAGCTTTGGTGCATGACAAACCTTGCCTGAGTCAGAACTCATCCACATACTATATTCTGTGTCCCTAGGTCAAACAGTAAGAGATATGGAATGAAAAGGTTTTTCAAATTCAGTGTGCTCAAGCACAAAAAGTAGGTCAAACTAACCTGATTTTGGTTCATGACATCGCTTTTAGTCATTACACATTAATTTTGGTATTGCTAGATCAAATAGAACATGAGATATGGAACAGAAGGGAACTTCGAACTAAGCAAATTAGGCTCAAGAGGGAATAGTAGATCACGTTGAAATCGTTTTGGTACATGAAAATTCTGTTGATCATGACGCATCTTAAATCAAATTTGGTGTCTGGGTGAAATAGTGCAGGAGAAAAGGAGCGGGACAGAAACAGATGCAGGCTGCCCACTCGCCTGACAAATAGTATACGATAATACCCAATCATCTTTTCTAAATGACGTATAGAAACTAAACAAAGTGAATCAGATATCATTATCTAATTGCTGATCAAAATTTATATTTTTGTAAATGATGTGTATAATATGTATAATAGGTGCTTATCTACATTTTTCCATTAGTCCCGGGTTCGATCGCGGCAATTATCCTTTCAGACAAAAGTCTCTCCTACCAATGGTTTGATATCGTTAACCTATGTGGACAAGCAGCTGGTTGCTCAGTTAGGATGTTGTGATAGTACTGGTATGAGAAACGACAGAACTCCATGGTTAGGTGCTCCAATGGTCGTGATGTGACCATAGCAGTTGAACCCCAATAAACTAAACCAAACCAAACATACTTAAAAGATGATATCTCCGTTACCAGAGGCTTGTATAATACCCGTGGTATATTGCTAAGGGACCAAAACGTGCATGTTCTACCTACACAAATCAAAAGATTGATATTCGTATTTATGTTTAAATGCTTTTATTGTTACATAGCACTCCTCCTTGGCATTTGCAAAGCAATGTACATCCCTTTCTAGCCATAGTAAGACTACATCTAGTCGAAGAACATGGTCTATCACTCCCTCACTGCCATTTTGTCATTATCGAGATATTGGTATTTCCAGGAGATAGAGCTACATACTCACTTGGGGACAGCCCGTTGTACTAGCACTTGATCCCTTGATCCCTCGTCTGGTTGATCTTGTGCAAATGTGTGTTTCCGATTTTGTGCTTGATATCTTTTATCATTCTATTAAAATGCTTGTGTCTGGAAGGAATGGTACGAGCTTTTGACATGCTACCATCTAATTATTGCATGTACAAAGTACTCATACCACTGATTGACCTTGAGGTTGAAGCTCTAGCTCTTCAAAGTGACGAAATGTTTTCTACTAGATGTAGTTTACTCTCCAAAGCCGAGGTCTATTGATTAAATCATCAAGTAAATATAGTTGTGCTAAGGCTAGAACGGGATGTTACAAAGCACATGTTTTGCACATGCCGAGGATGTGTGCTGTGTAACAATGAAGACTCTAAGAAACCAGAAATACAGAAATACACTATATATGACAAGCAAAAGTTTTTACCTCTAAGCAGTGTACCGTGGGTTAAACATATACTTAATTGGCTGCCGGGTCCGTCCATTTCTGTTCCGCTCCATATCTCGTGCACACTTTGACCTACAGTGACAAATTTTGATGTGTGCCCCGTACCAAAAGTAGATCGCTGTCACCTACTTTTCATGATTTGGTGCTCTTAGTTAGAAATGTTCTCCTGTTCCATAGCTCATGTACTGTTTTGACGTAAGGGACACCAAACTTGTGTGGATGTGCCATGACCCAAAGATTTGTCGTGTACCATTGTACTAAAACCAGGTCACTTTGACCTACTTTTTACGATTGTATGCACTTAGTTCACTATTCTGCTATGTATAAAACATAATGTGTAGGTGCATCAGTGGCTACATGTGTGTCTTGTTTCATATACTTTAACTATATTTCATCCTACTTACATTAATCGGCTAAGTTTCATTGTTTTGGTTTACGTTACTCTCATTATTGTTACAAGTACATGTAACAGTACAGAAAGTTAAAGTAACGTAAACTACATAATACATTTATACAACCTGCCGTTTTGCTCTTGACGGAAGCTTCTAGTAAAAAATTGATAAGCAAATTATTCACTGCTGTGTTTAAATGATTTATAGCCACATGATGGTGGATAAGTGAATAAACGATTGTATTGTGCTAATATTAAGGTAACGTAAATGACATAATACATGTATAAAACCTTTGTTATGCTCTTAAAAAACGTCTAGTGAAGATATTGATAGACAAACCATTTATCGTTATGTTTGAATGACTTATGGCCAAATTTTAGTATTTTAGTGAATAAATGAAGCAATTATCCCATATTGTAACGTAAGTTACACAAAAATGTCAACTGAAATGGAAGAAATATGTCTAATCTTTATTGTTCTACATTCTTAGAGCAACAGTTAGTGTATTAAATATATTTTACCTTAAAATCTATCAGTTTTCATATGAATTTTTTGCCCTTACATTGATTATTTAAGTAATTTCTGCCATCTTGGCGGCCATCTTGAATTTCTCAAAATGCTAAAGGGTGACACGATGGCACCCGTCGGAATCTTTAACCCTAGGATGTCTACATTAGGAATCAGCAAAGAAAAAAACTTTATACTCCACTGCAAGGTTCAGCCAAAAAAATGGGGAATATCTGCCGGACTAATTTAGCCCTTTCAAAAACGGCAAAAATTGGGACTTTTCCTGTGTTAAAGCTTCTGCGAATGACAAAATAGGTACATGTATTCATAGAGATGGGATTTGCATACATTAAAGCACAGAAAATATTGAGACTTTAAGGGAAAATGCTGACTATCAGCATTTTTAGCTCGACTTTTCGAAGAAAATGAGAGCTTATACTGTCACCCGGGCGTCGGCGTCGGCGTTGGCGTTGGCGTTGGCGTTGCAACAAAGGTTAAAGTTTTTTCAAACATCAATAACTCCCATACTATCAAAGGGATTCAATCCAAACTTGGAATACTTATTCACCATCACACCCTCTACCTTACTATCAGGGCCCATGACCCTGGGACCACTCTATTTGGAGTTATGCCCCCTTTATACTAAGCACTTAGAAAGTCGAGCGCGCTGTCTTCGGACAGCTCTTGTCTTCTTTTGCCTCAATGTCTTCCCATGCAATTTCTATTAGGGGCGTCAAAAGCAGGTCTCGTTTGGGAAAGGGTTAAACACAGGAGTGCAGGTTTTCATTTTTTCCTCTAAATATTGGTCCTAAGAGCAGTACATCCTAGGTTATAAAAGTTTACCCCGTCACAAACAACAACATTTTAGTAAAGTACAAATTCAAAGATATTGCAGACGACAAAATTAATGGAGCATTGTAGATCTATTTGATATTTGAATATTGAGGGAAAGGGAGAAAATGCTGATCAATCATCAGCAGTTTTTTTTCTTTTGCCTATCAATGCATTGCTAAAATATTTTCTTTAACACTTTCCCAAACGACAAATAAATTGTATGGTCCAATTTGAAAGCTATACAAAACTGCAAAAGAAACATTGATGAAGATATAGATATTAAAAAAAATCTAAGACATTTAATGGAGAAAACGCTGATTTCTTCATTTGCCTCAATGTTTTCCACATATTTTCTCTAAAAGGGAAACCAGATCTTGTTTGCTAAATGGACAAGGGACGTCAAAGACATGTCTTGTTTGGGAATGAGTTAGGGGACACCACAAGCATATAATAGGCCGAGCTGGAAGACGCAAAAAAGATGGGCCTAACTCATTATATACTAGGACAAAAAAGATACGCAACACCAATTTTTCATAATATTTTCGACAAAATATGTTTTTAATGGCTGTTGAGTACATTTTTGATATACTATACCTGCATGCATACGCATAAATACAGTGCCATTTTCTTCAGATGTCGTACCTTCATCATGTGATACATTGTAAATTGTTAAAAACTGATTATCAACTGCAGTGTTTTCTATATGACTAAGTACTATCAAAACACATTTTCATCAAACACAAGCTAGAACATAGACAAAGAAGACGCCAAAGTGTTCACACACTTTTCACTACGCTACGCATAGCAAGGCTAGGCCAAAACCAGCCCCTAACTGCAGTACAGATGTTGTTGGTGGAAAAGGTTCAAAATGTTGTCGCAAGACATTGATGGGGCAAAAAATCGAAACATTTTTGACTGTATATGTTGTTGGCTCTCAATTGGATCACAACCGATTGAGCACGAGGCAGACGTGCAAGAGATATGACGCCAAGGCAGGACCGAATAATAACGTTAACCCCGCCTACGGGATAGGTTTAAGACTGCAATGGAGACCGCTAATAACTCGTATGGACTTCACAACATTCAAATATCGGACAAAATTGAACGAAACAGATTGGTTTTTTGACCTCCGTCCAATTTTTTTGTCGTATTGTGTTGACGCTCGGTTTAAACTGTGTGTTTTCTTACTAATGAAATTGACTACCAACACGATTTTGTGAACTTTACAAGGTGAAATGTTATTGCTTTAAATGTAATAAGTTTTGTTTTAATCTGATTTGATGTCTTTGCGTAAGAAGGAATTGAAAATGAAGTTGCATTTCTTTTTTGTTAGCTCACCTGAGCACAAAGTGCTCAAGGTGAGCTATTGTGGTCACTTTTTGTCCGTCGTCCGTCTGTCTGTCCGTCCGTCCACAATTTCGTGTTTACACTCTAGCATCTACAAATATAGGCCAATCTTGATAAAACTTGGTCAAAGCATGTATGGCCATAAAATCTCGGATGAGTTTGATTATGGGTCAGATCGAACAAGAAAGTCAGGAGTTATCTGCCCTTGAATGCGAAAAATACCTAGTTTTGACATTGTTTACACTCTAGCATCTACAATTATTGATCAATCAAGACAAATCTTGGACATAACATTGCAGACCATAATATCTCAGATGAGTTCGATTTTCAGTCTGATCTGACCAGACAGACGAGAGTTACGTGCCCTTGAATTCGACAAAATTGCCATTTTCGGCAGTTTTTGACTTTGTTTACACTCTAGAATCTACAATTATTCATCAATCAGGACAAAACTTGGACATAATGTTGGGGACCATGAGATCTCGGGCGAGTTTGATTTTCAGTCTGATCTGATCAGAAAGTCGAGAATTACTTGCCCTTGAATTTGACCAAATTGTCATTTTCGGCTGTTTTCGACCTTGTTAACACTCTAGAATCTACAATTATTAATCAATCAAGCCAAAACTTTGACACAATATTGGGGATCATAAGATCTGGGATGAGTTTGATTTTCAGTATTACCTGATCAGAAAGTTGAGAGTTATGAGCCCTTGAATTTGACAAAATTGTCGTTTTTGACTGTTTTTGACCTTATTTACACTCTAGAATCTACAATTTTGATCAATCAAGACGAATTTTTGGACACAAGGTTGGAGACCATAAGATCTCAAATGAGTTTGATTTTCAGTCTGATCTGACCAGAAAGATGAGAGTTACGAGGGGTGATCCAAAAGTTCGTAAAATGAACCCACTTCTTCCATATTACTGGCTTAGACAGTGTATAAATTAGTAATATCGTAGTTTAAGATCTATAGACTCTATTAAAATGAAAAAGATTTACCAAACAAAATTAAGTGCCCGTAAACTGTGTTACCATAGTAACGCAGGTACACCTAGGCGGGGGAGCGCAAAAAGATAATACATGGTCGTTAATTAAATCGAATTTTCTTTAATTTCAGCTACAATATTTCGACGCAAATTATTTCAACACTAGTATGACATCCTTACGTCAAGTTTGATATTTTGTTGTAGAATATGCTACGAAAACACTACATTTTCTTAAAATTTAATATAGAACAAACCAAAGGCAATGCGACATGACATCAGCACTTAATTAGAATATCGGTCAGGCATAAAATTCTGCCTCGATCTTAGTCTTACACCAACTCAGACGTTTAAAATATTAAAGAAAACGAGTATAAGGTGCTGTAGAGAAATTGTGTGTAAGTTGCACTCGAGATTTGAACTTTAATAGTGGATAATGGATGCAGAAATGGTCTTGCAATCAGCAATAACCTGATCAAGAACGTCAGAAATAGGTTAAACAGGCATAGGCTTCGATTTGATTGTAGGACATTCTTAAAACTGCTACACTGAAAATCGTTCAACACTCCGATTCTAAATAGTATGAGAATGCTTTCAGCACAAGTATATCTTAGGCATAGAATTGTATGAGAGTAAATAGGGCCTTTAAAAATAAGGGTTCATAATCGTGTGAAGATGACGTCGCATTTGACAAAGAATCTACAATTATTGACCAATCAGGACAAATTTTGGACACAATGTTGGGTATCATAAGCTCTCCGATGAGTTTGATTTTCAGCCTGATTTGACTAGAAAGTCGAGAGTTATGTGCCCTTGAATGTGATCAAAATTGCCGTTTTCGGCTGTTTTCAACCTTGTTTATACTCTAGAATCTACAATTATTGATCAATCAAGACAAAAGTTGGACACAATGTTGGGGATCACAAGATCTGGGATGAGTTTGTTTTTCAGTCTGATCCGATTAAAAAGTCGATAGTTATGTGCCCTTGAATTTTACAAAATTGCTATTTTCAGCTGTTTTCGACCTTGTTTATACTCCAGAATCTACAATTATTTATCAAACAAGACAAATCTTGGACAATGTTGGGCACCATAAGATCGTGGATGAGTTCGATTTTCACAACGTTATTGACCATAAGTTGGTTTTCAGTCTTAAAGTCATAAATATTTATTGAATTGAACAAAAGTGTTGCTCATGTCATTTTGGTTCAGGTGAGCGATATAGGACCATCATGGTCCTCTTGTTTCAGTATATTACTTTTTTGCATTGTATGAAAGGAAAAACAAATCGATCTTGATTTTTTCTTAAAGATTTTCCCAGTCAGACAATAATTATGTATACAGACAATATGTTAAAAAAAATGCAATGGATTTCATTCTAAAAAGGTTTCCAGTGAACTCGGCCTTATTACGAACTCGGCCTGTCGAACTCGGCCTGGCGAACTCGGCCTGGTGAACTCGGCCTTATTATAGGATATATAGTAATATATATATTGAATGAAAAGTATAGGGATGTCTTCGATTTTTTTAATATCAACTAATATTTCATATGAATTTATTTATTTAATCACCTTATCATAAGTAATTTGATGAATTTATATACATTTATCCATTAATATTAAACATGGGAATTTATAATTTTACAAAGTTGTAGACGACATAGAAGATTGAATTCTAATGCAGAAAATTGTAAATTGACGAAGAGAAAACATCGAGAGAAAAGGCGAAATTGTCATCTGTTAACAATTTATTATTTTCTCTCCAGATGAATATAAACGACAAAATGTATGGTTTGTTCTATTCCTCAGTTTCTGCTGTCTTCAGAATTTAGCATTGAATATTTAAAGTCAAAATGAGAAAATGATGATAATCATAATTTTCATCTTTGCCTAAATTGTTTTCGCAAGCTAGCTGTTTCATTGGGAGATATTGTCAGCAAAACGATTAACAAGTTTTTGTACTTTACGAAATTAAGGGTGTGAATCACACGCTACTTTAATTGCTACTTTGATTACGACGCGTGGCTACTGTGAATAACGCGTGGCCACTGTTTGCTCTTTACATCACCGACAGAATAATAGACTGTTTGATTGTCTGTCCTTTACTTAAATCAATAAATCTATAAATAGTCATCTGCATGTAAATTTCGTGCATAATGAGAAACAATTAAATATGACTCTAACCCCCACTAACTCTATCTATCTATCTAACTCTTGACCAAAATTGTCGAAACTTTTTTATATATTAGATTGTGTAAGCTAGTACAGTACTAACACCATCTTATCATGTTCATGTTTTGTAATTCATAACCCCGTGTTGTATATTGTATACCTGGGTGAAATAAAATATTTGATTGATTGAATACAGGTCATTTTGATATTTTGTAAATATATAGGCCTAATTTCAGAATAAATCGGAAGCAACAAATTGGATAAAATCGATCAATTTTTAATATATATACTGTAATGCATATTTAAATCTTGAAATATTTTAACCCTTTCCCAAATAAGACATGACGTCCCTAAAAGAAAAGGTTTGAGAAAACATTGAGTCAAAAGAAGAAAATGCTGATAACCAGCATTTTCTCCTTTTGCCTCAATATAATCTGTGGTATATTATGCATTAATCTTATACTTAATAATACCTATTTTGTCGTCTGCAACAACATTCAAATTTGACCACCATAAAATTTTTGGGTTTAGGAAAGGGTTAAATACAATCTATCTAAGCTTCAAACGGAAGACATAGGCTGGTACCATACCTGCATAGTTGCAGGATCGTATCGGTCTATGTTTTTCTTGATCATCTTAATAGTAATAACGATTAGATCTATATCAATTGCTGTAGCTATAATACTAGCGAGAAAAAATGAAAAGTTCTAAATTACATTTTCGATTTTTTCTCTCTATTTTTATTTGTATTATTGCGCAATGCTTTCTTGCATTGTCTGTAGTTTATTTACATTGATTGTACAAAGGCAAATGTTTATATATGACACACCGTAAATCGCTTCAAAAACTACCACAAATGACAAATCGGAAGTGATCAAAGAAAGTAGTGGCATAGAAAATATTGAGACAAACAGAGAAACTGCTGGTTATCAGCAGCTTCTTTTGTGTCAATATTTTCCCAGGCATTTTGTATGCAAGACGTCAAAACCAGGTCTTGTTTTAGAATGTGCCAAAAAACTTGTCGAAGAAATCTGACAAACATTTCATTTTTTCAGTCTTAAAACAGTGTCGTGATGAAGTGTCCTTTTACAACTCCTGCTCTTCTCTACTCTCTGTTTCTCCATATATTTCACCACACCGCTTTAGGAATGCACCAGTGGACATTACTCCGTCATGTATTTCTCACAATTCTCAAACAGTTACAATCAAATTAAAATTAATTAACAAACTTGACATAATAGCACAATAATACCAATTAAGATAAAATACTTAATCAAACAGTCTACAGATCATTTAAGCGGTGGCCACGCGTCATTCACAGTAGCCACGCGTCATAATCAAAATGGCAATTAAAGTAACGTGTGATTCACACCCTTAATTTCGTAAAGTACAATAACTAGTTAATCGTTTTTTGTCGAGCCCGCTTGCGGTGAGCTCGACATAGTTGTCACAATGGCGGTTCGGTGTATGTGCGTTAGTGCGTTAGTGCGTGCGTGCGTGCGTTAGTGCGTGCGTGCGTCCGTCCGGATGGAGCTTGTCCGGGCCATAACTTCACCATGGATGGAGGGATTCAGAAATAACTTGGCACAAATGTCAAGCTCAGTAAGGCGGAGTGTCGCGTGCAAGAACCAGATTCCAAGCTCAAAGGTCAAGGTCAAACTTGGAGGTCAAATGTCAAAAATGAGAAGATTTTTGCTTGTCCGGGCCATAACTTCACCATGGATGGAGGGATTCAGAAATAACTTGGCACAAATGTCAAGCTCAGTAAGGCAGAGTGTCGCGTGCAAGAACCAGATTCCAAGCTCAAAGGTCAAGGTCAAACTTGGAGGTCAAATGTCAAAAATGAGATGATTTTTGCTTGTCCGGGCCATAACTTCACCATGGATGGAGGGATTCAGAAATAACTTGGCACAAATGTCAAGCTCAGTAAGGCAGAGTGTCGCGTGCAAGAACCAGATTCCAAGCTCAAAGGTCAAGGTCAAACTTGGAGGTCAAATGTCAAAAATGAGATGATTTTTGCTTGTCCGGGCCATAACTTCACCATGGATGGAGGGATTCAGAAATAACTTGGCACAAATGTCAAGCTCAGTAAGGCGGAGTGTCGCGTGCAAAAACCAGATTCCAAGCTCAAAGGTCAAGGTCAAACTTGGAGGTCAAATGTCAAAAATGAGATGATTTTTGCTTGTCCGGGCCATAACTTCACCATGGATGGAGGGATTCAGAAATAACTTGGCACAAATGTCAAGCTCAGTAAGGCGGAGTGTCGCGTGCAAAAACCAGATTCCAAGCTCAAAGGTCAAGGTCAAACTTGGAGGTCAAATGTCAAAAATGAGATGATTTTTGCTTGTCCGGGCCATAACTTCACCATGGATGGAGGGATTCAGAAATAACTTGGCACAAATGTCAAGCTCAGTAAGATGGAGTGTCGCGTGCAAGAACCAGATTCCAAGATGAAAGGTCAAGGTCAAACTTTGAGGTCAAATGTAAAAAATGAGTTGATTTACGTGCAGCTAATTTTCGTACTTCTCAGAATGTTCAAATTATTCCGATCCGTACAAAAAATGGGTGCCAGGGGGCATGGCTTATTTTCCTTATATGTGACCCGTCGCGCTAAAAGGGACCTTATCGGATTTGTGAAAAGTATCGACCCTAGTCCGTCTGCGCAGTCCGCGCAGCCTGACTAGGGTCGAAACTTTTCACGTTTAAGTATTTTCTGAATCTAGAATGTTTTCTCTACCTTACAATATTTTCGTTTTCCAAATACGACATCGGATGGACTTCTGCTTGGTCTGGTATATTTCTCGGAATTTGGTTTTATGGACTTAGCATAAGGTCCCTTTTAGCGTGACGGGTCACATATGTATACTCAAATTAATCCATTCTGGTATCTCGTTATAAATACATAGACATGTAATATTTTGTGAACAATAAACTGTCTCACCATGATCCCCATCATTCCAACTTATTTTGTCCCCACTTTTACAACGCCATTGTAATGACAGCTGTAGACATAGGTATGGTCTTCTTTCTTCAAAATGAGCGGGCTCGACATGTTGCCCTTCGGCATCTAGTCTAACAATATCTGGTATTTGTCGAAAATTGTAAAATTGGCTTGCGTAAATAATTAAGACAAAACAAGAAAATTATGAATATCATCACTTTTTGCCTTTACAAATTCAATTGTAAAATATTACTCTCTTCGACAATATCCGTTTTGAAGACTACAGCAGCTAAGGAATTGAACCAACCAAACATTTCGCCGTTTTTATTCATCGAGATAGAAAATAATACAGTGTTAATAAATAACAATTATTTAATCAGTATTCAAAAAATCCTGCAAACATTTACAATCTTATTAGAATTAACAACATAGTAGAACAAACACGACATAAGTTCAAAATAATTAAAACCAATTATGGTATTTTATATAAAATATTATAATATAGCAATATAATAGCAATATATGTAACAATGCTATACAGTCTATATTGAGGCCGAGTTCGACAGGCCGAGTTCGTATACAGGCCGAGTTTTTATGAGGCCGAGTTTTTTTCAGGCCGAGTTCACTGTCACCCTTCTAAAAACTACCCAGACTAAACTTTCAATAATTCCTTTCCGGTCAATATATCCGTTGGGTTAGTAATCCGTTTCAGCAACAAGAAAAACCAAAACGAGAGAAAAAAGTTTTCAAGTTTAACTTTTACGAGCCTGGTTGCTTAAGGTAAGCCCTTTTGTTCAATTTTATGTCAAATATATTTTCTGTTTCTTTCTCCTTCAAATCGTCTCAAGCATTTTGGATATCCGATCAACCGCACCTTTCCTAATTGGAATGCAGCTCACGGGCTCAGCTTCCGATTTCTAGTGAGTCATTTATTTCCTTTATGTCATTTTTAGCACATTTTCTTCAAAGTTTGTGAGACAATGGTCTATTTTGTCATTTTGAAATGTTTTCAGAACAACAAGATAGCGTTGCTATAGACTCTAGACTATACAATAGAGATCGCAGCATCAGTGATCCACCATTTATCACAAGGTTCTTGCCCTGGGCAAGACAGTGACAGTTATTTTAACACACCTAAACACTCATAAGTTTGAAAAAGAAAGTGCTCTAATTTCTTGAATTATTTTCATTTTGTACGAAGTAATTTACTTAGACTTATTTAGCAAATATTTTCCATCTAATGTGTGGCTCCAAAAATGATTTGTTTGAAAATTCAGTTCAAGTAGCTATTGTTATTTTCAGAGCAAAAATGAAAGTTATTGTAGCAGTTTTGATGTTGACCATTGTCCTAGTTGAGGGCAGAATGAGGGAATGGACAGCAGACGTGTATCCAAATCCTCAGACTGATCCAGTCAAATGTGGCAGGAGGAACAGCCCATCTTATGTCTGTGATCCAAACGGCTTGATCAGCGCAAGGGATGGTAATACATAATAATAAGTTTTATTTTGATGTAACTTGTCTTCTAGAAAATTTTAGGAAATGTAGTTTTAAGTCTACATTTTAGTTTATTTGTTAATTGGTTTTTTTTTCACTTTTGATCAACTGGTACCTTATTTAGCTGTACATAATTGTGTGAAAATACAAGCTCTTTCCCAAACAAGCCTTGGTTTGAGCTTTCTGATATGCTTTCCGTACGATATGTGTATTTAATTGTACACTGATTCACTGAACAATGAATATGCTGGCTTTGATTGCTTTCAATGTCGATCCATCTTGAAATTTTGTCTATTTGGAAAAAGTACTGTAGTCATTCTTAAGAAATATTTGATAGATATTTCATCAGAATAATCAACCCTTTCCAAAACGACAAAATTTTAAGGCAGACAATTTGAAAGCTGCTTCAGAGGACAAAAGGCAGGGGTCTTGCTACCAATTTTTGTTTGGGGCCAGGGGCCAGTGAAATTGGGAAAAGTAGCGGTGTTTTTACCAAAATTGAGAAAAACTAAAACAAGTTTGTATTCATACTGTCACTTAGTTTCTGCTGCAAATTACACCGTATTGATGTAAAATGCATTTGTACACACTTTTGTTCAAGATTCTACTCTAAAACTGTCTTCAAGATGTTTGTAAATGAAGATGGGGTCTTAACATGGCACATTCTGAGTCGTCATTGGGAATTTTCAACAGAGAATTGGGAAAAAAAGATACTTTTTGCCATTGGGAATGGGGCCCAATAACGGCCCCAAAATTTGGCAAACAAGACCCCTGAAAGGGATGTTGTTAACAGTAGAACTTGTATGTAAGATTACACACAAAAGGAGAAACTGCCTGTTATCAGCAGTTTCTTCTTAATCTTAAATTGTCTCGATGTATCCCAACGCCATTTCTATTAGAGACGTCAAAACCTGGTCTTGTTTGGGAGTTGGTTAAATTAGATTTTGAGAGATCTCATTGATGACTACATACCAGGCAAGATTGTTGTCATTCATGAATATAAAGTGACAATAATTATTATTGACACTTCTTACACTATTGTCTTGTATCTTTTACTTTCATCGCATTGATGCATGATCCCTATTTTTTCAGCGGATGCACTTGATCACATCCTTCTGTCATTTTCCAACGACACAAAATGTGCTTGCTCTCAGTATACATGTGATAATAGTGACAGTAAACCAGGCTTCATCATGGCCATTGCACTTGTCAAGAAACTCAACGCTACATCAAAGTAAGTATTTTAGACTTTACCAAACCATGCCTAGTTTTGATGCATTCGAAGTAGAATCTAGACTGAAAAGCATTAACCCTTTCCCAAACAAGACCTGGTTATGAAGTCCCTTAGAAAATAGGCTTGGGAAAACATTAAGACAAAAGAAGAAAATGCTGATAATCAGCATTTTCTCCTTTTGCCTCAATATTTTCTTAGCTGTATTGTATGTCAATCCTATCTTATCAACAAAAAATTTGTCATCTGCCACAGCTTTCAAACTTGAACAGTCCAAATTTTTGCCGTTTGGGAGAGGGTTAAGAAAAGTAGGTGAAAATGCTGACTAGAATTTCTCTTTTTCCCTCTCAATATATGATCCTATGCTATAGTGTTTGTCTGCTTTTGCTCATCTATTTTTTCCTCTGCAAAACCTTTGAATTTAAACCAGGCTTAACTTGGTATTTCAAATGTATTGTAATGGCAAATGATGCAGAGATTTTATCCCATTACCACATATTGACTCCTTTTGACGCCTCGCAATATAAAGGCTTTGGAAGACATTGTGATAAAATAAAGAAAATGGTTTGTGACAAATATATTTTTCATTTCCCACATTTTCTTACCAGAAAGCCCACAAAAAGTAACATTTCGTCGTTGTAAATGCAAATCCTCGTATCTCGTTTTTGGAAAATTTCAAAGGGGAGGGAAAAAAGTGTAATAACTTTTCCCAAACTGAAATGTTCTACTTAAAAATTTTTACATATTGTTCACAAATAATGTGTCATTAATACTGATCAGTAAAAATATCTCAAAACCTGCAAGAATTGTCTAAACTGGGCACACCGAGGGCTCAGTGCAAAACTATTGTAACTACATATTTTTCAGAAATTCATTTTCTGAATCCTTAGGAAGGAATACATCATGTGTTTTAATATTATGTTTCAATTCTGTATACTTAAAAAGATATGTGGAATTTTAAAAACATTTTTCCTATTTAACTTTGAGAAAGTCAATAAGTTTTTTCACTCTCCTGTAAAATTTTACAAAATGTAGTTACAATAGTTTTGCACCAAGCCCTCGTCACAAGTTTGTACTTTGGAAATCGCAAGAATCGACATGCGAGGTTTTGCATTTACACCGATGATTTAGTTTATTTGAAATTGTCGTCTGTAGTATCTTTGAATTTGGACAGGGTTAAAACTTTTATGTCTGGTAATTGGTTAAGTACCGCTACCCCTGTAATATCAAAGATAAGCATCATTTACCAGCTTAATCATTTTAGTTGGACTTTTTATGCCCCATATCAAAAGATCGGGAGCATTTTGTTTCACTCATATCTTTCTGTCCGAAAACTTTTTTGGCCATTTCGGGGGCATTTGTGTTTCACAAACACATCTTGTTTATGTTGACATTATGGTAGAATACCCGTAATGTGGCCATTTTGAGACTCATAAAACATCAGATTTTTTCGAGCGTCGTCGTTTTATATCCAAGCTTATTTGGGCGCGGTCGTAAACATCCGGTGGTGGAAAGTCCCACCACGGAATGTTTTCAACATCGCCTAACTAATCCTCATGTCTTTGAATCTCATTAAAGGTAGACTACCTTAAACCCATCCTTTGCTTAACCTTTTCCCAAACAAGACCTGGTTTTGACGTCCCTAATAGAAATGGCTAAGGAAAACATTGAAACAAAAGAAGAAACTGCTGATAAACAGCAGTTTCTCCTTTTTGTACGCCCGAAGGGTCGTATTATGTTATGGCCTTGCTCGTCTGTCTGTCTGTCTGTCCGTCTGTTAGCAATTTCTTGTGTGCGCAACTCCTCCTACAGTTTTGATCGGAATTCGATCAAACTTGCCACAAGGAATCTCCATGGTGTCTAGTTGTGCATACCGCTTACGGAATTCAATAAACTCTTTTCGTTTTTTAATTATCTGCCCTTGAATTAAAGAAATTGCCCATTTTCTTGTGTGCGTAACTCCTACAGTTTTGATCAGAATTTCATCAAACTTGCCACAATGAATCTCCATGGTGTCTAGCTGTGCACACTGCTTACGGAATTTAGATGACTGTTTTCGTATTTGAATTATCTGCCCTTGAATTTAAGAAAAAATGACCTTTTTCTCAAAAATGCCCATTTTCTCCTGTGCGCAACTCCTACAGTTTCAACCAAAATTTAATCAAACTAGCCACAATGAATCTCTATGGTGTCTTGTTGTGCAAACAAAACTTTGATAAACTTTTCATGTTTGAATTATCTGCCCTTGAATTGAAAAAATGACCAATTTTACTGACGAGCCCCTCTCGGGCGTATATACGCCGCTCTGCGAAGCTCTTGTGTCTCAATAATTTCTGTGCCATATTTCACACAAATTATAGTTTTAATAACATATATTTTGTCATTTATGACAGTCTTTGAAGTGGATCACCCTAAAATGTTGCCATTTGGGAAAGGGTTAATTCTTTTGTGTGTATTCAGCAATTGATGGCATGGTGATTTAATTTCAGGGATGCATCTTCTCTTGATGCAAGAAAGGGTTTGACTAGAGCGTTTGCCTTCAACTTGCTGAAGAAACACTGGGCTTATGGACAGATCTGTGATGAAGCAACCCTCATTGTCTTCTCGCAGGAGGACGGAATTGTGAGTTTACATGGATAGTTTTATATCCCAAATGGCAGAAAGTTAACCCGTTCCCAAGCAAGACCTGGTTTTGATGTCCCTAATAGAAAAGGCTTGGGAAAACTTTGAAACAAAAGAAGAAACTGCTGATAACCAGCAGTTTCTCCTTTTGTCTCAATATTTTCTATGCCATATTTTACACAAATTCTATCTTTCATACTTTCCGTTTTGTCATTTGTGGCAGTTTTTGAAGTGGATCACCCTTAAATTTTACTTTTTGGGAAAGGGTTAAAGTGGTCCAATGAGTCCATTGTAAGTTAACATGATAAATATTTGACCCTTTCACAAAATGGCACAAATTTAAGGCCGTCCAATTGGAAAGCTGCTTCAAGCAACAAAATGCTTAGAGATGTTTATTGTAGAATGGAAAATATTGAGGGAAAAGGAGAAATGTTTGTCACCAGCATTTTCTACTTTTGCCTCAATGTTTTCCTTGTCCTTTTCTAGTAGGGACATCAAAACCACTTCTTGTTTGGGAATGGGTTAAGACATAGACATAGACATAGACAGTTTATTTAGGTAACGTAAACTATAAACAGTTTCTAGTTACATACAAATTATAAACAAAATGACAAACAAGGTCAAACAAAATAGCAAATAAACAAATTACAACACAACATTGGGAACAAGTGAAACAACAAAAAAAAACATAAAGACAATTGAAACAAACGAAACAAAGAACAAAAATCATGTATCTTTTTCAATAGACAAGAAATGTGAAATGAAAAATAGAAAGTACATTTAACAATACTTATACTTGAATAGAGTTTAAGATTATAATGTTTTAAATTGTGATGTTATGTATATTATAAGGAAGTTAAATGAACTGAAAGATGGAATCATTTAGTGTTATAGCGTAACTGGATGTGTATTATCCGATGACAAAGTTAGTTCTAAGCTGCAAGGCAAATTGCAAAAACTTAGCTAGATTTTTCAAAACTGTTATATTATTTGAATTTAGTAATTGTACAAGTTTATACATGCTGGGTCTAATTCTAAAATATGGTTTTATGTATTGCTTTCGAATATCGAGGTAGGCAGGACATTGAAGAATAAAATGAAACTCGTCTTCAACTTCATTTTCTGCACAAAAATCACACGTTCTATTGTTATAATCAATTCTTTGGTTGCCATAGCGACCAGATTCAACTTTTAAATTATGCGACGACAAGCGCAATTTTGCTATGAATTTATATAAACTTTTTGGTAGAACATTAATATATTCTTCAAGTATAAATGTATCTTTGATTCTCTTGTAGATCCTTGTCGACTGATTATTAGCAACACTATCGTGCCAGTTTTGAATAAAGTTATCTATTAATCGTGTTTTAAACATTGAGGGGAAATGTTTTAGATTATGGTTTGACTGTGTATTCCATATGTGTGAAAAACCAGTTGTATCAAGAATAGATTTGACATTTGATGCCCAGTTTGAAAGACCATTATTACTATCATCAAGCATGGATTTATATATTTGTTTCAAAAGAATGTTATCTGTCCTTATCAACTTACACCAGTATTTAATAATTTGTACATGTCTGGATATATATAGTGGATATCGTCCAAGTTCTCCATATAGGCTCATTGTGCACGTGGATTGTTTTACATTGAGTACATTTTTAAGAAATTTGAGATGGACCCTTTCTATTTGTTTAGACTTTGGGAAGCCAGATATCTCGCATCCGTAATTTAAAGTAGATCCTACAAAGGAATCGAACAATTGTAATATAGTTTTCACTTTGAAGTCGTATTTCTTAGTATTGGCAATTAGGGTGTGTAAGGCTTTTAAACCTTTTCCTACAATAAATTCATTGTTGAGTGCGAAAGTACCTGTATAATTAAAGACTGTACCAAGATAATTGAAATCGTTTACCACCTCTAGGGGATTATTGTTAAAAAGCCAGCGTTCATTTTCCCTCAATCCGCCTCTTTTCCTGAACACAACAATTTTTGTTTTTTCAACGTTTACAGTTAAACCCCAATTATTACAATAGGAATGTAAGCGGTTTAGGCTATTTTGGAGATCCTCGGGACTGTTCCCCAATATCACCATATCGTCCGCAAAAAGAAGTAGAATGTACATAATTTCATCAATAGTAATGCCAGCGTTTACATCGTCTGCTAAAAATAGTTCTAGATCATCTAAAAATAGAGAAAAAAGAATCGGTGATATTACCTCCCCTTGTTTTAACCCGACTGCACATTCGAAGAAATCTGAATAATTATTACAAGTTCTAATTCTTAACTTAACTGATGAATACATGCTACGAATAACCCTCAGAAGTTTACCCTTAAGCCCAATGTTATATAACTTGAACCATAATCCATTTTGATAGACGCTGTCGAAAGCCTTTTTTAGATCTATGAAGGCACAATATAACCTTTTCCCTCTATTTAGAATGTATTGTATCACAGAGTGAAGTACAAAAATAGCATCAGTAGTCGATCTGCCTTTACGAAATCCGAATTGTGAATCACTTAAGATAGAATTTTCTTCAACCCATGATGTAATACGTTTATTCAGGATACCGGTAAAGATTTTCGAGAAACAGCTAACTAAAGTTATACCACGATAATTGTTAACATCTTTTTTATCATTCTTTTTGTATACTGGTATAATAATTCCCTCACACCAACTTTCTGGGAAACACCCCGAATCTAATATTCTATTAAAAATATCTACTAGGTGTGATGACAGGATATCAATAGATTCGATAAAATACTCATTTAACAAATTATCACTGGCGTACGATTTATTTTGCTTTAATTCTCGAACAACTAATTCAACTTCTTGGTAAGTAATGGGTCTATCAAGTTCCTCGTAATTTGCGTATTCACAATTAAAATCATGCTCATTGATAAATTCTTCTGCTTCTTGATTGCTGACATTTCCAAGAGTTTCATCGAAATTTGAAAAATGTGTGAAAAATTGGTTCATACTTACTTCGCTTTCATCACTTTGCTTTTTTTTACTAAAAAAATTCCAAAAATTTCTGGGATTCGAGTTTTTCAAAAGCTCAATTTGCCTGATTTTGTAATGTTCATGTTGCCTTTTCTTTTTTAAAATCAACTTTTTGTACTCCAATTTTTTGTCGCACATTTCAGCACGATTACTATTAGTTTTGGCTCGATTATAATTATTCAATGCTTGTAGGTACACATTTTTAGCAATTTTGCATTCATTATCAAACCATTCGGCTTTCTTAATATTCAATGGATTATTGTTACTACGACATGTGTAAGTTATCTTTTTCTCAAAGAGTGGGCGACCAATTTTGTCTAAAACATCTGAAAATTCCAAAATACAGCTATCAACATCATTTTGTGAACAAGAAGTAGGCAAAGACTCTACAATATTGTTTAAAATTGGTAACTGCGATATTAACTTTCCACGAAATTCATCACGGAAGTTTTGGTTCCATTTTATTCGACTGTAAGAGTCATGTTTTACGTCCTTTCGATTTAAAGAATAATTACATTTAATAGCAAAATTAACAGACGCATGGTCAGACCATTCGCAAAATTCATTTATTTTAAAGTTTGTTAAAAGATGAAAATTCTTTTCCTGTAATAAAAGATAATCAATCACACTGGCACCGTTTTTATTGGCATAAGTAAAATTACCAACTCCGTGATCCGCGAAAAGTCTACCGTTTGCTATACGCAAGCCGGTAGATTTGCACGTGTCAAGGAGTTTCAATCCATGCGAATTACTACCATTATCCATGGAGTAGCGGTATATAGGTACATCAACAATATAATCTGTTTGATCGGAGTCTAAACTGTGATCACATACGATATAGTCGTGTTTTGAACCATTGCCAACACGAGCATTAAAGTCGCCGCATAGTAAAACGGTGCCTTGTGATTCGAAATGATAAATATCCTCTTGTAATGTTTGGAAAAGGTCTACATTCACAATATTATAATACGGAGAATTTTCAACCCATATATAGACTCCTGCTATGAAAAGGTCGTTTTGTAGACCAAAAACATTTTTGTCAAATTTAAGCCATACAAATGTGTCAAATCTTGATTTTACAATTTTAACACCTTGATTAATAGACTGCTTAATTAACACAGCAACACCACCACTATTTCTCCTGGCCCTCTTATTTTGGCATTTACGGTAAAAATTATGACAGACATAACCCTTAAGATCAATGTTTGTGCTCTTTTTGGCCCAAGTTTCATACAAGAATATTATATCGTGTGTTATCAATTGGTTTACAAAGTCATCGTCCGACAGCTTATCCGAGAGTCCGTGAATGTTCCAAGATAATACACTTAAATCAGGTCCTACACGCCCCTAGTCCTGTGATTCCTTATATGGAAACCCATCAATGAAAAGAGTGTCATAACTAAGCCACGCCTTCTTTTTGTCCTTCTTAGCAGCTTTCAGCTTGGGTAATAGACTCTTCCTACGTAAGGCAATATCCCTGGGGAATTGTTCAAATATAGAGTAGTTGGTACCGCTTAGGTTACTCGCCGACTTCCTTACCAGTTCACGATCTTTGAAATAGCAAAATTTTGCGACCATATTTCTCGGTTTTTCGGCATCAGCTAGTTTATGACCGATTCTGTGTATACGTTCGAATTTCATTTCATCGACCAATTCCTTGGCCAGCTTTACTTTGTCGACGAGGAAAGATTTTAAAAGCGATTCACATTCCACGGGAGTTTCGTCGGCGGGTTCCGTTAGATTTGTAAAAATCAAATTGTTCCGCATTGATTGGGATTGAATATATAACAGTTCCTCGTGCATTGCAGATTTTTCCTTTTCTAATTGACTTAACTGGTCATTAACCATACCAAGTGAGAACTCGAGCGTATCGGCCCTTTCGTCAATTTTGGTTACTTTTTCCTCAATGTTTTTCAAATTGTCATGGATGTGGACTTTCAACGACTTTATTTCACTTTCAAAACTGTTTACCTTTTCCTCGAGTATATCCAATTTTTCCAGCTTATTTCTGATGATTCCCATATTAGCATCCATTTTTTGTAGATAAGCGATAACAATTTTTGTTGAGGGGTCAATATTTGTCACATTATTTAACTGGCTGATCAAGCTTTCACCCTGGACAGTCTGATCACTACTATCACCGCTAGAAACCGTAGAATCCATTTCTGCGATCGATTCGTTAAACAGAACAGAATTTGCTTGTCTTATGCTATCGCTTACACTGATATTTTCACTTTTACTGCTACTTGGGGTTGCTTTTTGACCGCTATGTCCGCCATGTTTTGCAGCCTTTTTATTAACCGGGTCAGAACTGCCACTGTTTTTCCTCTTATTATCCTTATTTTTTTGGCATATTACTTGTACTTGGTTGTTTATTTTGTCCTATTGTTATTAGCTAGCATAAATCCATACTTGTAACTAACGTTAAATCCGAGCTAATAGCCAAATTTTGTTAATTTTCTCACAACGGAAAAAACACAACCGCCATGTTTTCACTTGACCTTGACCTTTTAAGACAAAGTTTTAGAAAGGATTTCTCTAGAGCTTTAATGAAAGTAAGTAAGTGAAATACTCAAGGAATATCAATCCTTAAAGTCCATATCGGGTATCGAACTTGTTTTCTTACAAAGTGTCAGATATGTCATTTGTCTTTCTTGTGTATTTGGGATGATAAACAGAAAGGGACATAGAAATTAATGTGTGCAGAATGTTGTGTTTCTATTTTCAAAAAAAAACTTTGAGTCCCTTGAACCCTGTTCCACAGACAAAGTTGAGTCCCATTTACCATCATTTTAGTACAATTTTCGCAGCAAACAAACCCTTTCCCAAATGGCAAAATATTAAGTAAACCCATTTTAAAAGCTAATGAATCATCAAAAAAGATGTCGAAAAAGAGTGAATTTGTGTAAATTATATCATAGAAAACATTGAGGCAAAAAGAGAAACTGCTGGTCATCAGCAGTTTCTTCTTTTGTCTCAATGTTTTCCCAAGCCATTTATATCAGGGATGTCAAAACCAGGTCTTGTTTGGGAAAGGGTTTAACATGTCATACAAAGAGATGAAGAACCCCTATATAGTAAGTTTAAAAATCTGATGACCTTTCTAAGAACCTGTTGTATTCATTGTATTGAGATAATATTTTTGATTGTTTTCACTATTTATTTGATGTGTCTGAGTCAGGTATACAAAATATTATCTATGTTTTTTGCCATCCAATTTATTTTGCGTCCCAAGGACTTGACCGGTCTTCAATCATATTTTGAGTCAAGGCTGATTCTTATGCGTGTACAGATATCTTTTATGCATGAGAAAAGGGGAAAATAGCCAAATCTTTTAAAAATCTTCTTCTGCCTAACGACAAAAAAATTTCGGGGGATGCCACGCTGTCCGTCTGTCCTTCCGTCTGTCCATACATCCACTGCCATATCTCGGCAACCCTATGACCAAATTGGATGAAACTTCATGTATGAACTTCTTGGAATATATCAGCAGACCTTTGTTTCCATTTCTGAATTTAGGCCTTAATCATGAAAAAAGGGGCCTTAATGTAGAAATTAATTTTTCTCCAATGTCTTTTCATCTAATGGTCAGAATTTAATTAAACTTTGTACTTTTGTGATAAATAAAATTTTCTATACCTCACACCATTTTCAATCAATCTACAGAAAACCCTGTCATGAGAAAGGGGGCTTAATGTATTGTTTACGACAAACACTTATCCGGGGAGCATTATCTGTCTATGAAGGCTCTTGTTATATACTAATTTAAATGTAAACTCTGTATATTATTATACCCCGACCTACAAAGTAGAAGGGGGGGCGGGGGGTATATTGGTTTCACCATGTCTGTCTGTCCACCCGTCCATCTGTCCGTCAGTAAACTTTTTCGTTTCTGTGCTCTACGTCAAGAACCGGTTGACCTAGGATCATGAAACATTACAGTTGTTGCCCATGATCCAAGTAGGTGCCCTGTTATTTTTGGGTCACGAAGGTCAAGGTCACAGTTGGACTTTGTCACAGCCCTAGTGTCGGCGTCGGCGTCGCGTCTTCATTTGAAAAAACTTTAACATGGTCTATATCTCGGGCACTATTTGAGATACAGCCTTGATATTTCACACATGGATACCTCCTGACAAGACCTTCCATTTGGGACCATGAACTTTGACCTAGTGACCTTGACCTTGGAGTTTGACCTACTTTTAAAAAACTTTAACCTGGCCAATATCTCGTGCACTAATAATGATACAGCCTTGATATTTCACACATGGATACCTCCTGCCAAGACCTTTCAGTTGGGACCATGACCTTGTGACCTTGACCTTGGAATTGACCTACTTTTTAAAAATTAAGCTGTTTTTGTGACATTGTTTTTGTGACAAGCACCTGTATAGGCGAGCTACGTTGTCCGCGGACAATTCTTGTTTAAAATCCGTTTCCATGCTCCAACTAAAGAACCATTTGACCTACAGCACTTTTTCAGTGACAAGTCGCTAGTGGGGAGGTATTTGTCCGCTTTGCTACAGTTCTAGTTGGGTGGTTTCAAAAAAAAAGAGGATTTTTTTTCAAAGTGAGCTACAGAAAATATTTTAAAAGCTTTTGATGCGCTTTTTGTCCGTAAATAAGCGTTGCCTTAGTGTTAAGATATCTACAAAATTTCATGAACATATCTTGATAAATAAAAATTTTATGACAAAAAATGATGCTAAAATTGTCCCTAGTGAAACGATTTTTGTGTGACATTTTCTGACAAGTCCTGGCAGGCTACATAAAAATGTTCACAGTACAAGAGCCGTCAGAGACGGACAATGCTCCCCGATTAAGGCATTGTCACAATAAATGTATGCCATGCAGAGCTAAGATTAAGCTAACAAACGTTAAGCCCCCTTTTTCCATGACATACGTTTTATACGCAAATTTAAAGTAGTTTATAGTCAAGGGCATCTGATTTGCTACTCGAATATGAAATTTCATCAAATTCTGACCATTAGACTATGAGAAATTAGAGAAAAAGTGTATTTGACCTTAAGTCCCCTTTTCCCATGACGAGGCCTCAAATCCAAAAACTGGGAAAAGTACATCGGCATTATGTCATAGGGAGTTCACATGGTAAGTTTCATTTGATTTGGCCCAAGGGTTATAGAGAAATCGCTTCGGACGGACGGACGGACGGAATGACGGACGGACGGACGGACGGACAGACGAAGCGGCGACTATATGCTCTCCCTTCGGGGAGCATAATAACATCCTTATTAGGACTGTTATTACATAAAGTGTAGGTATTTGGTGATGGAAAATTAGTATTTAAATGAAACTTTGACTTATAATCTTTATCTTCTTAAAGGTTTCAGATGCATTTTACCTTTTTAGCTCCACTGGCCGAAGGCCAGCGGGCTATTGTCATGGCGTTGTGTCCGTGCGTGCGTGCGTGCGTCCGTCCGTTAACTTTTTCTTTAAACATCTTCTCCTCTTATACCAGTGGGCCAATTTTGACCAAACTTGGCAGGAATGTTCCTTGGATGACCCTTTTCAAAACTTGTTCGCGAATTTTTGATTCGTCAAAAAATGTTGGCGTGGCAGGGCGGGGCTTATCAGACTTAGAGAAATCATAAGAAAATTCTTTAAAAATCAACCATAGGGCCAATTTGAACCAGACTTTGCAGGAATGTTCTTTGAGTCTCTCTTTTCAAAATTTATTCACATTTTTTTACATTTGTCAAAAAATGTGGCCGTGGCAGGGAGGAAGGGGCTTATCAGACTTAAAGAAATCATAAGAAAATTCTTTAAAAATCAACCAGTGTGCCCAATTGAACCAGACTTTGCAGGAATGTGCCTTTAGAGTTCTACTTTTAAAAATTTGTTCACAAATTTTTATATTTGTCAAAAAAATGTGGCCCTGGCAGGGAGAAAGGGGCTTATCAGACTTAAAGAAATCATAAGAAAATTCTTTAAAAATCAACCATAAGGCCAATTTGAACCAGACTTTACAAGAATGTTCTTTGCAAGAGTTTCTCTTCAAAATTTATTCACAAATATCAAGATTTGGCTGCCGCTGTGTTAGGCTTACAAGAAATCATGGGATAATTCTTCCACTTTAACCAGTGGAGCGATTCAGGCCCTCCTGGGCCTCTTGTTTAGACTATACATTCTGGGTTTATAACATACAACATGATGACGAAAATTTAGTAAAAATTTACTTGATTTTTAATGTATTCTGGTCTTATTTGATTTCTGTAGAATTGCAACCTGTTAATTAAGTTAATTTTATGATATTATAAGATTAAAATAAGCATAAAACTATTGTTGCATGTCTTTCCACTTTGATCTGCTAGAGCTATATCTGTAGGTACCCCAAATTGTCCCCAGTGAAACATTTCGTGTTCGGGTGCTTATAATTTTCCCCCATCTTTTTCAAGTGTGCATTCTTTTATATTTTCCAAGGGAGTTTGTGCCAAAAATATCACCAGCAATAGAATAAATGAGAGGAGGATGTGCATTTGGTATCTGTCATCTGAAAACAAATGTCCCCAGTGAAACACAATTTTGCTGCATGACACTATGTCAGTCTAACTGTTAAAATATCTTAAGTTTAGGATGTTGCCTGGTTACTTCTAATTACTAGTTGTGAAGATAGGTTATTTTCTAATATTTCACAAGAAATTTTTCTTGATATCCCTATGGTGTAAGTAAAATATCAAAGACATCATTTTCTAAATTTATGACAGCAAAATTGTACTTATATATTGATATTAAATCTAAAATGCAATTTGCCATGTTTGAAATTATAGAAAAAATGAACTATGAACAATAACAAATTAGTCTTATTTATCTTGAGCCTAACAATTTTATGTCCCCAGTGAAACCGTTTCAGCTGCATTTGTATCTGGTGACTTTTTTTCAGAATCTTTTCCTATTTCAATTTTTATACACCTTTAATTGAGCCTTTTGACAATATTCTTTACATTCAAACTGAATAAGAATCAAATTGAATTGTTCTACCATTTATTTCGGCATCTTACTTTCATAATGTAGGTGTAGCTTAGAAATATGTGCCAGTTGGTTGTTTCAGACCATGGAAACACACCGGAATTTATTAATCTTCAAGGCCTTGTCAATGATACATACAAAATTCATGTACATTATATCAGCTTCTAAAAAGAAGAAGGCTTAAGACAATTTTGTTCATATTTTTGTCCCCAGTGAAACGCACTTTCCAGTATCTTTAATGCCATGTAAACTACTTGTGGCTACTTGTAGAAAAACGGCTTTTGGCTTATTAGCTCACCTGAGCACGAAGTGCTCAAGGTGAGCTATTGTGGTCGCTTTTTGTCCGTCGGCGTCCGTCCGTCCGTCCGTCCGTCCGTCCGTCTGTCCGTCCGTCTGTTCACAATTTGTTGTTAACACTCTAGCATCCACAAATATTGACCAATCTTAACCAAACTTGAACAAAACATGTATGACCATAAGTTCTCGGATGAGTTTGATTTTGGGTCAGATCGGACCAGGAAGTCAGGAGTTATGTGCCCTTGAACGTCAAAAATAGCTACTTTTTAACTTGTTAACACTCTAGCATCTACAAATATTGATCAATCAAGACATAACTTGGACATAATGTTTTAAACCATAAGATCTCGGATGAGTTCGATTTTGGGTCAGATCGGACCAGGAAGTCAGGAGTTATGTGCCCTTGAAAGTCAAAAATAGCTACTTTTTAATTTGTTAACACTCTAGCGTCTACAAATATTGATCAATCAAGACAAAACTTGGACATAATGTTTTAGACCATAAGATCTCGGATGAGTTCGATTTTCAGTGTGATCTGATCAGAAAGACAAGAATTATGTGCCCTTGAATTTGACAAAATTGCCATTTTAGGCTGTTTTTGACCTTGTTTACCCTCTAGAATCTACAATTATAAATCAATCAAGACAAAACTTAGACACAATGTTTGGGACCCTAATATCTTTGATGAGTTCGTTTTTCAGTCTGATCTTTTTTCAGAAAGTTGAGAGTTATGTGCCCTTGAATTTGACAAAATTGCCATTTTTGGCTGTTTTTGACCTCGTTTACACTCTAGAATGTACAAATATGAATCAATCAAGACAAAACTTTGACAGAATGTTCGGGATTATAAGATCTTTGATCATTTGGATTTTTAGTCTGATCTGGTCAGAAAATCGAAAGTTACTTGCCCTTGAATTTGACAAAATTGCCTTTTTCGGCTGTTTTCGACCTTGTTTACACTCTAAAATTTACAATTATTAATCAATCAAGACAAAACTTGGACACAATGTTGGACACCAGAAGATCTTGGATGAGTTCGGTTTTCACAACGTTTTTTTCCATAAGTTCGTTTTCAGTCTTAAAGTCGTAAATATTAATTGAATAGAACAAAATTGTGGCTCATATCCTTTTGGTTCAGGTGAGCGATATATAGGACCATCATGGTCCTCTTGTCTATAGCTATGTGTTCATTGTCACATTAGATAGAACTACAGCTATTTTCCTTACATATTGGGTCTTTTACAGAAACTTTTATAGGTGATGAATGAAAAACCAGAGCAAAATTCTACTTCAAATTGTCATAAAATTTGATACATCTCGCAGAAGTAGCAAATTTTTGTATCAGATAGTAGCTTTACCTATGCTTTAAACTTAAAAGACAAATATTTCAATTATGTAACTTTTCCAAGCCTTAAGATGTCTAGAAAAAATCAGATATCCTTAAAAAATGAGTCAATGGATTTGAACAAATTCAAAATTAAAAAGGAAATTGTCTTTGTCCTTCACCTTCCCATTTATATTTTCTGAAATTTTGACATATTAGCAAAACATTTCTAGAGAAAACATCAGCAAATAATAATTCTAATTTTTGACACCCAATGTCACACTTTATCCTCTTTTTTTTTTGAAACCACCCAGTTAAGAACTGTATGAATCATGGTTTGTAAAAAATGATGAAGGTTGAAATATTGCAAAGTGTAAGTAGACACAATGAATATGTGTTAAGCCTTTGCTGGTTTTGACCCTAATAGTATAGACTTGGGAAAACATTGAGGTTAAAAAGGAAAATGCTGGTAATCAGCATTTTCTTCCTGTACCTAAATAGTCAATCTTTTCTGTCCTATATTATTGAAAAAAAAAGAAATTGAATTGTTTTAAAGAACCATTTTGTCTTCTATGGCAGCTTTAAAATGAGACCACCCTAAAATGTTGTGGTTTGGAAAGTTAAGATACCTCTCATCCGGTTTCAGCTGATGACCTTACCTGGTAGTTCACCACGCAGATATTTGACCCACGAGATCATCTTGAGAATAGAGAGAGAACTGGCTCGGTTTTTCCGTGATGGAAGTATTGGACAGGGACTTCACTATCTTGTATTGAACTACAGGTATGGCAGTCTTATTTACAAGGATGATAATCAGCTTCAATGAAAAAAGCCGAGACCCCCTGTACCCCCTTTCAAAAAACCTTTCAAGGTGGTCATGATGGTTGGATAACATGTTGGATTGTCAAACTAACTATCCCAGCTTGGCCAACAGAGCAACAGATAAGGGGTCGAGAGCATTCTACTATTTTCATCTCAAATCCAAATCCTATGTTGGGGGACTCATTTGAATCGTCTCGTTGCATTTCAAAGTTTCACCACCCCCTCTTATTTGTAGCTCTAGTGAAATATTGGACAGGGACTTCACTAGATCTGGTCTTGAACTACAGATAAGGTTGTCTTATATGGCATAGCAGTGGCAAATGTTCAACCCATTAGTGAACAACAAAATTTTGGGGTGATCCATTTAAAAAACTTCACAAGTGACAAAATGGATGTTATTAAAGATAGTATTTGTGTAAAACATATCACAGAAAATATTGAGACAAAAGAAGAATCTGCTGGTTAGGGACGTCAAAACCAAGTCTTGTTTGGGAAAGGGTTAGAAAACATATCGGTATGTCAAATTCAGTGAAATTGCCTTGTATAATAAGTTACTATCCAAGCATTATGGAAAAAGAAAATTTCTTTTGACAAGCAATTCCTTCATTTCCCACAATTTTTTCTGGCATGAAAGAGGAAAAAGGGTAAAATTTGATATACCTTTACATGAAATTGTCGTCTGCAAGATCTTCTATTTGGACCAGTCTCAAACTGCCATCTGGCAATGGGTTAAACAGACTTTAATCAATACCCTAAAAGACCTCTATGGATAAGGCGAGAAAATCTCCCTAAAAGGCTCAAATGGAAAAGTCAATTTTTAGCGAGCCGGGACTTTATGTCCGGGGAGCTAATGTCACAGCCCTAGTGTCGGTGTCGCTACCCGTCCCGTCTTCACTTGAAAAACTTTAACCTGGTCTATATCTCAGGCACTATTACAGAAACAGCCTTGATATTTCATACATAGATACATCTCGACAAGACCTTTAATTTCGGACCATGACCTTTGACCTTGTGACCTTGACCTTTGAGTTTGACCTACTTTTGAAAAACTTTAACCTGGCCTATATCTCAGGCACTATTAGAGATACAGCCTTGATATTTCATACATAGATACATTTCGACAAGACCTTTCATTTGGGACCATGACCTTTGACCTACTTTTGAAAAACTTTAACCTGGCCTATATCTCAGGCACTATTAGAGAAACAGCCTTGATATTTCATACATAGATACCTCTCGATAAGACCTTTAATTTGGGACCGTGACCTTGACCTTTGAGTTTGACCTACTTTTAGAAAAATTGCTGTTTTTGTGACAAGCTCTCGTATAGGCGAGCTACGTTGTCCGCGGACAACTCTTGTTAAAACATGCATTCGAGCTGTATTGTTAGATATATACCTAAATCATAATATGAAAACTGATTTTGTACAATCAAAACGATTTAACATGTACAGATTACTCTTGGTTTCTGTACCTACCCCCAAAATTATATTTTCTTACCCCACCGGTATTCATTTAACTTGAATAAAGTTCTCTATGGTTTTATTAGCAAATTTTTTTTCTGGAAATGTAAGGACAATTTGTATTGAAATCAAAGACCACTTTTCGTTTTGTCCTTAATGTGCATGCATCATTGAAACGAGATTAAAGGCGAAATTTTCCCGATAAAATTATGGCAATTGGTATATGAGTACTTTTTTATGCCCCCGTATCGAGAGATCGGGGGCATATTGTTTTACTCGTGTCCGTCCGTCTGTCTGTCTGTCTGTCTGTCTGTCCGTCTGTCTGTCCGAAAACTTAACATTTGCCTTTTTTCCAAAAGTATCTGACATACAAAGCTCAAATTAGGTATGCAACTTCCTTTCAATGATATCTATATGTTCCATGCAATTTGACCTTCATCAAGGTCATCATTTAACCCTTATCAACCCTTTACTCTAAGGCCGCGGCCTTAGCGCAGTTGGTAGCGCATCTGACCCTCATTCGAGAGGTCCCGGGTTCGATACCCGGCCGCGGCTAATACCCTTTCTGACAAAATTGTCACCCACCAATGGGTTTGAAATCGTTAACCTAAGTGGGCGAGCAGCTGGAGGCTCGGTAAGGGTGTTGTGGTAGTACTGGTTTGAGAAACAACAGGAATCCATGGATAGGTGCTCCAGCCGCCGCGATATGACCCTGGTAGTTGAAAACGGCGTAAAACCCCAATAAACTCAAACCCTTTACTCTACGAAAACTTAACATTTTACTCCGAAAACTTAACATTTGCCTTTTCTCCAAAAGTATTTGACATGCAAAGCTAAAATTTGGTATGCAACTTCCTTTCAATGATATCTATCCGTTTCATGCATTTTGACCTTCCTCAAGGTCATCCGTCAACCCTTATCAACCCTTTACTCTTCGAAAACTTAACATTTTACTCCGAAAACTTAACATTTGCCTTTTCTCCAAAAGACATACAAAGCTCAAATTTGGTATGCAACTTCATTTCAATGATATCTATCTATTCCATGCAATATGACCTTCCTCAAGGTCATCTGTCAACCCTTATCAACCCTTTACTCTACGAAAACTTAACATTTTACAAAAATGGCCATTTCGGGGGCATTTGTGTTTCACAAACACATCTTGTTTTAGTATAAAAAAATGTTATCTCAATTTGATAGTTGTGAAAATTGACCCATTGAGGTGAGTCTTTTAGGGAGATTTCTCGCCCTATCCATAGAGGTCCTTAACTATGGTAACTGATTCATGTAACAACCCTTTTAATGGAAGCATTTTTCATTTTGCAAAATTTCAATGAATTTTATAATGTGTATATTTGCAGACATGTGTTAGATGGTGAAAACTACAACTATGTCATGTTTACTTTACAAGTCAAGTCTATGTCACTTAGCATATCGTCGCTTTTCAAGGAAAACCTTGTTTCTGCAGCTTTTAAGCTGCAGTTACGAGGTTTTCGTTGAAAAGCAGGGATATATGTGTATATGTCGTGTATATTTCCAGAAGTGTGTTAGATGGTGAATACTACAACTACAGTTGACACTCGTTGTTTCGAAGTCGATGGGGGCGTCAAAATACCGCGACTTATCCGGAACTCGACTCATCCGATTTTGTTTGGTTTCGATAAAATTGATATTTGACCGTTTTTTAAACTAATCAAGTATGATTATTATTGAAATATACATGTAGTAGGAAAAGGAAAGAAATTGGTCGTTTCGAGCAATTTCTATCCTTTTCCTACTAAATTTCAAAGGCCTTATTTAGTTCGAGATTATTTTGCTTGGAAAAATTATTACCATTGATGAGGACGGTACCAAATGTGAACTTCGACTTAAGCGAAAATTCGACTTATCCGATGTCGACATAACGAGTGTCGACTGTATGTTATGTTTACAGACATAGAGAGTGCTGCCAGTGTTATCAAGATGTCCATCTTAACACATCTATGTGACTTTACATATATGTTGTGTATAATTAATGTTACTTTACATATATGTTGTGTATAATCTATGACTTTACATATATGTTGTTTATAATCTATAAGACTTTACATATATGTTGTGCATGATTTCAGACTTTTGTTAGATGGTGAATACAACAACTATGTGATGTTTACAGACAAAGAGAGTGCTGTCAACGTGATCAAGATGTCCATCTTTACACATCAATGTGACTTAACATATATGTTGTGTATAATTAATGTGACTTTACATATATGTTGTGTATAATCTATATGACTTTACATATGTTGTGTATAATTTCAGACATGTGTTAGATGGTGAATACTACAACTATGTGATGTTTACAGACATAGAGAGTGCTGCCAGTGTTATCGAGATGTCCGTCTTTACACGTCTATGTGACTTTACATATATGTTGTGTATGATTTATGTGACTTTACATATATGTTGTGTATATTTTCAGACGTGTGTTAGATGGTGAATACTACAACTATGTGATGTTTACAGACATAGAGAGTGCTGCCAATGTGATCAAGATGTCCATCTTTACAAGTCTTGTTACATCCCTCATTCTTAAATGGCTCTGTTAAATGTTTGTTGATTATTTACAACTCTTCAACCTTAATTACGTAATTTTAAGCTGGTCGAAACTTTAAAAGGTTGGAATGTCACTTTAAAAGGTTGGATGAATTTAAAGCAGAGAATGGTGATCATTTTCTTCTCTTCTTTCAATGTTTTCTAAAGCTCTGTATGTTGAAGCAGTCAATGACAGGAATTCATTTGAAAATGTTTAAATGTATAATGACTGCCTTTCCTCATTACACCCATATATGAAGAGTTGTAGAGTTGAGTTTCTTTTTGAATTACAATTGAGATTATGTGATCGTTCAATTTGATTTTGGTGCTAATTATTTGGTTTACATTGAAGGATTAATTCAATATTTTTATATAAATTATGTAGGTTTATATACAACTTATATCTCCATAAGATTGTCTTGCAATGACCTTTTTAGCGTGAATATTCAAAGAATAGGCAGGCTATTCCTGTCACACAACCGTTGGCATAAGGCTGGGTTAAGGTTTTATGTGCAACTGTCATATCTCTGTTTCTGCTTATTTATTGCTCTGAAACTTTCCACATGCTTCTGTGACCATAATATCAGCCCTTAGACAAAGATTCATTACTATGACAATTAATTCAGTGGAATTTTTACCCTTTTTGGACTTAGAATTTTGGGTTAGAAAACATTGTGGAAAATGAAGAATTTGCTTGTCACAAGCAATTTCTTCATTTTCCATAATGTTTTCTTTAAAAAGCCTTTATTTTAAAGGGCGTTCAAAGGCGTCTATGCGTGAGAATGGGTTAAAAGATCAATTTATTGAAAATATTGAAAATGCTGTGTAAAGAGATTCCCCATTGTGTGTGCATCTAATTGTAGTGTATTTGTACCCACTATATGTTTTTAGCTCCACTGGCCTTTCAGGCCAGCGGGCTATTGTCATGGCGGTGTGTCCGTCGTGCGTCCGTAAACTTTTTCTTAAAAAATCTTCTTCTCAGAAACTACTGGATGGATTTCAATTAAACTTCACAGGAATGATCCTTGGGTGATCCTCTCTCAGATTCCTCAAAATAATTCAGATTGAACTAGAAAGTCTGGAGTTATCTGCCCTTGAATATCAAAAAAAACTGGTTTTGACTTTATTTTTACTCTTAAATCTACAAATATTAACCAATCAAGACAAAACTTGGACAGAATATATATAAGCATGATATCCTGCCTGGGTGTAATTTTCAGCTTGATCGGAATTTTACATCATGAGTTATGTGCCCTTGAATTTGACAAAATTGCCATTTTCGACTTTGTTTTCACTCTAACAACCATAATAGTTAACCAATCAAGATGATATTTGGACAGAATTTTGTTGACAACAAGATATTGCTTTTGTGTAATTTTCAGGATGATTGCATTGCTACAATCTGAGTTATGTGCCCTAGAAATTGACAAAATTTCAGTTTTTGACACTTTTTTCACTTTTGTGGCCACATATATAGAAAAATACTGACGAAATTGGGACAGACCACAAGATCTTGCTCAAGTTTAATATATAGCTTGATTATTGTGGTGTTCAAGACAAATTATCAAGTCAAAATCATAGTTTTAGATCAGAATGTTTCTTTATTTTCATTACCACCATTTTACAGGCACAATCGCAACTTCTTGAACTAATTATCATAAAGAAAAACAACTCTTACTGAACTTTAAATTGCTCATATCAAAAGTTACTTCCCTTAGTCTTCCACAATTATTTACTCACATAATGACTCATGTGCATTGAATATGGCATAATGACAGTTTGCAACTTTATTATCACTCTAAAAATCCCCAAAATATTGGTGAATCATTTTCCTTCTTTTCGCTTTGACCACATGATTGCTTCTTTTTACTTTGTTTCTGCTCTAAGAATCACAAGAATTTAAAGATATATCAGTTTAAGCATTTAGATAAATTTGTCAATTTTTTTTAGTAAACCACAAGAAATTCAGGCCTGTGGAGCGACTCAAGACCTTCAGGTCTTTCTAGTTTTCTATAACTAGGGTAATAGACAAGAGGGGATAAATGCACCAATGAGTGCCCACAGCTTAGGGTTTGAGGAACAATGAATGAATTATTGCATTTTGAGAAGCATTTAATCCCTCTTATCTTCAGCTCTGATAACATGGTTTTAGTTAGATTGTTGCTGCTGATTGTTACGCTGTGTAGTTATTATGTATTTGCAGAGAATATTTGTTATAGCTTGCATGCTGTTACAGTACTAGCAATGTTTTTATCATGTGTATTTTTATGCCCCCATATCGAGAGATTGGGGGCATATTGTTTTACTCGTGTCCATTTGTCAATCCGTCTGTCTGTTGGGAAAATTTAACGTTTGCCTTTTCTCCAAAAGTATTTGACATACAAAGCTCAAGTTTGGTATGTAACTTTCTGTCGATGATATCTATCTGTTCTATGCAATATGACCTTCCTCAAGGTCATTCGTAAACTCTTATCAACCCTTTACAAGAAAACTTAACATTTTACAAAAAAGGCAATTTCGGGGGCATTAATGTTTCACAAACTCATCTTGTTTTGTATTTGTATACTTGAAAATGATGGAAAGATTTCAAACTGAAAGCGATGAAAATCTTTATTTACAAAATTTGAATCTCCTATATAATTTTAACATTTTTGTGTGTTGACTGTATCTAGAGTTAGTTTATTAATCCTTTCCAACTAAATGGATTTGCGACTTTACCTAATTAAGGCTGTTTAGCAACTGACAAAATCAATTAAATTTAGATTGGTCTGTAAATATTGACCTGAACCTGATTAATTGTGACACAGAATAATCAATATTCGCCAACAATCCTCACTGTCGATCAAAGTCGATAGTTTCCATAAGCATTATGACTTTGTATTCTGCACATGCTTCTCGTGTCAACATATGTTGGGGAGAGACTATTTCGCATTACAATTACTCATTGTATATTTCACAGGTCCAGGTCAATATTTACGGACTGTAACAAAATAATTATGGGTCATTGAAAAAGTGCTTCTTTTCTCTGCGTTTACTAAATTTCTCGGGGAAGGATTATTTCTTTACCAAACAAGATCTGGTTTTGACGACCCAAATAGAAAAGGCTCGGGGAAAACATTGTGACATTTTCTTCTTTTGTCTCAATATTTTCTTTGCTACAATTTAGGCAGATTCGACCTTGATCATGATATCACCTATTCTATCGACAGCAGCAGATTTCAAATTGAACCACCCTGAAATTTTGTCGTTTGGGAAAGGGTTAATTCTGTTACAACAGTTTAAATTTTATTGGATTGTTAATGCATGCTTCTTAGTTCTTTATATGCTCTATATATGTTTGTGTATTTTGTCATTTTAGATGTTTGCAAACTGAAGCCAGTAAATGATTTTTTTTTCGCATGTTACAAAAACTTACAATAATACTTTGAACTTTGCACTGATGCTTTTTCTTTTAACCCTTTCCCAAATGGCCCGATTTAAGACTACTCCAGTTTGAAATGAGTTGCAGATGTAGAAGGGGTGCATGTTAAGAAAATATTGAGGGAAAAGGAGATATTATTAATTCTCAGCATTTTTATACGCCCGAAGGGTCGTATTATGTTATGGCCCTGCTCATCTGTCTGTCTGTCTGTCCGTCCGTCCGTCTGTCCATCCGTCCGTTAGCAATTTCTTGTGTGCGCAACTCCTCCTACAGTTTTGATCGGAATTCAATCAAACTTGCCACAATGAATCTCAATGGTGTCTAGTTGTGCATCCCGCTTACGGAATTTAATTAACTCTTTTCGTTCTTGAATTATCTGCCCTTGAATTAAAAAAATGCCCATTTTCTTGTGTGCGCAACTCCTCCTACAGTTTTGATCAGAATTTGATCAAACTTGCCACAATGAATTTCCATGGTGTCTAGTTGTGCATACCGATTACGGAATTTAGATAACTGTTTTCGTTCTTGAATTATCTGCCCTTGAATTTAAGAAAAAATGCCCATTTTCTCAAAAATGTCCATTTTCTCCTGTGTGCAACTTCTACAGTTTCAACCAGAATTTAATCAAACTAGCCACAATGAATCTCTGGTGTTTTATTGTGCAAACAAAATTTTGATAACTTTTCATGTTTTAATTATCTGCCCTTGAATCGAAAAAATGGCCAATTTTACTGACAAGCCCCTCTCGGGCGTATATGCGCCGCTCTGCGAAGCTCTTGTTTTCTTATCTCATAATATTTTCCCAAACCATTTCTTCTATGGACAACAGGCAATCTTTGGGAAAAGTTTAAAAGGATAAAAAGTAGCTTTTGAAGGTATGGATATGTGATCGTCACGCTAAAAGAGACCTTATCCGAACTCCAGAAATCCAAATTTTGACAAACTTGTCAGTTTCAGCACAGGTCATCCAGATCCCGTATGCAAAAAATGAACATACATTATGATAGGGAAAACATTCCGGAATTAGATAATTACATAAAAATGAAAAGTGTCGGTCTGGCTGCGCGGGCTACACAGACTGACTAGGGTCAATATTTTTCACACTTCCTATAAGGTCCCTTTTAGCTAGACGGGTCATATATGTGAACTGTTTAACTTTCTCATGGAAACTGATTTTATGAAATAATTAAATTCGAATAAGTACAGACTTATAGTGTAGTGCAAGATCAAATTGCTCATAAGATTTGTTTTAACCCTTTCCAAAACAAGACCTGGTTTTGACGCCCCTAATAGAATAGGGTTGGGAAAACATTGAGACAAAAAAAGAAACTGCTGATAACCAGCAGTTTCTCCTTTTGTCTCAATATTTTCTATGCCATATTTTACACAAATCCTATCTTTATTTACATCCATTAAGTCTTTTGTGGCAGTTTTTGAAGTGGATCACCCTAAAATTTTGACGTTTGGGAAAGGGTTAAATACTGCTTGCCAAGACAGGAATGATTCTTTCCTAAACAAGACCTCATTTTGAATGCCTAGTAGAAAAGGTTTCGGGAAACATCGCATTAAAAGAGGAAAATGATAATCAGCATTTACTCCTGGCCTGGATATATTCTGAGCTACGATAATTACAAATACCACATAAATTTACGCCAATCTTGTTTTCTGTAGCAGCTCTTGAATCGAAACAGTCTATATTTTCGCCGTTTGGGAAAGGGTCAAAGTACAATGTACTTGGGTTCTTTTATTTTGAATTTATGATTTTGGCATATACAAAGATGAAAAAAGTTTGGTTGATTATGATGCACTATTTGATACAAGGTTTTATGTACATGTACAAGTCCATTTTTATTGCTTGCTTTTACTTTGATATATAAAATATTTGAAATGTCAGGGGTTTGTTTTTTTCTTTTGGCACCCTTTACCTTCACACCATTACTTACCTTCACATCATTATCTTTATATACCTAAACATTACTGCATTACCACACCACTTACCCCTTGCACCATTACTGCACCACTCACCTTTACACAACTTACCATCCTTCACACCACTTCACTTACATTTGCACCACTTATATTCACACCATTACTGCATCACACCTTCACTAGTGAGTAATGCTCACTGGTGAGTTGTGTTCACTAGTGAGTAATGCTCACTGGTGAGTTGTGTTCACTAGTGAGTAGTGCTAACTGGTGAGTTGTGTTCACTAGTGAGTAATGCTCACTGGTGAGTAATGCTCACTGTTGAGTTGTGTTCACTGGTGAGTAATGCTCACTGGTGAGTTGTGTTCACTGGTGAGTAATGCTCACTGGTGAGTTGCGTTCACTAGTGAGCAATGCTCACTGGTGAGTAATGCTCACTGGTGAGTTGTGTTCACTAGTGAGTAATGCTCACTGGTGAGTAATGCTCACTGTTGAGTTGTGTTCACTGGTGAGTAATGCTCACTGGTGAGTTGTGTTCACTGGTGAGTAATGCTCACTGGTGAGTTGTGTTCACTAGTGAGCAATGCTCACTGGTGAGTAATGCTCACTGGTGAGTTGTGTTCACTGGTGAGTAATGCTCACTGGTGAGTTGTGTTCACTAGTGAGCAATGCTCACTGGTGAGTAATGCTAACTGGTGAATTGTGTTCACTAGTGAGTAGTGCTCACTGGTGAGTAATGCTCACTGTTGAATTGTGTTCACTGGTGAGTAATGCTCACTGGTGAGTAGTGCTCACTGGTGAGTAGTGTTCACTAGTGAGTAATGCTCACTGGTGAGTAATATTCACTAGTGAGTAATGCTCACTGGTGAGTTGTGTTCACTGGTGAGTAATGCTCACTGGTGAGTTGTGTTCACTGGTGAGTAATGCTCACTGGTGAGTTGTGTTCACTAGTGAGCAATGCTCACTGGTGAGTAATGCTAACTGGTGAGTTGTGTTCACTAGTGAGTAGTGCTCACTGGTGAGTTGTGTTCACTAGTGAGTAGTGCTCACTGGTGAGTAATGCTCACTGTTGAATTGTGTTCACTGGTGAGTAATGCTCACTGGTGAGTAGTGTTCACTGGTGAGCAATGCTCACTGGTGAGTAATGTTCACTAGTGAGTAATGCTCACTGGTGGGTTGTGTTCACTGGTGAGTAATGCTCACTGTTGAATTGTGTTCACTGGTGAGTAATGCTCACTGGTGAGTTGTGTTCACTGGTGAGTAGTGCTCACTGGTGAGTAGTGTTCACTAGTGAGTAATGCTCACTGGTGAGTAATATTCACTAGTGAGTAATGCTCACTGGTGAGTTGTGTTCACTGGTGAGTAATGCTCACTGGTGAGTTGTGTTCACTGGTGAGTAATGCTCACTGGTGAGTTGTGTTCACTAGTGAGCAATGCTCACTGGTGAGTAATGCTCACTGGTGAGTTGTGTTCACTGGTGAGTAATGCTCACTGTTGAGTTGTGTTCACTGGTGAGTAATGCTCACTGGTGAGTTGTGTTCACTGGTGAGTAATGCTCACTGGTGAGTTGTGTTCACTAGTGAGTAGTGCTCACTGGTGAGTAGTGTTCACTGGTGAGTAATGCTCACTGGTGAGTTGTGTTCACTAGTGAGTAATGCTCACTGGTGAGTTGTGTTCACTGGTGAGTAATGCTCACTGGTGAGTTGTGTTCACTAGTGAGTAATGCTCACTGGTGAGTTGTGTTCACTGGTGAGTAATGCTCACTGGTGAGTTGTGTTCACTGGTGAGTAATGCTTACTGGTGAGTTGTGTTCACTGGTGAGTAATGCTCACTGGTGAGTTGTGTTCACTGGTGAGCAATGCTCACTGGTGAGTTGTGTTCACTGGTGAGTAATGCTCACTGGTGAGTTGTGTTCACTGGTGAGCAATGCTCACTGGTGAGTTGTGTTCACTGGTGAGTAATGCTCACTGGTGAGTAATGTTCACTAGTGAGTAATGCTCACTGGTGAGTTGTGTTCACTAGTGAGCAATGCTCACTGGTGAGTTATGTTCACTGGTGAGTTGTGTTCACTAGTGAGTAGTGCTCACTGGTGAGTAATGCTCACTGTTGAGTTGTGTTCACTGGTGAATAATGCTCACTGGTGAGTTGTGTTCACTAGTGAGTAATGCTCACTGGTGAGTTGTGTTCACTAGTGAGTAATGCTCACTGGTGAGTTGTGTTCACTGGTGAGTTGTGTTCACTGGTGAGTAATGCTCACTGGTGAGTAATGTTCACTAGTGAGTAATACTCACTGGTGAGTAATGCTCACTGGTGAGTAATGCTCACTAGTGAGTAATACTCACTGGTGAGTTGTGTTCACTGGTGAGTAATGCTCACTGGTGAGTTGTGTTCACTGGTGAGTAATGCTCACTGGTGAGTTGTGTTCACTAGTGAGTAATGCTCACTGGTGAGTTGTGTTCACTGGTGAGTAATGCTCACTGGTGAGTAATGTTCACTAGTGAGTAATGCTCACTGGTGAGTTGTGTTCACTGGTGAGCAATGCTCACTGGTGAGTAATGCTAACTGGTGAGTTGTGTTCACTAGTGAGTAGTGCTCACTGGTGAGTTGTGTTCACTAGTGAGTAGTGCTCACTGGTGAGTAATGCTAACTGGTGAGTTGTGTTCACTAGTGAGTAGTGCTCACTGGTGAGTTGTGTTCACTAGTGAGTAGTGCTCACTGGTGAGTAATGCTCACTGTTGAATTGTGTTCACTGGTGAGTAATGCTCACTGGTGAGTAGTGTTCACTGGTGAGCAATGCTCACTGGTGAGTAATGTTCACTAGTGAGTAATGCTCACTGGTGGGTTGTGTTCACTGGTGAGTAATGCTCACTGTTGAATTGTGTTCACTGGTGAGTAATGCTCACTGGTGAGTTGTGTTCACTGGTGAGTAGTGCTCACTGGTGAGTAGTGTTCACTAGTGAGTAATGCTCACTGGTGAGTAATATTCACTAGTGAGTAATGCTCACTGGTGAGTTGTGTTCACTGGTGAGTAATGCTCACTGGTGAGTTGTGTTCACTGGTGAGTAATGCTCACTGGTGAGTTGTGTTCACTAGTGAGCAATGCTCACTGGTGAGTAATGCTCACTGGTGAGTTGTGTTCACTGGTGAGTAATGCTCACTGTTGAGTTGTGTTCACTGGTGAGTAATGCTCACTGGTGAGTAGTGTTCACTGGTGAGTAATGCTCACTGGTGAGTTGTGTTCACTGGTGAGTAATGCTCACTGGTGAGTTGTGTTCACTAGTGAGCAATGCTCACTGGTGAGTAATGTTCACTGGTGAGTAATGCTCACTGGTGAGTTGTGTTCACTGGTGAGCAATGCTCACTGGTGAGTTGTGTTCACTGGTGAGTAATGCTCACTGGTGAGTTGTGTTCACTAGTGAGTAATGCTCACTGGTGAGTTGTGTTCACTAGTGAGTAATGCTCACTGGTGAGTTGTGTTCACTGGTGAGTAATGCTCACTGGTGAGTTGTGTTCACTGGTGAGTAATGCTCACTGGTGAGTAATGTTCACTAGTGAGTAATACTCACTGGTGAGTTATGTTCACTGGTGAGTAATGCTCACTGGTGAGTAATGTTCACTAGTGAGTAATACTCACTGGTGAGTTGTGTTCACTGGTGAGTAATGCTCACTGGTGAGTTGTGTTCACTGGTGAGTAATGCTCACTGGTGAGTTGTGTTCACTAGTGAGTAATGCTCACTGGTGAGTTGTGTTCACTGGTGAGTAATGCTCACTGGTGAGTAATGTTCACTAGTGAGTAATGCTCACTGGTGAGTTGTGTTCACTGGTGAGTAATGCTCACTGGTGAGTAGTGCTCACTGGTGAGTAATGCTCACTGGTGAGTTGTGTTCACTAGTGAGTAGTGCTCACTGGTGAGTAGTGTTCACTGGTGAGTAATGCTCACTGGTGAGTAATGTTCACTAGTGAGTAATGCTCACTGGTGAGTAATGTTCACTAGTGAGTAATGCTCACTGGTGAGTAATGTTCACTAGTGAGTAATGCTCACTGGTGAGTAATGTTCACTAGTGAGTAATGCTCACTGGTGAGTTGTGTTCACTGGTGAGTAATGCTCACTGGTGAGTTGTGTTCACTAGTGAGTAGTGCTCACTGGTGAGTAGTGTTCACTGGTGAGTTATGCTCACTGGTGAGTTGTGTTCACTAGTGAGTAATGCTCACTGGTGAGTTGTGTTCACTGGTGAGTAATGCTCACTGGTGAGTTGTGTTCACTAGTGAGTAATGCTCACTGGTGAGTTGTGTTCACTGGTGAGTAATGCTCACTGGTGAGTAATGTTCACTAGTGAGTAATGCTCACTGGTGAGTAATGTTCACTAGTGAGTAATGCTCATTGGTGAGTTGTGTTCACTGGTGAGTAATGTTCACTAGTGAGTAATGCTCACTGGTGAGTTGTGTTCACTGGTGAGTAATGCTCACTGGTGAGTTGTATTCATTAGTGAGTAAAAAAGAGATAAGAGATTTTGAGATATGAAAAAAGAGATTTGAGATTTTGAGATATGGAAAAGAGATTTGTAAAAAAAAGAGTTTAGAGGTTTTGAGATATGAAAAAAGGGATTAGAGGTTTTAAGATATGAACAAAGAGATTTGAAATTTCGAGATATGAAAAAAGAGATTTGAGGTTGAAAAAATATTTGAGGTTTTGGATCAATTCATTTTTTAATCAATTCATTTTTTAGTAAATTCATTTTTTAATAAATTCATTTTTTAGTAAATTCATTTTTTAATAAATTCATTTATATCAATTCATATTCTAGTAAATTCATTTCTTAATCAATTCGTTTTTTTTAAATCAATTCATTTTTAATCAATTTATTTTTTAGTAAATTCATTTTTAAACAATTAATTTTTTTAATCAATTTATTTTTTAGTAAATTAATTTTTTCCTATTCATTTTTTGTCAATTCATTTTTTAATCAATTCATTTTTTAAACAATTCATTTTTTTAAATCAATTCATTTTTTAATCAATTCATTTTTTAGTAAATTCATTTTTTAAACAATTAATTTTTTTAATCAATTTTTTTTTCAGTAAATTAATTTTTTCCTATTCATTTTTCAATCAATTCATTTTATCAGTTTAAGTGTGTTAATCATTCCAAAAAATATGGTGTTGAATGAGACGAACACACAAACACTACACTAAAACCAAGACCACTCACAGAAAATGCAGACACAAACATAGACATGCAGACAGAATGATGAACAAACACAGACCAACACAGATACATGGAAACGTAGAACAACACAGACACAAACAGACGGATGGACAATCAGGCAAACAGGGACCAACATAGACATGCAGACAGACAGAAAAACAGACCAACACAGATACATGGACACATAGACACACAGACGGATGGACAGACACAGACCAGATACATGGACATACAGACCAACTGACCCACATATACACACACACAGACAGACGTCACGGACACACAAAAACCAACATAGACACAGACAGATGTTTTAAAATTGGCTCAAACATTTCCATTCATTACATATCCCACCTTTAAGGGTGACATCATATCGCGTAAATCACATTACGGGTTAACTATTTTTAACTCTGGAAATGGAAAGAATAGTCAGAGTAATGAATACAATAGAGTACAGATAAAACTAGAACTGTCGCAAAGCGGACGAATACCCCCCCACTAGGGCCTTGTCACTGAAAAAGTGCTATCGGTCAGAAGGTTCTTGACTTAGAGCATGGAAACGGATTTTAAACAAAGTCCAACTGTGACCTTGACCTTTGACCTTGGTGACCCCAAAATAATAGGGCACCTCCTTGGGTCATGGGCAACAACTGTGTAAAGTTTCTTAATCCTAGGTCAAACGGTTCTCGAGTTAGAACAAAGAAACCAAATTGTAAATTTTGACTATTTCCCCCCCCCCCCATTAAAAAGTTAAAAGTGGCATAACTCTGAAACTAATGACTGGATCAATATGAAAATTGCAGGTGCACAACTTCATGTGATAGGAAACATGCTGATAAAATTTCAGAAAAATTGGTCAAAAACTGTGGGAGGAGAAGAGGACACAAGATTATGTCCACGGACGGACGGACTGACGGACAGACGGACAACCTGATTCCAGTATACCCCCCCATAACTTCGTTGTGGGGGGTATAATTAAGGCAAAAGAAGAAAATGCTGATTGCCTATTTTCATAGGGACTTCATAACCAGGCCCTAGTTTCTCGTGCTCGAATCACACAAAATCCACATGAACTTCCATCGAATACCCTTCAACGTTTGAGAGTATTCCATTGTAGTTGAACATGTACTCATGTGTGTGTACGTAAGTTTTTTCGAGAAACCGGTCAGTCTGTTTCTTTCACAGTTTGTGCCATTGCTATACAGATGATGCCAGAAAATAAATGTAAAAGTTTACAGTGTTCTCCCCAGCCCAATAAGCTGTATTGGCCCCACTACAGCTGTAAATCAGAGAAATGCCCCAACAGCTTCAAAAGTACCACACAGCTTAATTTCTTCAAAATGGACACCAAATAGGATTTTAAAGCATTTTACTATTTTCACATCAAAAACTGATACACATTCACATCTAGATAATGCACTTTTAAAACTGCAGCAGGGTTTTCCCGGACGCAGGATATTGCGTCCTAGACTCTTAAAATTGGGTTCAGGACTCTTAAAAATATTTTCTGTGCGTCCCATGGGACTCCCAAATAAAAGTACAAGTACTAGCTTACTTGAAGTGCTATGATCGTCTAGTTTACCGAAACTACACCTGCTTACATTCATTTTTAAGCAGACATTATGTGCATGACACCAAACACATTCTTGACAGACGCTTGCATAAGGTTCCATTTTTATTACTCACAATAAGAAATACTCCTATAGGCGGGGGGTGTTAGAAGGGATTTGTACCCAAATTGTTTTGTACTTTTCTGTGACTTTTCCTAATTTTTACCAGATTTGATAAAATCAAGACTAGATCTACTTCCAGATGGGAAAAAGTGTTATACAAAAATCCAAACATAGATTCTATTCCTGTTTTCTGGGTAGCATTGGAACTCTGAATCATCAAATTCCAGTCCTAAGTGTTCTTTGTAAATTACATTTATAGATTAGATTTGATTTTGATATTATTCAGAATGATTCCACCATTTTGGTCAATACAAACCCTATGGCAGGCTGGATGCCTATATTTTGTTAAACATACACAAAGCCAGATACTAATAATGGGTCTGAGTTTGCTGCAGTCTTTTTAAATATGGCCGATATTTGGTGTTCATACTTAACTGATTTTCTGAGATAGGACTCTTAAAATTAACACAAGGACTCTCAAAAATCATAGCTGACTGAGGGTCCCAAGGACTCCTTCTTTACAAGATCCAGGGAAAACCCTGTGCAGGTGTAATGACTGGCTTAAAGGCATTACGGGTAAAGAAGAAATTGCTCATTTTTCAAAATGAGCAATTTCTTCTTTTCCCATTATGTTTTTATACACATTGTTTATATTATTTACTTAACCCTTTCCCAAACGACAAAATTTAGAGTGATCCACTTCAAAAACTGTCACAAATGACAAAATGGATGTAATTAAAGATAGGATTTGTGTAAAATATGGCACAGAAAATATTGAGACAAAAGGAGAAACTGCTGGTTATCAGCAGTTTCTTCTTTTGTTTCAATGTTTTCCTAAGCCTTTTCTATTAGGGACGTCAAAACCAGGTGTTGTTTGGGAAAGGGTTAATATGTGACTGGGTTGCTGGAGCAGCACAGTACCCGTCTGTTTCTGTAGCAGTTTATGGTTTTAAGTGGCTAGGTTGCTGGCCTAGCACACAACCCTCCTCCTTTCACATCCGGGCTTGGGACCGGCAATGGCAGAGTTGGCGCCTTATGATTTTTACAAAATAATTGTTTGGGAAATATTTGAATTATTGTGAGAAAAGGAAAGAATGTCAGCAAACAAGTTACAACTTTTTCTTTTTTCCCTGTTTTGTGGAATAAAAATAATAGTTCACAGGATAACAGATATTCTACATTAAAGTGACATTTCACATTTATTTAATTTTTTAAAAGCATGTGTTGATGCAAAGATTGTTTATTCTTATACGTAGAAATGCTATCAGTTTTTAGCTCACGTGAGCACAAGATGCTCAAGATACCTTTTGTCCGGCGTTCGTCCGGCGTCTGTCAACAATTTCTTTAAATGACATCTCCTCCTAAACTACTCGGTCAATTTCAACCAAACTTGGCAGGAATGTTCCTTATGTAACCCCCTTTCAGAATTGCTAAAAGAATTGAAATCCATGAAAAACTCTGGTTGCCATGGCAACCGAAAAGGAGAAATTTGACTGAATCTCAAAACTATCTTTGAACGACATCTCCTCCTAAACTACTGGGCCAATTTCAACCAAACTTGGCAGGAATGTTCCTTAGGTAACTCCCTTTCAGAATTGCTAAAAAAATTGAAATCCATAAAAAACTCTGGTTGCCATGGCAACAGAAAAGGAGAAATTTGATTGAATCTCAATAATATCTTTGAACAACATCTCCTACTAAACTACTTGGCCAATTTCAACCAAACTTGACAGGAATGTTCATTAGGTGACCCCCTTTCAGAATTGCTAAAAGAATGAAATCCATAAAAAAACTCTGGTTGCCATGGCAACAGAAAAGGAGAAATTTGACTGAATCTCAATACTATCTTTGAACGACATCTCCTCCTAAACTACCTGGCCAATTTCAATTAAACTTGGCAAAAATGTTCCTTAGGAGGTCCTCTTTAAGAATTGCTAAAAGAATTGAAATTGACTAAAAACTCTGGTTACCATGGCACCAGAAAAGGAGAAATTTGACTAATTCTCAATTTCTTTGAACAACATCTCCTCCTAAACTACTTGGCTAATTTCAACCAAACTTTGCAGAAATATTTCTGAGGAGGTTCCTTTTAAAAATTGCTAAAAGAATTGAAATCATTTAAAAGCTCTGGTAGATATGGCAATAGAAAAGGAGATTTTCCACCAAATCCACCAATGACATCTTTGAACTAACAGGCTTATTTCCACCAAACTAGGCAGAAATATTCCATAGGAGGTCACATTTAAAAATAATGCTAACAGAATTGCAATTTATTAAATAAAAAAAAACTCTGGTTGCCATGGCAACAGAAAAAGAGAAATTACACGAAATCTTTCAGAAGCAATTTCTCAATGACCGCAAAGCCAAATTTGACAAAACTTAATATTTGCATTGCTTATGATATTGCTAAGAGGTACTTTTCTTTGCTTTTCAATATGAAACCTTGTCACAGAAAAAGGGGACTTCTTGTAAAAATCTGCTTAATAGGGGCATATCATCTACATTTATGCATGGATTTAAAACAAGAGGACCATGATGGTCCTATATCGCTCACCTGAACCAAAATGATATGAGCAACAATTTTGTTCAATTCAATAAACATTTATGACTGTAAGACTGAAAACTAACTTATAGTCAATAACTTTGTGAAAATCAAACTCATCTGAGATCTTATGGTGCCAAACATTGTGTCCAGATTTTTCTTGATTGATAAATAATCACAGATTCTAGAGTATAAACAAGGTCGAAAACAGCCAAAGACGGTATTTTTTTCAAATTCAAGGGCACACAATTCTCGACTTTCTGATCACATCATACTGAAAATCTACCTCATCCAAGATATTATGGTCTCCAACATAGTGTCCAAGATTTGTCTTGATTGGTCAATAATTGAAGATTCTAGAGTGTAAACAAGATAGAAAAACAGCCAGAAACGGCTATTTTGTTAAAATTCAAGGGCACATAACTCTCAACTTTCTGATCGGATCAGACTGAAAATCAAACTCATCCGACATATCATGGTCCAAATCATTGTGTCCAAGTTTTGTCTTGATTGATTGATAATTGTAGATTCTAGAGTGTAAACAAGGTCGAAAACAGCCGAAAAAGACAATTTTATCAAATTCAAGGGCACATAACTCTCGTCTTTCTGGTCATATCACACTAAAAATCAAACTCATGCGAAATCTTATCCTCTCAAACATTGTGTCCAAGATTTGTCTTGATTGGACAATAATTGAAAATTCTAGAGTGTAAACAAGGTCGAAAACAGTCAAAAACGACAATTTTGTCAAATTCAAGGGCACATAAGTCTGGACTTTCTTGTCTTATCAGATTGAAAATTCTAGTCATCTGAGATCTTATGATCTCTAACATTGTGTCCAAGTTTTGTCTTGATTGATTGATAAATGTAGATTCTAGAGTATAAACAATGTCGAAAACAGCCGAAAATGACAATTTTATCAAATTCAAGGGCACGTAACTCTTGTCTTTTTTGTCAGATCACACTGAAAATCGAACTCATCCGAAATCTCATGGTCTCAAACATTGTGTCCAAGATTTGTCTTGATTGGTCAATAATTGTAGATTCTAGAGTGTAAAAAAGGTCGAAAACAGTCAAAAACGACAATTTTGTCAAATTCAAGGGCACCTAACTCTCTTCTTTCTGGTAAGATCACACTGAAAATCACACTCATCCAAGATCTTATGGTCTCAAACATTGTGTCCAAGATTTGTCTTGATTGGACAATAATTGAAAATTCTAGAGTGTAAACAAGGTCGAAAACAGTCAAAAACGACAATTTTGTCAAATTCAAGGGCACATAAGTCTCGACTTTCTTGTCTTATCAGATTGAAAATTCAACTCATCCGAGATCTTATGATCTCCAACATTGTGTCCAAGTTTTGTCTTGATTGATTAATAAATGTAGATTCTAGAGTATAAACAATGTCGAAAACAGCCGAAAATGACAATTTTATCAAATTCAAGGGCACGTAACTCTAGTCTTTTTTGTCAGATCACACTGAAAATCAAACTCATCCAAGATCTTATGGTCTCAAACATTGTGTCCAAGATTTGTCTTGATTGGTCAATAATTGTAGATTCTAGAGTGTAAACAAGGTCGAAAACAGTCAAAAACGACAATTTTGTCAAATTCAAGGGCACATAACTCTCGACTTTCTCGTCTAATCAGACTGAAAATTAAACTCATCTGAGATCTTATGGTCTCCATCATTGTGTTCAAGATTTGTCTTGATTGGTCAATAATTGTAGATTCTAGAGTGTAAACAAGGTCGAAAACGGTCGAAAACGGCAATTTTGAAAAATTCAAGGGCACATAACTTTTGACTTTTTCATCTGATCTGACTGAAAATCAAACTCATCCAAGATCCTATAGTCTCCAATATTATATCCAAGTTTTGTATTGATTGGGCAATAATTGTAGATGCTAGAGTGTAAACAAAGTTAAAAACAGCATTTTTCGTCATTCAGGGGCAGATAACTCCACACTTTCTGGTCCAATCTGGCCCATAATCGAACTCATCCGAGAACTTATGACCATACTTGTTTTGACAAAGTTTGGTCAAGATTGACTAATATTTGTGGATGCTAGAGTGTAAACACCAAATTGTGGACAGACGGACAGATGGACAGACGGACAGACGGACGGACGACGGACAAAAAGCGATCACAATAGCTCACCTCGAGCACTTCGTGCTCAGGTGAGCTAAAAATGTATGGGTAAATGTGTTCTTTATCATGAGTAGATGTTCTATTTGAAATATATATTTAGGTAGGTTCAAGGTCATAGATCTTGGTCAATTTGTAAATTTCTGTTTGTTTGTCTGTCTGTATGTTTTATTGTAATTCCATCTGTCCAAAGCAATTTCTTCATAACCACATAGCTGAATTGGATGAAACTTCATATTTGAGTTACATATGATATTGCACTAAGGTAGTTTTCTGGGTTTTCTATGGTTTGAAATCGCATAGCGGCGTTCATATGATCTTTTACCCTTTATTGCATTACCTGTAAGAAATCTGATCTGTTATAAAACCCCATCTCAGGTGAGCGACCTAGGGCCAACGGCCCTCTTGTTTGAAGTTGTTATTTATAAGCGAAAAATACACTTTTTAAATGGAGACAGAAATGAAAAATTCTATGTAAATCTGAACTGTTGTCCACAACAATTTGTTTAATTTTAGCACAAAAAATATATATTTCTCGTAAACGGTTCAATATTTTGGCTTGAGATTTTCAGAAATTTCTGGAGAAAACATGCTCTTTCCGATAGATCAAAAGTAAAATTTATGTAAAAATGATCGTGAAATGTCACGTTAATTTGTACTTGATATAACTATGCTGAGTCAAAAAAGAAAGTGTGCACAGAGAATAACTGGAATTTCTATCATTATTTTGAATATTGATATTATAATATTGGTATCAAATTAAAGATAATTCAATTGCCTATAAGTAGGCGTCTTTTTAAATTGTGTGAAATGGATTTTGTCTCGTGTTTTCTTAAGATATTTGAGATAGGGGTCAATTTCGAAATTCACAGACCTTGCTGACCAGCGTGAGGAGATTAAATAATGCACATTTCTTGGGAGTTCTGCTTCAATTTCAATTGTGACATGTCTTTAATGAATAACAGCAAACATCTGTGATCTCACTGATCGAACACAACGTTTCATTTTATCGTTTGGAATTTCATTGCGTTCATATTGCAAGACGTATTCCGCGTCCTGCAAATTCTTTAACTGGGCCCTAAAATTTGCGAAACTCAGGCAAAAGAGATGTTTGGCCCTACACCACACTCATGACTATTTTTCACGCATCCCGTGCCGATGACAATGTGCCTAATGCAGGTGTAACATAAGATTTAGGCATCATGATAATGTGACAAACAGAAGGTCTCAAATCTCTTTTGAGCCCTCCGTCTGCCTTCGTCGATTTCCAATGTTGCTTACATATGCTTGTTTTACTGAATCGCCATAAATAGTGTAGTTTTGAAACGTTGACGTAAGGGCGTCAACGTCATGTAACGATCTTGTCTAGTCATTCCTGCATTCGGGATATCAGACCGAAGCCTATCAAAAATGTATCCTTTCTCTTGAAAACATGATTGCAAACGCCTAATTTCAGAATGATGACATTTGAACGACAATGACACATTTTACACCCGTTCAAGACACTAGCAAAGCTAATGTGTGAAATCTGTCATGTTTACTAAGACGTAGCATATTTGGCTATTCAGCACTATGAAATTTTATGTTTGATTTAGCTTTTATACACATTGAATACAGATTTTAGAAATAAAGTTTATTGTGAAACATTTGTTTTGATAACCACATGCAAAAAAGGTGATAACAGAGTTTGGTGATATGCCAGATAATTTAATCATCTGAAGTTGCTTCCCATGTCAAAAGATATGAGAAAGTTGATAGCTTAACTCTGTGTAGAAGTTTGGTGAAGTGAATTGCAGCGGTTACGTAGATATATGAAGAAGAAGTATGCACACTTTCTTTTTTGACTCATATATAACCCTTTCCCAAACTACATAGGTGCAGCAGACAACGTATTCTGACTCCCTCAAAAGACAATACTTGGGAAAACATTGTAGCAAATGAAGAAATTGCTTGACAGTTTCTTCATTTTCCACAATGTTTTCAAACCCAAAATGGTAAGAGTTTTGAAATTTCATCATTTTGAAATTTGTTATCTGCATCACCTTTCAAATTGGAATGGTTCAAAATTTTTCCGCCTGGTAATGGGATAACAATATGAGAGTATCACTGGTGGTGAACTCGGCCAAAGCGAGGGACGTTTTTCGCTACAACAAGGTACAGATATTTTGCATTTAAATGTGAGTTTAAAGATCTGATTGGATAGTTTTTCTTATAACATTGAATTTGTTCTAAATATTGACCGGGTTTACCGATGATATGTATCTCGTAACTACGGCTTTATCGAAGCCATAGTTACAATATCTTATAACAACACCGACAGAATACGATGATCGCGAAAAAACGTCCCACGCTTTGGCCGAGTTCACCACCAGTGAATATGAATGTATTGATTGCAGGATTTGGAAAGGACATCAAAAACATATATTCTGTTTGAGAAAGGGTTAATACCTAAGTTTTGGTATTTAGAGTTGTGTTAATACCTGAAAGTAGTTCACTTAGTTTAATATTATATCGTTGGTGGGGAGTCAAAATCTCGTAACTACAGCTTGAATAAGCTGGAGTTACGAGGTTTTGACTCCCCACGGACGATATAATCAATTCCTGAATCTTAATTATGTGCGAAAAAATTTAATTATTGTGAGAAAATGAGACAAGAGCTGTCAAAGACCAAAATATGTACAGTCGACACTCGTTGTGTCGAAGTCGGAGGGGCCGTCAAAATACCTCGACATATCCGGAGTTCGACTCATCCGATTTTGTTCGGCTTCGAGATATTTGATATTTGAACGTTTTTTAATCGTATCAAGTACAAATACTATTGAAATATAGTAGGAAAAGGAAAGAAATTGCTCGTGTTGAGCAATTTCTATCCTTTTCCTACTATATTTCAATGGCTATAATCAGTTCGAAATTATTTTAAATATGTCAATTGATGAGGACGGGACCAGATTTGAACTTCGACTTAAGCGAAAATTCGACTCATCCGATGTCGACATAACGAGTGTCGACTGTATGTTACAAATTGAAAAAAGTTTCTTGCCTTGTCTTTTTTTTGTCATAGGCATTGCACATGTGAAATATGAAGGCTAAATATCTCTTACTAAGGCTAAATATCTCTTACTAATCAAAAGTTGTGGCCAATGTTAATTTGTTGCTAACAAACATCAAGCCCCCTTTTTCTATGATAAATTTTTTTTTTACCAAATTTCAAATAATTTATGGTCAAGGGCATCTGATTTGCTACTCAAATATGAAATTTCATCAAATTCTGACCATTAGACTCGGAGAAATTAGAGACGAGGCCTCAAATCCAAAAACCGGGAAAGGTACATCGGCATTATATCATAGGGAGTTCATATGGTAGATTTCATTTGATTTGGCCCAAGGGTTATGGAGAAACTGCTTGGGACGGACCGACAGACTGACAAAGTGGCAACTATAATGCTCTCCCTTAGGGGAGCATAAAAACTCTCTCTTAGGGGAGCATAAAAATATCTACAATGTCAATGTCTGTTCTCCTATTCCTTTGATGCTACATGGTATTAACCCTTTCCAAAACGGCAAAATTTTAGGGGTATTCCAATTCGAAAACTTCTACAGATGACAAATGGATGTTATTAAAGATAGGATTTGTGTAAAATATGGCATAGAAAATATTGAGACAAAAGGAGAAACTGCTGGTTATCAGCAGTTTCTTCTTTTGCCTCAATGTTTTCTTAAGCCTTTTCTACCAGGGACCTCAAAGCCAGGTCTTGTTTGGGAAAGGGTTAAGATATAGATTTCAGCAGGTTAACCCTTTCCCAAACAAGAACTGATAGAATTGGGTTGCAGCATTTTCTCCTTTTGCCTCAATATTTTCTGTGCTATATAATGTACACAAATTTTATCCTTATTAACATCCATTATAGTTGTCAGCAGCAGCTTTTGAAGTGGACCACCCTATGATTTAGCCGTTTGGGAAAGGTTTAATCCCTAATTGCAACCTGAAACATCTTAATCTAGAATAGAAAAAAAACACAATTACGAATACCATTGAAATTAATCAAACAGAAATCCCCTAATGATTTTAAATTGTTTTGAAAAATATATTTCTTTAGGGCGAAAATGATATGAATTTGTTGCAATTTAAATCTATGTAGACTAGAGTCTGTATCCTTTACGATGCCATAAAAAGTTGAAATCAATTTGTACTCGAATATTTCTTTTAACTTTATCTAGAACAAAGGCCACTGGTTCGTAATACAACCGCATGCGTTGTCCAATTTCTACGGCAAAACGACAGTTTGTCTTTTTTTATGATTCGTAAAGTCGGCCTATATAGCAAAGAGTGTTTTTCTGTGTCATTTTGATCTATCTCCTTTAAAAGTGAAAAGTGGTTTTGAAAATGACAGAATTTGCTCTATCTCCAAAAAGAAATAATAGTCTGGTAGTCGAAACCCAAAATTTCAGAAGTGGGAGGCCGGAATGTGTATGGACGAAAGTTGTGTTTTTATGATTGCCCAACCTGTGAGCAACATGGTTTGGCCTGTCTGCAGATTCAAATTTGACTTTTAAGGTCAAAACAGGGGTCAAAGGTCACTGAGTGCAAAAATGCCAAATTTCGCTATTTTTCTAGATCTCTATTGCTCGAACCTGGAAGCTAAATCTTCAATGGTCGAAAGTTGTGTTTTCTAGTTGGCCAGAATGATAGCTACAAACTTTGCAATGTCTGCAGGTTCCATATTGTTTCTATAAGGTCAGAAAAGGGGTCAAAGGTCACTAAGTGCAAATATCCTTAAAATTCATATATGTCCATTTCAAGACTTCCAGACATGAAAGTTTGAGTTAGGAATAGCCAATATTTATGTTTTCCAATTATGAAATATATTGGGGAAGTTTTTGGATCCTATCTGCAGATTCAAAGATAGTTATGAAGGTCAGAAAATAGGGTCAAAGGTCACTGAGTGCAAAAACACTATTTGAAATTATTCTCGATATAATTTTAAAGTTTTAACTGTTGGTGTTTGCTAATTTAAGAACGTAAGTTGTATTTTATGCCTGCTAAATGCGTAAAAGACATGTTTGCCCCTATCTGCAGATTCAAAATTAGAATCAAGAGTGTAAAAAAAATGGGTCAAAGGTCATAGAGTGCAAATGGTTTTGAATTTCATACATGTCGATTCCAAGACTTCCAAACATGGGACGAAGAGTAATGAATAGATAGTATTTATGTTTTCCAGTTGCTATATATGTTTTGGATCTTTTGAGTCCTGACTCTGCATATCATTGGTTAGTTTTTAAGGTCAGAAAAGGGAGCCAAAGGTCAATGAGTACAATACTCTATATCAAATTAATCCTGTTCCATGTTTCAAAACATTTGTATATGTTAATTGGTGGATAATAGTTACATCTTATGCTTGCCCAATGTGTAGATATCATGTTTATTCCTGTTTGCAGAATCAAAATTGAAATATTGGGTGTACACAATAGAGGTCAAAGGTCAAAGAGTGTAAAAATGTACCAAAATATAAAATAAATTCCCTAAAAATGTGCTGTGCATAAAAAAGTACGTGCAAAATTGAGGTTTCGATGATGACACTACAACATGACAATAACTTTGATTTGAATACACAATTCAAGTAATCATAGAGATTAATAAGATCAACATCAAATGATCAAAATGTTATCTAGACTTCGGAAATTAACTGCATTACAATTATCCAGGCAGACTAACAAGAGAAAAATGAAAACTGAATTCAAGTCATTTATCATTATCTTAATATTTTTATTACAATACCATACATGTATTGATGACTTTTGCCCAACAATGTATCTTCATAGTAATTGGATTTTGGCTTCATTTTTCATCTTCTATCTAAATATTGTTAAAAATGGCGGGGTCATTGTTGCAATGATCAACAAGTTCCTTTTTATGTAAATACTGTACTATTTCTTATCTTAATTTCAGTATTGATGGAGTGCATGTCAAATTATGTATTTTTCATATAAATTGTTTATCATCCAACCCATTTTGGGGTATTGAGACAGAGTCTATAATAGTACATACCACCACTTAATTTTGGTATAGATGCATCATGCGTGTGTTCAACTTTGTCCAGACCATGATCTGAATATTGGTAAATGGATGTCAATTAGTTTGGCAAAACCATTCTCTTCTATGAATGAGTATGTTATCTATAGAATTTTGATTAAAGCCAAAAATCAAATCCTCATTTGTAAGTACATCCTCAGGTTCATACCAGGATCAAATTCATTAAGCAAAAACTGTTCCCAAGCCTTGTCCAGCTCAAGAATTGGAACAAGAGATATGTATCTTGCTTTCACATGACATGTCAATAAATAGATCTACAGACTACTCATGTTTATTCTTTGATTTCAGTAAGGACATTGTAAAAGAATCCCTACTGTGTCTAACGAAATGTATGATAAGTAGACTTCGGCGTGGGTACAGGCATGCATGTGTCTGTTCCTCCTGACTACAATTCCTACAGTATGGATGAATTTCCAAATAACGTCGGTGTAAATGCAAAACCTTGTATGTCGATTTGTGCGATTTTCAAAGTACAAACTTGTGTGCCCAGTTAAGACAATTCTTGCAGGTTTTGGGATATGTTACTGATCAGTATTAATGACACATTATTTGTGAACAATATGTCCAAATTGCAAGTAAAACATTTCAGTCTGTGAAAAGTTATTACGCTTTTTCCCTCCCCTTTAAAACTTTCCAAAATCGAGATACGAAGTTTTGCATTTACAACGACGATAAGCTCTTTCAATGCGTGTTCAATTTTTTTAACATTCATGAGTCCCATAGACACGTAGGCCTATTATAAGCATTGTATTCTGTTCGTGAAGATATAACATAATCTACAATAAGAATGAGTATATGTCTTTATGAATTAACCCAGTATAGTAATATGTGGATTCAAAAGTCATAGATGCGTTTGTGTGATGCGTAAACGTAATGAAGAATCTACTTGCATTAAAAACAGTTTCAAGAAAAAAATACGTATTCTGACATGTATCCTTTGTTGTCAATTTGTAAATTGGGATGGTATGATTCAATTCAATTATGGCTTTATGAGCAATATTTAACAAACAGAATCAACAGAGTAACGAATAGACACATTGCCTTCTTAGGGACAGCTTTTAACAAGGAGATCAATTACCAGTAGAGTTTAAATTGTATGTATCTTGCTTATTCTGTGTTGTTATTTAAAACAATAAATACCAGAACTGCAATCTTTGACATGTGTTTTGTACCAATAACCCACATAAATCTACTGAAAAGAGGAATGTGAAATTATCGAAAATGTTGTAATTTCAGTGAAAAACGAAATTAACATCTTGGTATTCTAGATGGTTTGATACCAATCTATATCGTGTAAGGCTTTTCGGAGATTTTGGTTATGAGTCCACATCTCAATGTGCTCATTTACATGGCTGCTAGCCAATGATCGCAAAAACAAATGATATCTTGAATATGAGTTATCCTCAAATTCATATGAAACATATAAGTGGGCATTTTCATATAAGAGAATACACAAGAAATAATATACAAAATGCTATATTTAATATAAAACAATATATCTACTAAGATTTAAACAATTTACCTCTCATAATGGACAAATTGCCGTTGAATATTTCAATCATATCTAGATCTATCATTATCATGGACAATTATTTTCGAATAAAAAATATTGACAGAGTAAGTATCATTGAAACTTCAATGTTTCATAACTGTTTTTGAGTTCATATCCATATTTCAAGTACCGTAATTATTCTAATAAACGCCCATATTCTAATATACGCCCATCCCCTGATTCCGGATTAAAATTATGTAAGTATAGCCAAAGATTACTTCCAAAAGCAATGAAAAAGAGGATGTTCAGTCCTGAATCTGTTGGCAATCAAGGCATTTTCAGCGAAAAATCATATTTTGCAGTCCTTATATCAGAACTTTGTCAAATTCGACTTGATGAGCATCGAGTCTATGAATTGACACTTGATTCGCAAATTTTGACTGACAAAATTAGAACACCTCTAATAAACGCCCACCCCGACTTTTCCACCAACCATGTTTATGATAACGCCTGGGCGTTTATTAAAATAATTACGGTATTCATCGCCTTTTAAATGTTTGCATTCTTTGACCTTTGATCTCTATTTTGCAATCTCTAAATAAAAATTTGAAACTGAATACACAGACAAATACGTCATCTACATATCTAACATATTTAACAAACATTTAATACAACTTTTGTCCAATCATAAGCCAACTCTAAAGTTTAAAATCATTATGTTGAACTTGGAATAATCTCAAATAGAGCATTCAGCACTCATTGACCTTTGGCACATTTTCTGACCTTAAAAGCGAGCTAGACATCTGCAGACAGAGGAACCAAAAGCTCCCCAGCATATTTGGTTACTGGAAAACATAGATATTGCCCATTCGTCTGGAAGTCTCGGAATGGACATATTATGACATTTAATGATTTTTGCACTCAATGACCTTTGACCCCTTGTCTTTACATTCTTACTTTTATTTTTGAATCTGCAGACAGGGACAAACATGTCATCTACATATCTGACAAACATTAAAGACAACTTCTGTCTCTTTAAAAGCCAATACCATTGCTTTAAAACATGTAATTTTAACCAGGAATAATTTCAAATAGCCATTTTGCACTCATTAAACTTTGACCCCATTTTCTGACCTTAAAAACTGACTTGGTATCTGCAGACAGGAACCAAAAATTTTCCCAATATATTTGGTAATTAGAAAACATAAATATTGTCTATTCATAACTCAAAGTTCCATGCATGGAAGTCTTTGAATCGACATGAATGAAATTTAAGAATTTGTGCACTCAGTGACCTTTGACCCCTGTTCTGACCTCATAGAACCGACAATGAATCTGCAGAAATGGCAAAATATGTAGCTAACAATCTGGCCAACAAGAAAACACAACTTTCATTCATTCACAAGGAAGCTTCTTGGTTCGAGGATTCGAAATGTAACAAAATAGCGATTTTTTTACATTTTTGCACTCAGTGACCTTTGACCCCTGAAACTCACCCAAAGGTCAATGGCTGACTTGCAGACAGGGCATTTCTAGTACTGCAGAAGTTTCTGAACAACTTCCAGTATTAAACTTTGCATACACATTCCGGCCTCCCACTTTCTATTTCTAGGCCTCTACCAGAAAATAACTACTAGACTATAATGATTTTTATCAAAAAATGCTGCATCGTTTCTAATTAAATTGCGCATGTGGATAGATAAGGTTATTTCTGACTGTCATGCAAAATTTGGGTCAATTTCAAGCAAACATAAAAAAGTTATGAAGGTCTGAATCTTTAAAGTCGATTTTCTCGGAAAAGTGGTTTTGGTAGTTAGCGTAACCTTAAAACGAGGCGACGTTATGTTATTAGCATCGAAAGTTGTTCGGTATAGTTAATTGGGGTTTTACACCGTTTTCAACTTCAAAGGTCATATTGCGCGGCTGGAGCACCTAACTATGGATTCCTGTCGTTTCTCATACCAGTGCTACCACAACACCCTTACCGAGCCTCCAGCTGCTCTCCCAATCCAAATCCCTAATGCAAAGCTTCTAGTCCTAACATAGTTCCATCTTAATTGTTTTAATAAGTTACTTAGAATTATTTCTACGAAATTACGATACATTAAAATAAATATTTTTAGATTAAGCATAATTAATGATTCTTGTTACAGTGGGCAAACAGGGTGCCCACCCTTCATCTGGAAAAAAAACTCCCTGACTTTTCCCTGACCAAAATTCATTTTCCCTGACCAAAATTCATTTTCCCTGACCCTTTTCCCGGCTGTACGGCCTCCTCCTCCCCTCACAGCCGTCCGATCCACCCACTTTGAATTATTGCAATTATTGCAAATGCATTTTTATACTTTTAAGAGCTTATTTGCATATGCATGTTTTAAAGGTTCACATTTTGTTTATATGCTGAGTCAAAAAAGAAAGTGTGCACAGAGGATAACTTGAATTGCTATGATAATTTTGATTATTGATATTATGATATTGGTATCAAATTAAAGATAATTCAATTGCTTATGAGAATGTGCATTTTTAAATTGTGCGAAATTGGCTATTATTTGTGTTTTCCTAAGATATTTGAGATAGGGGTCAGTCTCAAAATTCACGAAACGTGCTGACGAAAGTGAGGAGATTAAATAATGCAATTTTATGGCGACTTCTTCAATTTCTAGTGTGACATGTCTTAAATGAATGACGGCAAACATGTGTGGTCTCCCTGATCGACCATAACGTCTAATTGTATCGTTTGGAGTTTCACTTTGGTCATATTGCACGACATATTCCGCGCCCTGCAATTTCTTTAAGGACAGATCCTCCAGTTGTTACTGCGCATACCCTAAATAACGAAATAAAGCTGTTTCAATAAATGACAAGACCCTTTTCGGTTATTTCAATTTTCTCTGTTTGGTCAATTAAAGTGTAATAGTACTTGGATGGTACATTTTGCTTTTTGTTGCGCGTTCAACATGTGGCGTTAGCAATAGGAAACGGAGCAACAAAAGCAAAATGGTGTCTTTATGAGCGAGTTCACTTCAGATGGACACAACAGATGACTTTTTATTATCTAAAGCTGGTAATAAGGAAGAGAATGGATAAAAGTAGTGAAACAATTTCGGACAGAGCTGCAAAAATTAAACCAAATTTTACTTATAACTAAGAAAAACGCTTGGTTTGATATATTTTTAGCTCACCTGAGCACAAGCTCAAGTGAGCTATTGTGATCACCTTTTGTCCGGCGTCCGTCCGTCGTGCGTCGTCCGTCGTCCGTCAACAATTTCTTTAAATGACATCTCCTCCTAAACTACATGGCCAATTTCAACCAAACTTGGCAGGAATGTTCCTTAGATGACCCCCTTTCAGAATTGCTAAAAGAATTGAAATCCATGAAAAACTCTGGTTGCCATGGCAACAGAAAAGGAGAAATTTGACTGAATCTCAATACTATCTTTGAACGACATCTCCTCCTAAACTACTGGGCCAATTTCAACCAAACTTGGCAGGAATGTTCGTTAGGTGACCCCCTTTCAGAATTGCTAAAAGAATTGAAATCCACAAAAAACTCTGGTTGCCATGGCAACAGAAAAGGAGAAATTTGACTGAATCCCAATACTATCTTTGAACGACATCTCCTCCGAAACTACTCGGCCAATTTCAACTAAACTTGACAGGAATGTTCATTAGGTGACCCCCTTTCAGAATTGCTAAAAGAATCGAAATCCATAAAAAACTCTGGTTGCAATGGCAACAGAAAAGGAGAAATTTGACTGAATCTCAATACTATCCTTGAACAACATCTCCTCCTAAACTACTCGGCCAATTTCAATTTAACTTGACAGGAATGTTCATTAGGTGACCCCCTTTCAGAATTGCTAAAAGAATTGAAATCCATAAAAAAAACTCCGGTTGCCATGGCAACAGAAAAGGAGAAATTTGACTGAATCTCAATACTATCTTTGAACGTCATCTCCTCCTAAACTACTAGGCCAATTTTAACTAAACTTGGCAAAAATATTCCTTAGGAGGTTCTCTTTAAGAATTGCTAAAAGAATTGAAATTGACTGAAAACTCTGGTTGCCATGGCACCAGAAAAGGACAAATTTGACTAATTCTCAATAATTTCTTTGAACAACATCTCCTCCTAAACTACTTGGCCAATTTCAACCAAACTTGGCAGAAATATTTCTGAGGAGGTTCCTTTTAAAAATTGTAAAGAATTGAAATCTTTTAAAGGCTCTGGTGGCCATGGCAACAGAAAAGGAGATTTTCCACCAAATCTCAATGACATCGTTGAATGATATCTCCTCCTAAACTATCAGGCTAATTTCCACCAAACTAGGCAGAAATATTCCTTAGGAGGTCACATTTCAAAAATTGCTAACAGAATTGCAATTTATAAAAAAACCAACTCTGGTTGCCATGGCAACAGAAAAAGAGAAATTACACGAAATCTGTCAGAAGCAATTTCTCAATAACCGCAGAGCCAAATTTGACAAAACTTAATATTTGCATTGCTTATGATATTGCTAAGAGGTACTTTTTTTTTGCTTTTCAATATAAAACCTTGTTACAGAAAAAGGGGACTTCTAGCAAAAATCTGCTTATCAGGTGCATAGCATCTACATTTATGCATGGATTTAAAAAAATGTATGGGTAAATGTGTTCTTTATCATGAGTAGATGTTCTATTTGAAATATATATTTAGGTAGGTTCAAGGTCATAGATCTAGGTCAATTTGTAAATTTCTGTTTGTTTGTCAGTCTGTATGTTTTATTTTAATTCCATCTGTCCAAAGCAATTTCTCCATAACCAAATAGCCGAATTGGATGAAACACCATATTTGAGTTACATATGATATTGCACTAAGGTAGTTTTCTGGGTTTTCTATGGTTTGAAATCGCATAGCGGCGTTCATATGATCTTTGACCCTTTATTGCATTACCTGTAAGAAATCTGATCTGTTATAAAACCCCATCTCAGGTGAGCGACCTAGGGCCAACGGCCCTCTTGTTCTTTTTTTGTATTTGTAGGTATGACCAAGCACTATGTCTATACCAAAAAAGAAAAAAATCTTACCGCTGGAATATTTTTATTATCAGAAACGTTGCGAAATAAGAGCAATTTCAGCTACTTTTGAATGAATGTTTTCCTAAAAATTTAAAAATCATCACTAAATTTGTCCAAATTGATACTCATTTAGACAGAATAAAACATATCGAACACAGTAAAGACTTATTTATGTAATCCTAGTCATTTAAAACACCTTTTTTGTGGGTATTTAAGTGACACCTCATTTTTGCAATTTTAGACAAGAGTAGTCTCCCTTGAAATCCAATAACTTTTTAATTCGCTTGGTGACCTATAGTTTTTAAGTCATTTTTTTACTTCTCATATATTTAAATATCAGTACAGAAAAAGTTAAAAAAATCTTACCGTAGGAAATAAATGGAGGATCTGTCCTTAACTGGATCCTAACGTTAGCGAAACTCAGGCAGAAAAGATTTTCAGCCCTATACCACATTCGGGACTAATTTTCACGCGTCCCATGCCAATGACGAAGTGCCTAACGCAGGCGTAACGTAAGATTTTGGAGTCTTAATACATCTTTGACAAACATGTGGTTTCAAATCTCTTAAAGGCCATCTATTTCCTTCACCGATTTTGAATGTTGCTTACAAATGCTTGTTGTACCAAATCGCCATAAATTGTGTAAATTTGAAATGTTGACGTAAGGACGCCAACGTCATGTAGTGATCCTGTCTAGTCATTCCTGCATTCGCTTTATCTGACTGAAACCTTTTAAAACGTATCCTTTGTTTTGAAAACATGATTGCGAACACATGATTTCATTGCGATTACATTTTGTACGACAACCTCACACTTTACGCCGGTTCAAGACACTAGCAAAACTGACGTGTGAAATCTGTCGTGTTTACCAAGACGTAGCATCTTTGGCTACACAGCATATTCAAATTTCATGTTTGATCTTGCTTTCATACACTTTAAATACAGATTTAAGACGATAAAATTTATCATGAAACCTTTATTTTGATTACCACGTGCAAAAAGATGCTTACAGTTTATGGTTATGTGCAAGACAATTTAACCCTCTAAAGTTGCTTCCCATGTCAAAAGACATGAGAAAGTTGATAAGTTAACTCTGTGTAGAAGTTTCGTTAAGTTAATTGCAGCAGTTACGTAGATATATAAAGTAGAAGTATGCACACTTTCTTTTTTTGACTCAGTATAATAGGTATTTTAGAGAGATGATTTGTCTGTGCATTTTAATATTAATATGTTTTACAGGTTTAAATTTTGCATATAATTGATATGTTTAAGAGATGATTTGTAGGTACATTTTTATACTAACATGTTTTATAGGTTTAAGATTTGTTCATAATTGATATTTTTAAAAGATGATTTTCAGGCGTTGTTAAAAAATCTTAAAAAAGATAATTTGATTTTACTCCATTATCAAATGCCAAAAAGATTTTGGGGAAAAAAAATTCAAATGCATGATATTTTACATATTTTGGTCTATTTAGGAAACAATGTGGGAAATGAAGAAATTGCTTGTCACAAGCAATTTCTTCATTTTCAACAATACTTTCCTAGTCTTTATATAACAGGGTGTCAAAGTGAATCATTATTTCTGGTTAGAAAACAATGTGGGCGTCAAAGGGCATCATTATTTCTGGGTAATAAACAATGTGGAAAATGAAGAAACTGCTTGTCACAAGCAATTTCTTCATTTTCCACAATATTTTCCAACTCTATATATTACAGGGCTTCATTACATGGTGATGGAGATCTTATTATTACTCTTTTCCTCTTTGTTTCATTCACTCCATCACACTCTCCAACTCTCACTATTCCTGTTTCATTCTCTCTATCTCAATTTTTTAACTTTCAAATGTCTCCTCTTTAAGGTATAAAGTGCCTAATTAAAAACACCACTTTCTAGCCATACGAAATGTATCAAATTACACACACTTGTAAATGCACCTCACATAAGTTGATTCATCGTGACGGATTTCAAGATTATGCTTCAAGAAGAAAATAATTTGCAAATATCATTTTACTCTATATTCATATGCAAGGGAGGTAATTTTGAACATTTTTGTCAAATATTTCCATAAATATGCAAAGTTCTAAACCGTACAAAATGCTTATGTTTGTATTTGGAATGGAAATATAACACAGTTTAGGAATTACTGGCGCTTTTCAAATTTTGCCGCTGGCTCTTTGGTGCTAATTAGGCCCTTCTTACCTTAACCCTTTCCAAAACAGCAAAATTTAAGGGGGGGTCCACTTCAAAAACTGCCACAAATGACAAAATGGATGTTATTAAAGATATGATTTGTGTAAAATATGGCACAGAAAATATTGAGACAAAAGGAGAAACTGCTGGTTATCAGCAGTTTCTTCTTTTGTTTCAATGTTTTCTCAAGCAATTTCAATTTGGGATGTCAAAACCAGGTCTTGTTTGGGAAAGGGTTAAAGTTTCATTCTTCTTATCTCACTATTCCTCGGTCTCCCTCTCTCTATCTAAATTTTTAAAATTCTTTCTCACTTTTTCTCTTTGTTTCATTCATTCTATCACACTATCTCACTATCCCTCTGTCTCCCTCTGTCTATCTCAATTCTTTTTAACTTTCACTCTTTTCATCTTTGTTTCATTCATTCTATCACACTATCTCACTATCCCTCTGTCTACCTCTGTCTATCTCAATTCTTTTTAACTTTCACTCTTTTCATCTTTGTTTCATTCTCTCTATCACACACCGTCTCTTTTTTTCCTGTCTCCCTCTGTCTATCTATTCTTTTTAACTTTCACTCTTTTCATCTTTGTTTCATTCTCTCTATCACACACCGTCTCTTTTTTTCCTGTCTCCCTCTGTCTATCTATTTTTTTTAACTTTCACTCTTTTCATCTTTGTTTCATTCTCTCTATCACACACTGTCTCTTTTTTCCTGTCTCCCTCTGTCTATCTAATTTTTTAACTTTCTCACATTTTCTCTTTGTTTCATTCATTCTATCACACTATCTCACCATCCCTCTGTCTCCCTCTGTCTATCTCAATTTTTTTTAACTTTGACGCTTTTCATCTTTGTTTCATTCTCTCTATCACACACCGTCTCTTTTTTTCCTGTCTCCATCTGTCTATCTATTCTTTTTAACTTTCACTCTTTTCATCTTTGTTTCATTCTCTCTATCACACACCGTCTCTTTTTTTCCTGTCTCCCTCTGTCTATTTATTTTTTTTAACTTTCACTCTTTTCATCTTTGTTTCATTCTCTCTATTTCACACTGTCTCTTTTTTCCTGTCTCCCTCTGTCTATCTATTTTTTTAACTTTCACTCTTTTCATCTTTGTTTCATTCATTCTATCACACTATCTCACTATCCCTCTGTCTCCCTCTGTCTATCTCAATTCTTTTTAACTTTCACTCTTTTCATATTTGTTTCATTCTCTCTATCACACACTGTCTCTTTTTTCCTGTCTCCCTCTGTCTATCTAATTTTTTAACTTTCTCACATTTTCATCTTTGTTTCATTCATTCTATCACACTATCTCACTATCCCTCTGTCTCCCTCTGTCTATCTCAATTCTTTTTAACTTTCACTCTTTTCATATTTGTTTCATTCTCTCTATCACACACTGTCTCTTTTTTCCTGTCTCCCTCTGTATATCTAATTTTTTTAACTTTCACTCTTTTCATCTTTGTTTCATTCTCTCTATCACACACCGTCTCTTTTTTCCTGTCTCCCTCTGTATATCTAATTTTTTTAACTTTCACTCTTTTCATCTTTGTTTCATTCTCTCCATCACACTCTATATATCGCTATTCCTGTTTCATTCTCTCTATTTCACACACCGTCTCAGTCTGCCTCTCTCTATCTCATTTTTTAACTTTCTCATGTATCCTCTTAGTTTTAATCTATCCATTTCACTCTCCATCTCTTTCTCACTTTTCCTCTTTGTTTTGTTCTCTCTGTCACACTGTCTCACTATTCCTCAGGCTCTTTCTCTCTCATTTTTTTTTACTTTATCACTTTTCCTCTTTGTTTCATTTGCAATTTCCTCTGCCTCTTTCTCTATCTCATTTTTTAACCTTCTTATATATCCTCTTTGTTTTGTTCTCTCTATCACACTCTGTCTTATTCTCTCTCTCATTTTTTTTAACTTTCTCACATTTTCTCTGTTTCATAATCTCCATTACACTCTCTAATTCTCACTATTCCTGTTTCATTCTCTGTATTAACTAACATAGACAAACAAACACAGAGACCAACACAGACACAGACAGATGGACATACAGACAAACACAGAGACCAACACGGACAGAAACACACATACAGCAACATAGACAAACACACAGAGACCAACACACAGATAAGCACGAGACCAACAGAGACATAGTCGGACACACAAACACGGAGACCAGATGGATACAAAAACAGACCAACGCATACACAGACAGATGGACACACAAATACAGACATCAATGTAGACACACAGATACCAACAGACGGATACACAGACAAACACTGAGACTAACACACACAAACACAGATCAACATATTCACAGACAGACACACAAACTTAGACATCAACATAGACAGACAGCCACACAGACAAACACAGAGACCAACATAGACATAGAGACCAACAAAGACAAACACGAGACCAACTGAGACAGACAAACACACAAACACAGACACCAACATAGACACTGACAGACACACACTGAGACCAACATAGACATAGACAGACACACAAACACAGACACCAACATAGACACTCAGACAGGCAAACACAGAAACCAACATAATAAGACAGACACACACACAAACACAGAGACCAGCATAGACAAACACACACAAACACAGACCAACATACAAACAGACACACACAAACACAGAGACAAACACAAACACAGACACAAAAACAGACAGACATATACACAGACAATTGAACACAAAAACACAGACAGCAACATAGACACAGACAGACAGTCAAACAGACAAAAACAGAGACCAATATAGACAAACATGAGACCAACATAGACAAAGACAGACACACAAACAGAAACAAACACTGAGACCAACATAGACATAGACCGACACACAAACACAGACAAACATGAGACCAACATAGACATAAACCTACACACAGATAAACACTGAGACCAACATAGACACAGACAGACAGTCAAACAGACAAAAACAGAGACCAACATATACAAACATGAGACCAACATAGACATAGAGGGACACACAAACACAGACAAACACTGAGACCAACATTGACAAACACAAACGGAGACACAGAGACCAACATAGACAAACACAGACACAAAAAAAGACCAACATATACAAACACTGAGACCAACATAGACAAAGACCGACACACAAGCACAGACAAACACTGAGACCAACATTATATATAAGACAAACACAAACGGAGACACAGAGACCAACATTGACAAACACAAACGGAGACACAGAGACCAACATACACAAACACAGACACAAAAAAAGACCAACATATACAAACACTGAGACCAACATAAACAAAGACCGACACACAAACACAGACAAACACTGAGACCAACATAGACATAGACCGACACACAAATACTGAGACCAACATAGACAAAGACCGACACACAAGCACAGACAAACACTGAGACCAACATTATATATAAGACAAACACAAACGGAGACACAGAGACCAACATACACAAACACAGACACAAAAAAAGACCAACATATACAAATACCAAGACCAACATAGACAAAGACCGACACACAAACACAGACAAACATGAGACCAACCTAGACATAAACCTACACACAGATAAACACAGAGACCACACAGACAGACAGTCAAACAGACAAAAACAGAGACCAACATATACAAACACGAGACCAACATAGACATAGAGGGACACACAAACACAGACAAACACTGAGACCAACATTGACATAGACCGACACACAAACACAGACAAACATGAGACCAACATAGACATAAACCTACACACAGATAAACACAGAGACCAACATAGACACAGACAGACAGTCAAACAGACAAAAACAGAGACCAACATATACAAACACGAGACCAACATAGACATAGAGGGACACACAAACACAGACAAACACTGAGACCAACATTGACAAACACAAACGGAGACACAGAGACCAACATACATAAACACAGACACAGACACAAAAAAAAGACCAACATATACAAACACCAAGACCAACATATACAAACACTGAGACCAACATAGAAAAAGACCGACACACAAGCACAGACAAACACTGAGACCAACATTATATATAAGACAAACACAAACGGAGACACAGAGACCAACATACACAGACAAACACAAACACAAAATCATACCAACATATACACACAGATGGACAAATGAACGCAGACATCAATATAGACACAGACGAACGGACAAAGAAACACCAAGACCAACATAGACAAACACACACAGACACAAAAACAGACCAACATATACACAGACAATTGAACACAAAAACACTGACAGCAACATAGATACACACACAAACCTACACACAGATAAACACAGAGACCAACATATACAAACACAAGACCAACATAGACGGACACACAAACACAGACATTAACATAGACAGACAAACATAGAGACCAAACACAGACAAACACACACACAGACACTCTATTTCTCCTTCTCTTTCAGCCTTTCACATTTTAAACTTGTTTCCTCATGTTTCCTGTTTGTTTTGTTCTCTCCCTTTCACACTTTGTTTCACTATTCCTCTGTCTCATTCTCTCTATCTATTTTTTAACTTTCCCATGTTTCCTCTTTGTTTCATTCATTCTATCACACTCTCTGTCTTCCTCTATCTCAATTTTTTAACTTTCTCACTTTTTCTCTGTGTTTCATTTTCTGTATCACACTGTCTATCTCACTATTACTCTGTCTTATTCTCTCTTTCTCTTTTTTTTTCAACTTTCTAACTATAATAATAAATAATAATTCGTCCCTTGACAGCCAGAAGTGGCTATCAGCAGTCAAATTTTAACTGCTGATAGCCACTTCTGGCTGTCAAGGGATGTATTCCTCTCTGTTTCCCTCTCTCTAATCACATTTCCAACTCTACCACTATTCCTCTGTCTCATTCAGTCTATCACAATTTTTCTCAAGTTTCCTCTTTTTTTTCCATTTTCTCTATCACACTGTCTATCTCACTATTACTCTATCTTATTCTCTCTTTCTCTTTTTTTTCAACTTTCTAACTATTCCTCTCTGTTTCCCTCTCTCTATTCCCATTTCCAACTCTACCACTATTCCTCTGCCTCATTCAGTCCATCACAATTTTTCTCATGTTTCCTCTTTGTTTCGTTCTCTCTATCACACCCTTTGTCTCACTATTCAAGTCTCTTTCTCTCTATCTCAATTTGTTTTTAACCCATTACCACACGGCAAAATTTTAGGCTGGTCCTAATTCAAAATGTTGCAGACGACGATTTCAAGTGAATGAAATTTAACATTTTGGGGTCTTTTTACGTAGAAAACATTGTGGGAAATGAAGAAATTGCTTGTCACAAGCAATTTCTTTATTTTCCACAATGTTTTCCAAAGTAATTATGTAAAAGGGTATCAAAAGGCGTCAATGTGTGGGAATGGGTTAACATTTTATATTTGTTTCCCTCTGTATCTCCCATTCCAACTGTCACACTATTCCTCTGTCTTATTCTCTCTATCTCATTTTTTTAACTTTCTCACTTTTCCTCTTTGTTTCATTGACTCTATCACACTCTCTCACTATTCTTGTCTCTTCCTCTTTTTCTCAATTTTTTAACTTTCACTCTTCCTCTTAGTTTCATTCTCTCTATCTCTCTTTCCAACTTTCTCACTATTCCACTGTTTCATTCTCTCTATCTCAATTTTGTAACTTTCTCACATTTTCTCTTTGTTTTATTCTCTCTATCTGTTTCATTCTCTCTAACATATTCTCTTTCTCACTATTCCTGTCTCGTTTACTATCTTATCTCATTCTTGTAATCACTATCTCTCTACCTTGTTCTTTCTTTCATCACCAAGAGCTCCAGATAACAGGGAATAAATACTTTCCAAATGCAATATATCAATTGTTGTCCATCAAACCCTATGTTGTGGGTACTCATTGGAATTGTCTCATCAAGTCGATTCAAATGAGTACCCACAACATAGGGTTTGGAGTTGGAATAATAAAGTTAGTGTTCTTGCACAACCTTGTAAGTACAGCTTGGTTAAAGCTGCAGTTACTAGGTTTTGCAATAACACTTCAATTATATAATTTGCTTGCTCTTTTTCTCATTCTCTTTTCGTCTGTTTTTCTCTCTCTTTTTTCTTACACACAAAAGCTTTCTCTTAATCTTTCTCTCTGGTTTTACAAAATTCCATCAACATATTTTAGTCCCAAATCTACTAAATTATATGTCATTTATAATGAGATTTTACAAAATTTTATCAACATTAATGAACGAATAAACAATATGCTACTAGCCTACTACTACTTCAAAGCTAATTGTTCAGTAACTGACGAATAATGTGAATAATTATTTTGTCTGCTATCAGACAATTAGCTAATGTCTTTTGAGAAAGCTTAAAAACTGCCAAAAAATGTTAGAAAAAATACAAAGAACACTAGCTTTTCTCCTTTTCCCTGGCTGTTTTATTGTACCGGCTAGCCTTCTATATTTTTGCCTACATTGTTTTTGTCAAAGCTTTTGAATAGAGAATGATTTCATTCACTTAAAAAATCAAGAAACAAGAGCTTTGCAGAGCGGCGCATATATGCCCGAGAGGGGCTTGTCAGTAAAATTGGCCATTTTTTCAATTCAAAGGCAGATAATTCAAACATGAAAAGTTATTTTCAATTCAAAGGCAGATAATTCAAACATGAAAAGTTATCAAAATTTTGTTTGCACAACTAGACACCATAGAGATTCATTGTGGCTAGTTTGATTAAATTCTGTGTGAAACTGTAGGAGTTGCGCACAGGAGAAAATGGGCATTTTTGAGAAAATAGACATTTTTTCTTAAATTCAAGGGCAGATAATTCAAAAACAAAAACAGCTATCTAAATTCTGTAGCAGTGTGCACAACTAGACACCATGGAGATTCATTGTATCAAGTTTGATCAAATTCTGATCAAAACTGTAGGAGGAGTTGCGCACACAAGAAAATGGGCATTCATTCAAGAACGAAAAGAGTTAATTGAATTCCGTAAATGTTGTGCACAACTAGACACCATGGAGATTCATTGTGGCAAGTTTGATTGAATTCCCATCAAAACTGTAGGAGTTGCTCACACAAGAAATTGCTAACGGACAGACAGACAGACAGACGGACAATCAGACGGACAAGCAGGGCCATAACATAATACGACCCTTCGGGCGTATAAAAAGTGGGTCTGTCTACCTTGCTGCAGATGACAATTTCAAAGTGAACGAAATTCTACATTTTTTTTATCTTTCTGGGTAGAAAATGTAATAGGAAATTAGACAAAGGGACCATGATGGCCCTGTATCGCTCCACTGGCTTTTAGAATTTTGGACTACAAAATTCTTCAAGGAATACCGTATTTCACCTAATAGACGCGCCCCGGCGCGATGCAAAACGCCGTGGAGGCGCGTTTATTTCGTACCACTTTTACTGAATTTTACAGTGCTTCGCTGAATGTAGAAAATCAACCTACCGTAAATTATCGATCAAGATATTTATGTCACTTTATCAGTAGATGACGTTGTATCTTATAAATACACACCGGGTACATGTATAAATCGGCGGAGACGAAGCGACGTAACTGTCATCCAGTCTACAGTTACCTGCCAGTCTAGTCCTTTGTCTCGAAAAGGCGGGTGCGTTCTACTTTCGTTTTCGGAATGTTTTGATTTCTTCTTTTTCTTCTTCACTTTACAAAATAATAAAACATACTTCCTGTGGTATCTGTCCATATTCATTAATTCATTTTCGGAAAAAATGATTTATTTTTCATTTGTGTGCGTACTATCAATTCGCTTTCCACTTCTTAATTTACAAATCAAACGCGACCTCTTACGGAGCTTTGAAATAAACTGCATAAACGGTCACTCTGCAACGGGAATGATAAAGGAAAGTTTATCAATGCTCGTACCGGGGCCGGATGAATTTCAATTCTACCTAGAGAGGGATAACCATAATTGAATTATTCAATCAATTACCCGAGCCGTATACCCTATTATAAGACGCTTTACTTGTTGAGATAAAGCGTTTTTCCACAAGTATGATCATAACAAAGATGAAGTTTGGTGGAGTTTGAGTTTGGAATTTGTCATTACCGTCTACTCTACGGTCTACTCTACAGTCAAGGTAAGGTCGGGTGAAGGTGGGAGGGGTGTCCCATGGCTTCCGAGATTGTAAATATAGTGGGGGCTTGTCTATTAGGTGAAATACGGTACAATAGAGATCCAAGGAAGAGTCATGCTACACAACAATGAAAGTGACATTTCACATTTATTTCATTTTTTAAAAGTTTGTCTTGATGCAAAAATGGTTTATTCTAATGCATAGAAATGCTATTAGTTTATTGAAGTTGCTAGTTATTTATGAGCGAGAAATAGGCCTTTAAAGTTGAGACAGAAATGACCAATTCTATATATTTCTTGTAAATGGTTCAACTTTTTGACTCAAAATTTTACGAATTTTCATAAGAAAAGATGCTCTTTCAGATAGAATAAAGGTAAAATTTTTGTAAAAATAATTCTGAAATGTCACTTTAAGTGGTTATAGACTAAAAATGTTTTTAAAATTTTCTTAAAATTACACTATGTTTCATGTAACGAGAAATAAGCCCTTAGTTTTCATCCAATCGAAATTTTTTCAAAGAAACTAAATGGAGAACATTGAACATTCAGACTTAATCACAATGAAATCAAATAAGGCTTTTTTTAGGAGATTTTTAAAGATTTTTCAAAAAATTTAATCAATTAGAGCAATGTCGGGTACTTTTGGACGTCGTGTCAACTCGGACATGCATCCTTAACGCTACATGCGCGCAAATTTTTATGTCCTTTGTGCATGCTTTAATAGTTCCAGCGCAGCTATTCTTTTGAAGTTCTTCTTCGCCACCAATACTCAACGTTTAGGGGGTTTTCCCCTGATCAAAATTTCCGTAGAGGTTTGTAAGCAATGATCTATATATAGATACCCTGCAGACGCAAGAATATTACAATGTATTATTGCGATTAATTTTTTTTAGTCTGGTTTAAAAAGAAGATTAAAAGGTTTTGGAGAGGTTTTTATCTGTCGATGGTAGAAATATTAATTATTTTCGGAAATAAAATGGTGTCTGATCTGACCCGAAGGAAAATTTATCCGTCGGGTCTAACCGGACAAATAATGATTTTATATAATAACTATATCACATGTTGATCAGCGTGAACAGTGGTCGAGCGGTTACGTCGTGGTCTCCAAACTAGGGGAACCGACGTTCTAATCTAGCCATCGGCATATTTTTTTTCTTCATTTTTTTATGATATACTCAATGCAAATAAATATTTTAGATCGTTGGTTTGTATTTTACCTTACCTAAAACCTTTCCAAACAAAATTTTAGATCGATCCAAATTAATTGCTTAATAGATGCAAACATAATTATATGAAATAAATCTAGCTTGATTATCGGCCTGTCCGATCAGACCTGATGTGTCCGAAATAACCCGTCGTTGATGACTCATTTTGTTTTCCTCATGGTACCCGGTTTTATACGCTTAATACATATTTATCATTACCGATGCCGGGGAAAAGGCTTAGAATTTTCTGATTGTGACATAAGATACAGTTTTTCTCTTCACCTATCTAAATAATGGCTGACGATCGCTTAACTGTCCGAAAGTACCCGACGTTGCTCTAATTTAATAAAGATTCAAGTTCTACTCAGGTTTTTTTTTTTTTTTTTTTCTTTTTTTTTTAAAGAAATTTGGAAGATATTCTAGCAAGGAAGATTCTACACAGAATTTATTTTTATTTTTTGGAGGAATTATGAAGAGATACATGCAAGTTAGATTCCGGTGAAGTTTGGAATGAGATTGTAGATTGAAGAAGATTTTTAAAGATTTTCGAAAATTAAATTGATTTCATTAAAAAAAATTCACAGAATCTATTTTTCTAAGGAATTTGGAAGATTCGTGCAAGGAAGATTTCTGTGAAGTTTGGTTGGAATTCATCCAGTATTTTAAGAAGAAGAATTTCCGAAAAATCAAAAATAATTTAATCAAAATTAGTTAAAGTTCTGCACTGTTGTTGTTTTTTAAGGAATTTGGAAAAGGAAGATTCTTGTAAAATTTGGTTGAAACTGGTCCAGAAGTTATGGAGTAGAAGATGTTTAACGTACAAGATGTGTTTGTGAAACACGAATGCCCCTGAAATGGCCATCTTTCGAAGATGTTAAGTTTCGTGTAAAGCAGGCCCGTAGGAACAGGGGGGCTAGGGGGGGCTAAGCCCCCCCCCCAATGTTGGCCAAAAAATGCCGTATTTTCTTAATTTTACACTGAAAATTTTGGGAAAATCCAAATTAGCCCCCCCCCCCCAATATTCAGGACAAGGGCTTTAGCCCCCCCCCCCCATATGAAATTGCTTCCTACGGGCCTGTAAAGGGTTGATAAGGGTTAACAGATGACCTTGAGAAAGGTCATATTGCATGGTACAGAAACATATCAATGCAAGAAAGTTACATACCAAATTTGGGCTTTGTATTTCACATACTTTTGGAGAAAAGGCAAAAGTTAAGTTTTTGGACAGACAGACTGACAAACAGACAGAAGGATGGCAAGATGGATGGACAAGGGTAAAACAATATGCCCCTGATCTTTGGATAGGGGGCATAAAAAGTTTATGCATGCACAGACAGATGGACGCACGCATGAATAGACGCTGGCACGACAGACACAGGGCCATGACATAAGCCCCACTGGCCCTCAGCCAGTGGAGCTAAAAATTGCTTATCAAAAGCAAATTCCTCATTTTCCACAATGTTTTCCAAACTATTTTATCTTGTGGGGCGTTGAAAAGCATCTCTATATGGCAAAAACTGAAGGAGACATCAAAGTTGAGGTAAATATTCCAAACAAGAATTTTCCAGAATTTCTCCAAAAACTTCATAACTACAGATTCTTTAACGCTGTAGTTACTTGATTTTTGATGAAATCTACATTTACAGTTATTCTTTTCCTAACCCTTTCCCAAACAGCAAATATTTGGACTGTCCTAATTTAAAACCTACTGCAGACAGCTAGATGGATGCCAATAAAGTTAACATTTGTGCACAATAAAGTTTAGAACATGTTGAGGCAAAAGGAGACAATGCTGATTATCAGCATTATCTTCTTATGCCACAATGTTTTCCAAGGCCTTTTTCTATTAAGGAGGTCAAAACCAGGTCTTGTTTGAGAGAGGGTTAAATATTGAATTTATGGAGTTTTACATCATACTCAACAGCTATCACGGTGTATAATCATGTAACTCAGAATTTCTGATAATCTTCAATATCTTTTTTAATACTGGACCAATTTGAATTCGGTTTATAGCAGAGAAGGTTGGAAAATGCCAGGAATAAGCTGGGCGTGTTGGATTTTTGATAAATCAACTGATAAAAAAGTTATTGAAGATAAACCAAAACTTTGGTTTATCTTCAATAACTTTTTTATCAGTTGATTTATCAAAAATCAACTACGTCCATCTTATGCGTGACATCTGTCCACATTCTCTGCTTCAAACCGAATTCAAATCGGTCCCGTATAAACAAAATAATTGAAGATTATCGGAAATTCTAAGTCATGTGATTATACACCATGGCTATGGTCATAATGGAAAAGATGCCTCACTTTAATCCGTTACCAAACGACAAAGCCTTATGCTTGCCCAAATAGTAAGAAGTTGCAGAAATATTTGATGTAATAAAATGGTGACTTTAAGGGTAGAAAACATTGTAGAAAATGAAGAAATTGACATTGTAGAAAATGAAAAAATTGCTTGTGACAAGCAATTGCTTGTCACAAGCAATTTTTTTCTTTTTCTGTATTATCTTCCAATTCTTTTTTCTTGTGAGGCATCAAAAGGTATCATCAAGCAGGAATATCGGGAATACCAAAATGCTGGGTATATATCTCATTCAAAAGACTTAAGTAATGGGGATCGAATATGCACCAAATCCACCACCCCCCGAGAGGCTTGTTGTTGTTGTTGTTGTTGTTGTTGTTGTTGTTGTTGTTGCTGTTGCTGTTGTTGTTGTTGTTGTTGTTGTTGTTGTGAATGGGGTGGTGGTAGATCATAATGGTTAACTTAACCAGAAGTCAGTTTGGCTACTTTACTATAGTGCTTCCATAAACTTTGAGACGAAAATGTACTTTTAGCTATGCGGACACCGGACAGACTGCTTCCCTTAAAGTGACATTTCACAATTATTTTTACATAAATTTTACTTTTATTCTATCTGAAAGAGCATATTTTCTTATGAAAAGTCTAAAAATTTCAAGACAAAATATTGAACCGTTTACGAGCAATATATATATTTTTGTCTTGAAATGAAACAAATTGTTGTGGACAACAGTTCAGATTTATATAGAATTTGTCATTTCTGTCTCAACTTTAAAGGCGTATTTTTCACTTATAAATAACAATTCAAAAAACTGATAGCATTTCTACGCATTAGAATAAGCAATCTTTGCATCAAGACATACTTTTGAAAAATGAAATAAATATGAAATGTCACTTTAAATACCATGCCTGTTATACCTGCTCATTTGGACCCATTTGTCCCCGGTTTGTGGTTTACCTTTCTGCTTTTTCTTCGTATTTCATTTCAAATCCAAACCCTATGTTATGGGTACTCATTTGAATCATCTAAATGAGACAATTCCAATAAGCACCCAAAACATAGTGTTTGATTAATGATAGATGAAATTTGCAATTTATACCTTCCTGCCTTTTCTTTGTATTGAGAAACAGAAGTTACATTTCAAATACAAACCCTATGTTATTGGTACTCATTTGAATCATCTCAATGAGACAATTCCAATGAGCACCCAAAACATAGTGTTTGATTAATGATAGATGAAATTTGCAATTTATACCTTCCTGCCTTTTCTTTGTATTGAGAAACAGAAGTTACATTTCAAATACAAACCCTATGTTATGGCTACTCATTTGAATCGTCTCAATGAGACGATTCAAATGAGTAGCCAAAACATAGTGTTTGATTATTGATATGTGAAATACTGCATTTTGAAAAGCCTTCCCTCTTATCTCTTTGGGTTTCTCTTTGGATTGGGTCAAACTTACACTGTCAAATCAGTTACATACCAGGAAAGCTCAGCTATATTTTATTAATGCTACTGCATCATCTGGGTTATCTTACCATGTTTTCCTACATTTTTTCTCATTAAATTAGTACTTTGACAACATACTTTGCCTCCAGCTGCTGGCCCTCAAATGGAGAGATATTGTATGAATTACAATAACTTTTACAACACTTATATATTTAAAACATTGTTTTTGCAAGAAACCTTGTGCTGAAATCCGGTGCAGATGAACAAGTTTATAAACAGGGTTTACATACAACACTCACTTGAATTTGTGAACCTATATTTTCAGAAAACGTGATTGCTGCTTGTGTATAAAAAACAAGAGCTGTCCGAAGACAGTGTGCTCGGCTTTCTAAGATGCTTAGTATAAAGGGGGCATAACTCCAAATATAGTGGAGCCAGGGTCATGGGCCCTGATAGTAAGGTAGAGGGTGTGATGGTGAATAAGTATTCCAAGTTTGGGTTGAATCCCTTTGATAGTATGGAAGTTATTGATGTTTGTAAAAACTTTAACCTTTGTTGCAACGCCGACGCCAATGCCAACGCCGACGCCAACGCCGACGCCCGGGTGACAGTATAAGCTCTCATTTTCTTCGAAAAGTCGAGCTAAAAATCAAATTTCTATTTACTAATTGTGTGTGTGTGTGCTTTTTAATACGAACATGTTTTATAGGTAAAACATTTTGTTTATATTTGATAATTTTAAGAGATGATTTGCATTTGCATTTTTATACAGAGATGATTTGCATGTGAATTTTTATACTGAGATGATTTGCATGTGCATATTAATACCAAGATGATTTGCATGTGCATTTTTATTATAACATGTTTTAAAGGTCTTAATTGTGTTCAGAATTGATATTTTTAAGATATGATTTGCATGTGCATTTTAATACTAACATATTTCATAGGTTTAAATTTTATTAATAATTAATTCTTTAAGCGATTTTTTGCATGTACATTTCAACACTAACATGTTTTATAGGTTTTATTTTTGATTTAAAAATTAATATTTTTTAGAGATGATTTGCATGTGCATTTTAATACTAACATGTTTTATAGATTAAAATTTTGTTTATAATTGATTTTTAAAAGAGATGATCTACATGTGCATTTTTATACTAACATGTTTTATACTGGTTTTAATTTTGTTAATATTTGATATTTTTAGGAGATAATTTGCATTTGCTTTTTAAAACTAACATGTTTTATAGGTTAAAATTTTATCTATAATTAATGTTTTTGAGAGATGATTTTGTATGTGCATTTTTATTCTAAAATGTTTTATACTGGTTTTAATTTTGTTTATGATTAAATATTTTTAAGAGACCGTTCGTACATGTGCTTTTTAATACTAACATGTTTTATAGGTTTAAATTTGTTTATAATTGATATGATGAGTTGCATGTGTGTGCGTGTGTGTGTGTGTGTTGTTTTTATTTACAATGGCTGATTTTGTTTTAATGAGTGTGTTTTTTTTTGTGTGTGTATATAGATCTCAATTTTTATTTACTATATTATTATTGTGGTGGGGGGGGATGTAATAGTTTTTATGCTTTTGTTATTATCATTGCTATTTTGGAAGGCAGCGGGAGCCTAGTAAATGGTTCATTGCATTTCAGATCGAGATAATAAAGCTTTTTCGGTTAACAGTAAATGTATTTATTGCAGCATTTTCTTTAGATTTGTATATGCTTGTTCCCCATGTTTTTGTATTGTATAATTAATATATATATAATAATAATTAATAATACAATCATTGAAAAGTAAAATTCGTTGGATAACCTCTTGGCTTAGCCACACCATGAAATCTAGAAAGAAACAGAAATTTATTAGCTTAGCAATACCTTAAAGCTGAAAAGAAATACAGTATGTTATTAGCTTAGCAATACATTAAAGCTGATAGGAAATACATTATATTATAAGCTTAGCAATACATTAAAGCTGATAAGAAATACATTATATTATAAGCTTAGCAATACATTAAAGCTGAAAAGAAATACATTTTATTATTGGCTTAGCAATACATTTAAGCTGAAAGGAAATGCATTTTATTATATAAGCTTAGCAATACATTAAAGCTGAAAGGAAATACATTTTATTATTGGCTTAGCCAGACTCTGAAAACTGAAATGAAACACAGAATAATATAACCTTATCATTGTTAATGTTATTTTGTTATTGTAACATTGTTAATGTTATTTTGTGAAGATAGTATTTACAAACATAACATGCAAATAACAAGCACACATAATTACAATACTAATATAGGAGGAGGGAAAATAAAGGAAAGTTTGATGCATCAAAAGAATGAGGAAGAAGTGAAGGAGAATGAGAGGGGGAAGGGAGGGGGCATGGATGGGAGCAGGGAGGGGGCAGGGAAGGGGCAGGGAGGGGGGCAAAAGGGAGGGGGCAGGGGAGGGGGCAGGGACGGGGGGAGGACAACAGGGATGGTAGGGATGACTGATAGACATACAATCAGACAGAAAGACAGATAAATAGGCATTTACAATTTGAATTTACAAGCAAATTATAAACTAACATATTTATAGGCATTTACAATGATAATTTACGAGCATAGCATAAACTAACATATTTATAGGCATTTACAATTTGAATTTACAAGCAAATTATAAACTAACATTATATAAAGGCATTTACAATAACAATTTACATACAAATTATAAACTAACATACATGTATTTATAGGATGTTCATACTTTGACGAAACGAAAGACTAAAGTTTGAGACGGATAGAATGTAATTATAATCGCAAAGTCTACGTATTTAGTCTCATTGCGGTAAGCGGTACAGACGAAAGAAAAAGACACTGTTACAGTTGCGCAATCTACTGATTTCCGCAAAAAAATAAAGACAATACTAATTTACTAATTATAGTTTATACTAATCAAAACGAAATAACATTGATAATCATGATTTTTATGTGATTGGGACAACATGATATGCACGCATAATTTATGAAGAGATGATCTGCATGTGCATTTTTATAAAGAGATGGTTTGCATGTGTATTTTAATACTAACATATTGTTTATAATTGATATTTTTAAGAGATGATTCGCAGGTGCATTTTTATACCGAGGTGATTTAAATATAATTATGCATTTTAATACTAAAATGTTTGATACTTTTATAGGTTTAAATTTTGTTTATAATTGGTATTTTAAAGAGACGATTTGCATGTGCATTTGAAAACTAACATGTTTTATAGGTTTGAATTTTGTTTGTAATAGATACATTGTATTTAAAATAAAATGTGCATTCCTATACTAACATGTTTTATAGGTTTGAATTTTGTCCATGATTGATATTTTTAAGAGATGATTTGCATGTGCATTTTCATGCCTAGATGATTTGCATGTGCATTTTAATACTAACATGATTTATAGGTTTGAATTTTGTTTATAATTTATATTTTTAAGAGATGCTTTGCAGGTGCATTTTTATCCCTAGATGATTTACATGCGCATTTTAATACTAACATGTTTTATAGGTTTAAATTTTGTTCATTATAAATTGATATTTTGCAGGTGCATTTATATACCTAGATGTTTTGCATGTGAATCTTAATACTAACATGTTTTATAGCTTTCAATTTTGTTTATAATTGATATTTTTAAGAGATCCATTTGCATGTGCAATTTATTACTAACATGTTCCATAGTTTAAATTTTGTTTATAATGGGTATTTTTTTAAAAATGGGTTGCATGTGCAATTTATTACTAACATGTTCCATAGTTTAAATTTTGTTTATAATTGGTATTTTTTAAAGATGGTTTGGATGTGCATTTTATACCAATATGATTTGCATGTGCATATTTATACAAATATGTTTTAAAGTGTGTACATTTTGTTTGCAATTGATATTTTTTAGCTTTTAGGGTAGTCCACCCCTAATGAGATTCAGGCAAACGAATTATTCCGGCAATGTCATAAACATTTGGTGGTGGAACATTCCATCGCCAAATATTTACAATGTCACCCAAATTAGTTGGATACCAAACAAATTTGGATGAAGTCCTAAGAAAAATTACGATGTTATATGACATCTTATTAGGGGTGGACTACCTTAAAGTTCCAAAGCGAGCGCTGTAATGTACTTGGCCATTTGCACTGGATTTCAGCATGAGGTTTCTGACAAAAGCAATATCTAAATGCACAAGTGTTGTAACAAGAGGGCCAAGATGGCCCTGTATCGCTCCACTGGCTATAAGACATTTAGACTACGAACTTCTTTAAGGAATACAATAGAGGGCTATCCAAAGAATATTCATGCTACACCAGAATGAAATCCAATAAGTGATTAAGGAGCAGAAATGATTTTAAAATTTTCTTAAAATCACACTATGTTTCATATAGCGAAAAATAAGTCTAACCCACTGCGGCCTAGCTTTTCATCCAATCGTGAAGGAATTTGGAAGAGATTCATGCGGGAAAGATTCCTGTGAAGTTTGGTTGAAATTGGTCCAGTATTTTGGAGAAGAAGATTGTTTAACAATTTTTCGAAAATTCAATTTAATTAAATTTATTAAAATTTAAGTTAGATACACAGAAATTATTTTTTTCAGGAATTTAGAGGAGATTCATACAAAGAAGATTCAGGTGAAGTTTGGTTAAAATTGGTCCAGTAGTTTTGGAAAAGAAGATTTTTCGAAAATTCAATTTAATTAAATTTATTAAAATTTAAGTTATACACAGAATTTATTTTTTTGAAGGAATTAAGAAGAGATTCATGCAAGGAACATTTCTGTAAAGTTTGGTTGAAATTGGTCCAGTAGTTTTGGAGGAGAAGAATTTTTAAAGATTTTTCGAAAATTCAATTTAATTAAATTTATTAAAATTTAAGTTATACACAGAATTTATCTCTTTGAAGGTATTAAGAAGAGATTCACACAAGGA